>OX637334.1:22686813-23286813 GCA_951799405.1 Agapetus fuscipes
AGCCTCCCCCAAAGGATTCCTTAAAAAAAAACTGATCTGTTCACCGAATCTTTTGGGGCGCCCTTGCAGTAACAATATCACGAAATATGAAAAAAATCAACTGATTCATCAAGTGTGCGTTACCTCTAGTTCCTCCTCGGAGCTGTGCTGGTCGTAATGGAGATCCTGGGCGGCCATCATGAAGCTGGGGGAGGAGCCGCATCCAGAGCCTGCTGAGAAGGCCGTGTCGGAGGGAGAGGCGGCTGAGGAGCGCCCGCTCATGTCTGCGGACAAACAACATGACATGTTAGTAAAACATGGCATACAAAGGCCGGTTGGAAGATGCACTGTTATGATTTCAGTTGGGTTCTTTTAATCGAACTGCAACTTATTTATTTTTCAAGATTTATTTTACACAAGGACGGCTTACAATGTACTGTCGGTTTTCTAGCTCTTAGATTATCGACTTCACGGCTCAATGTTTCAATCGACTCTCGTCTCTCACACAATTGAGGTTCAAATCTCTTGCATATTCCAGACCCTTCTATAGTGAACCTCTTCACACACCTCTGTATTGTTCCATTCTATTCTAGTTACGCATACCAACAACTACGTGCCCGGGCACATGCACACATTCAAACTCACGGTAGACTATACTAGAGGCGGGAACACACACATAAGCAAGCCACGCAATCGGGCTCATACGTTCGTAACAATACTGCTTCGGATGAAAAAGCCAAATCAAGATGGCTGAACGAAATACGATAGGAGTATCTATGGAACTGGAGGAGAAAGGTGTTGGAAAAGACAAGCGTTGGCAGTGGTTGATCAAGGAAGCAAACACCCGGTCCAGCATGTGGGAGTGATGATGATGGAAAGTATAAAATAAAAAGAAAAAAAAATAATGCGAGAGTGGCTCTGCGATTTCTATGATGCTACTTGTTTAAAAAAAGTATATAAATAAATAAAATGTCCAACAAGTACAATATTTATAGCGTTGTAATAAACGTTTGCAAACTGCATACAAGAAAGTGCATGGCAACGTTAAATGGCTTTATTGAACATTTAATATTTCTTCACTCACATCTTTACATGTTTTGGAATTTTTTCACACATCAACTTTCTTACCCACTTTCAAATTGTTAATTCAACTATAGTAAAATAATATTCAACGGGGTCTTGATGGCTTAAAGAAGTATGAGGAAAATGGTGCAATAAAGTGATCTATCCTGGGACTTCTTCGTCCAGCACTTCAGCCCACGATGCACCATTAGTGAAGTATATTTAGTGAAGTATCCGGCAGTCGTTTCTTCATCGCGGTCGTTGCTCGCTCGCCCACCTGGATAAGAGATTTCAATGCCCGAATAGCTAACTCCACATTGTAAAGAGATGAGAAGTTTTTTTTAGATACAGTAAATTTGAATGAACGGCATTGGCGTAGCTACGAACAATTACAGGGGATCGAAAGAAGATTATTTTATTTGCTAATCAAATGATATTTATTCTTTTAAAGTGCTTTGAATAGTGGGAGCTAAAAAGTGAATGATTAAGGTCCTCGCATGTTTTGTTACTATAATAAAAGCTAGCAGATCACCATCAGAATCAGCGACTTTTTGTCATTTTTGATACACGCGGGCGTTGCATTCAAAATTTATCAATCCATTTTCCCTTTCATTCTGGTCTTAAAAAATATGCACCTCAAATATCAATTCCATGTCGATTCCAGAAGTCGATTTACATGCTGCCTATGAAAACTATGAAATTTAGATATTTTTTTATTTCTAGCAGTGTCGCCAATCACTTTAAGAGTAGGTTGCGTAGTTTTCTATCGACTATAGAATGTATTCCTGAAAGTAATTTTGAAACGTTGCCTGTGAGAAAAACAACAAATAGTTCTTTTGTAATTACAAAATCTTCTTCACATAAATTATCTACATTTTTGGCAGTAACCATTATTCTTATAAATTTAAATAAAAAATCAATTTTCGTTTTAATTCACTGTTTTTAGGGTTTATTTTTGTACTCAACCAGTTTCCCAAGAAACAGTACCTCCCATCTTCATTTTACACCTGCAGATGGAAGGTACTGCTTCTCCTAATACTGGTTGTCGTCTTCTCATCCTTATTAGTATGTTTGGATACAAATTTGATCCTCCACACATTTCACTCTAATGCACACTGAATTCATTACATTCACATTTCTTTTTGGTCATTCTTTCAAAGGTCTTCCAACATTATTCCTCTTCATCAACTCTGCATTATTTTTCTTTTTTCCATCAACGGGTTATTTCTTTTTTCGAGCTACGCCGCTGACTTGTCATGTTTATATTATGGCGTAGAGCTAAATAAATGATCCGTTGATGAATCGTGATGAGAGTAAAAAATACACAACGCTATTCAGAGTCAGCTGGAGTGCTATGCAAGTTGTTCTTCTAATCTCATTGAGAAATATAAAAGGGAATTTATTTAGCGTTTGAAATTGTACTTATCTAACTAATGGCAGCATTTAAAATAGACACAAAGATATAAGAAAAAACCTGTTGTTTTATGAAAGTCCCTTTCAAGATTATTGGATAATTGCGTACGTATGTATTAATTAAAAACGTATATGAAAATTAAATGGCATGTTTTTGCGCTATGCTGGTAATCGTACCCGTTATCCCATTCTTATTTAGTCTTAAACGCTAACCACTAGACTATGTTTTGGTAGACACCAAAAACAAAATAGTATTAAAAATAGCAAACCGCATACAAGAGAGTCTAAAATAGTATTTAATCTAAGTTGCAAAGATGTATAAATATTTAAAATTCAAATTAAATGCTGCACTTACAAATTAAAATCAACATAAACCCTGCAACTTCGCCGACGTTTCCAGAAACAGGGGTAGCATTGGAAAATTGGAACATTTTTTACAGTATGGGTGGTCAGCCTTATTCCAACCTATAATCCAAGGAGTAAAACTGGTGAAATATCTCTTCGTAACGTAATTTCATTCATTTTTCGTGTGAAAATTTGCTTGAATCTCGCGATGAAGTTTACAGTTCTTAAGGAATACTTGAGTTTGAGCTAAGTGTGCAAATATCTCTGAATAACAGCGATGGCGACTAGCACACCTCTTCCTCAGGCAAACCGTCCCACGCGAGATTAAATTAGGTTTGCTTGTGAATTAAGCGAGGATTTAAAATAAAAATGCATTCGTAGCGTGGAATTTAACGTGAGTTACAACTCTTGAAATAAGTACTTACCTACCTCGGTCTAGTTGCCAAAAATATCAAATAATTTGTTGCTCTTTATTGGATTGATGATAGAGGAAAACGTTGAAAAATAACGAAACGGTCGCATGTGGCGAGTCCTTCTTTTTTTAAAGGTAAAGGGTCCGGCCTTACGCCAACCGCTTCAGTTGAAGTAGGGGTTTCCCAGCTCCCAAGGGCTATCGACCGGACTATATGATTACAAATGGAAGACAGTGAAGAAGTATTTAAGTACAGCATGGATGGTCAACCTCACGCCAACTGATAAGTCTAGGAAGAAAGCCAACGAGATAAAATATACAGTCCTAAGTATACATATAAACAAAGAAGTGTTGATTCTGTAGTAAGGAATATTAATTAATTATATTTTGGCCTACTTACATCAAACTTAGTTTACATAAATCATTAATTGTTTACGAACTTTATTTGTATCAACAGGACATTAAATTATTTTAGATTATATTCAATAGTAATGGAGTACAAACATTCAACCAAATAATCAATTTTAGCAGTGTCTGTCAAACATTTTTCTTCAAGCATTATTTTGGGGCATCCCTTTATTAGGAAAATGACATTTTCATTGAAGACACTGAGAAAAGTCGACTTTTGAGTTTAAATTCTTCGCATGAATTTAAAGAGTTAAAGACAGTGAGAAAAGTCGACTCCAGAGTTGAAATTATTCGCTTATAATATAAAAGAGTTAAAGACAGTGAGAAAAGTCGACTCCAGAGTTGAAATTATTCGCTTATAATATAAAAGAGTTATAAACAAGTGAGAAAAGTCGACTTCAGAGTTGAAATTATTCGCTTATAATATAAAAGAGTTAAAGACAGTGAGAAAAGTCAACTCCAGAGTGGAAATTTTTCGCTTATAATATAAAAGAGTTAAAAACAGTGAGAGAAGTCGACTCCAGAGTTGAAATTATTCGCTTATAATATAAAAAAGTTAAAGACAATGAGAAAAGTCGACTTTTAAGTCAATATCAATTGTTTGAATTGAAAGAGTTAAAGACACTGATAAAAGTCGACTTTTGAGTCAAAATTCTTCGCATGACTTTAAAGAGTTAAAGACACTGAGAAAAGTCGACTTTTGAGTTGAAATTATTTCCTTGAATTTAAAGAGTTAAAGACATTGAGAAAAGTCGACTTTTAAGTTACAAATTTTCATGAATTTAAAGATGAAATTCTATAAAGACGCATTGTGGATAATTTAGAATTAAAGATAATTTAGTCCGGTCGATAGCTCAGTTGGTAGAGTGCTTGCATTCTACCCCGTGAGCTCGGGTTCGAATCCCACCGAGGAGGGTGTCAGAAATGATTTCCTATTTCGGTGCATATTTCAAACCCCATAGTAAAAATACCGGCAAGGTTTACTCAGCCTTCACAAGAAATGAGTACCAGCCCCCTCGGGAGCTGGGAAACCCCCACTTCAACTGAAGTGGTTGGCGTAAGGCCGGCCCCCTTACCTGTAAAAATAAATAGGTTCAACTCGCCACATGCGACCCCTTCGGGGATAACGCGGCAAGAAGTTACACTATATGTGTAGCTTAGTTGCGTAGTTGCGTTTAGAAGCAGAGCAGATACCTAAGGAACTGTTTTTGGATCCGTGGTAAACCGATGTCTTTTCCCGATAAACAAATCAACAGACGATGTGTTGCAGTGACCAATAAGGCGGTTCATTGTACTAATTGCATCAATCAATGCTAGCACTGAAAGGTTGGGTCAAGGGGGCGGGTCAACACGGCAAAACACCTCATGTCACCATGTGGGGATTGCACAATAACTCCAGCTAGAACGACGCGTTGGCGAACGACTGCTACAAAAATACACGCATACAAGACTTTCAATTGGAAAAATCTTTAAAAATATAACCTCACAGTGTTCATCAAGATGATCGTTATCATCATACTTCACGCTGAAGAAGCCCATCGGAGACATGGGCGAAACGTTTGGAAGCTCCAGCTCCCATGGACCACTGAAACAGATTCCGGAAAACATCAATCCAGCATAAATAGATCCGTTTCTGTAAACTGTAACCCTGTCGCTGTTCTGCTATGGGGTGGTCAGAGCCTCAGCAGAGCTACCTCCATTTCTTCCTATCCTTACATACGTCTTGCAATTCATTCATATCCATCACCTTATTCATGCATTTTCTTCTTTTACGCTCACTTTGTATTTCCCATTCTTTCACAATCTCCTTAAGATTCATCAGAATCACTCCATATTTTTCTCGGTCGTCCTTTTCCTCCTTTTTCTTTCACATTTTCTTTGTATACATACTTTGTCAGTCTATCATCATTCATTCTTTCCACACGCCTCTCATCTCATCTCATCACATTATTTTGTACCTTAACTTTCACATCCTCTTTCAGCTTACACTCTTTCTCTACCCATTCATTCCTAACTCTATCCTTCAGAGTTTTTCTTGTCATGCTTCTCAAATGCTTCATTTCCAGCGTACATACTTTACTCATTTGATTTTCAAAAACACGCTGCAATAAGGGAAAAATTAACAAGTTTTAATGTCTCCGGTCACAAAGGTTTACACAGCTTTATTAAAAATATGTAGCTGTCATTAAACAAGGTTACGCAGAAGTGTGAAATTATAACTTTTTTCAAACATTTACAGTAAGAATGAATAATTGCGAATCAGATCTACACGGGTAATTTTTCACAAACAGCGTCCGTTGAGCCCACGCTTTGACAAACAAATGATGCCTGAGCTGGATGTTTCATCACCACGGTCATTCTTACCTACCGAATTTTGGTAATATTTGTATGAAAACTAATCAGCTGTTCACTTGCGGTCATCTTGGATTGACAGGTCTTCATACAAATGCATCATTAGTTTGCCAAAGCGTGGGCTCACCGGACGACTAAAATGTCTAAGAATAGCACCGTATGAGAGGAAAAATAGAACGACATCTTAGCAGTAAACAAATATGAACAGATTATATAAAATGTACTTTGTATTTGATATCTAAGTCCATTTGCATGTTATTAGAAGGCGTCTCTTAACTAATTTCCATAATTCATTTAGTCTATCTGGCTTGTTTTTGTTTTCGCGGTAGCATTGGCTGCGCGCGGCTGAGGTGGGGCCTATCTATTTTTACCACTAAGGAGTTTTGCCAAAACCAAATTGAAATCGCGTTCTCAGGCGTCTCTAAGAGCAGCAGCAACAGACCGCGTGGTCTTGCAGCGGATAACAGAGATGATGATAAAAAAAAACTAAGCCACACATATAGTGTAACTTCTTGCCTGCGTCATCCCCGAAGGGGTCGCATGTGGCGATTCGGGACATTTTTGTTTTTACGGGTAAGTTGGCCGGCCTTACACTAACCACTTTCAGTTGAAGGTGGGGGTTTCCCAGCTCTTGAGGGGGCTGGTTCTCATTTCCTGTGCAGGCTGAGTACACCTTCCCGGTATTTATTATGGGTTTGAAATAGACACCGAAACGGGAAATTATTTCTGACACCGTCGGTGGGGATTGAACCCTTGCTCTCGGCATGGAATGTAAGCATTCTATCAACCGAGCTATTGGCCAAATTTATTACGAGCTTGGTCGTCGCTACAAAGCGCCAATTATAAGGCTGGATGGACCTTTGGTGACCGGTTTTTGGTAATGGTTTATGAATTTCTCAACACAGCGAAGAGCATGTTTGAAAATATAAATGGTATTTTTTTTGTACTCCGCCGGGATTCGAACCCACAACCTTCCAGAGGCCGATGTTTTACCACTGGACTACAGACCGGTCATGAAGAGATTTACTGTAAACCCATCTACAGTATTGAAATCACGGAAACAAAAAAAAATAATGACAATTGTGTCGAAAAATAAAAGTTTATAATTTTATTGATTGTAGAGGCATTAACTTTGTATTCGTTCATCAAGAAAAACAATATTTTTTTCGATTACTTCAGTATATACTCGTATATTTTATACCACAACCGGTTTCGCAAACGTTTATAGCTCAAATTTGTACGTAATGAAAACTAACATAGCTTCTTCGTAGAATACAAGCAGAGTAGGTAGAGTGGCAATATCAGTTAGTTTGAGTAGATGAAGCATGCACGCCGTTCAAGTTATTGCTTTTGAGTCTCGATATCAAACAATCGGGTTGGTTTTCACGATCTCAATATTGCAGAGCAATAATAAAATGTTGCTCCACAACTCAGCGTGTACGAGGGGGGACCAAAAACAAACGGAATTTAACCAAAATCTAATCTAATCTAAGTTGCAAAGATATGTAACATTGGGGATTCACATTATATTCATTCTCACGAGAAGACACGTATAAGGTCGTGCTAGCACATACCGCATGTGAACCTACAACAACAAAAATGAACATACACCCTGTATCTCTCGCCGACCTTCCCTGGAACAGGGATGATATTGGCAGAGTGAACCATTTCCTACAGTAAGGTCAGCCATGAACTGACAAAATACTATAAGTTTTCGGTGTTATATACACACCAGTGGCGAATGGTGCCATACAACTCGATTCCCATCGGTTTCCCTTTTAAAATAAAGCAAAAATGATAATAAAGTACTACATGGTTTCAATGGGGAAAAATACGTATTGTTTCTTTGGTTTTAAATGTTTTTTTTTACTTTGTGCCTATATTTTATAACTACTTTGTTGCCTCATTTAAAAAGGGAAGCCGATGGGAATCGAGTTGTATGGCACCCTTTGCCACTGATACACATGGCTCAACAGCCACCTGCCGTGAAATTTACATGATAAACTAAACGATGATCCATGTTTCAGCTACTGATCAAACGTGTAGTGAATAACGCAATTTGAATCTGATTACTTTCGGGTTCCTCCTTTCGCATACAAGTTCAGACTCACTACAAGAATCGGGCTCACTTAGCAAATCAATAGTTGCGAGAGAGTATCATACATTTTGAATGAACTGTTATAGTATGTACTATATCGCCACCTTAAAGGTAAAACTGAATAAGTGCTGATTCACTTGTTCCTTGACTTATAGGTTGGTATGCGGCGACCACCCATGCTGTAGAAAATGGTTCACTTTGTCAATGCTTCCTTTGTTTCAGGGAAGGTCGGTTTTTTGGGTTTTTATGTTGAAGGTCCACATGCGGCATATTTAAGCGCGAACGTATACGTTTCTGCTTGTGAAAATGCATATAATGTGAATCCCCAATGATACGTATCTTTGCAACTTAGATTAGGCACTAATGTGAGAAATCGTGGATATAAAAAAATATTGTGAGGAACTTCTTATGGTATCGTGAGCTAATAATAAAGAAGTGCACATTAAAAACATCTAAGCTACAGGATTTTCAGACTTTTTGTTTGTTTTTTCTCAAGTAAAAAATAGGGAGTGTTAAGAATTTAACGTTAAATAATGTAAACATACCTACCAAGATGCATTCGTATTCTTGTCTATGGTGGTTTTTGCTTCCAACTTCATATCAGTGTTTTTGACAGCTGTATCCAATTCCGTCTCTCTCTCTCTCTCTCTCTCTCGAACCTTTGTGCTAGCAACATGCCCGCTTGCGTTCATCCAATTTAATACAAACTACACTCGTGTGCTAATTGTGATTTAATGTGTTGAATAAATATTATGAACAATGGTACAACAGTGTTGCAGACATTATTTGGATGATTCCTCCAAAACCCAGCGCCTAACTTACACAATGACTAAATTCGGCCAGGGAGAATGGTGTATTTATATGAGAAACCCATGCCAGCTTAATACGTCACTTAGTCAGATTCACCTTTAAAGTGTCGATTTTATACGTAATTACACACTTGTTACCAACATAATATATTTTTTATTGAAATAGAAAAATAATGATACAATAATACATAATAAACGATTCGTTCCGCGACATAAGACGTTTGGAAATATTTGATTCGACAGTGTTTCTACATCAGTTGACTATACTAGCATTTATTTGGTCTTAGATCCTTATTTTTCTTTGATTCGAAACCAAAACAGACTTTCAACAGCCTTTAATAGAAATACGAGTTCGTACTTAGATTGAAAAAAAAAATGTATTTCTTGACCAATATGTTGGTATGACACTGACCACTATAATATAATAATCTATAATCTAAGTTGCAAGGATATTATATTAATAAAAGCTCTCAGATGTATGCCCACAAACCAACACGTGTAGTTCGCGCTTACAAATGCTGAATGTGTACTTACAAATAAAATCCACATAAGCCCCACAACTTTTGCCAACCTTCCCTGACACAGGGGTAACATTGGCAAAGTGAACCATTTTTTGCAGTATGGGTGGTCAGCCTCATACCAACCTATAAGTCAAGGAATAGCTCCACACTGTAAAAAATGTTCACTTTGCCAATGCCACTTCTGTTTCATGGAAGGTCGGCAAGAGTTTCAGGACTTATGTTGGTTTGAGATTGGGTTTTTATGTTGTAAGTCCACATGCTCGATGGCATATTTTTTTACGTACGAAGAAAACCTTAAATGCAGTAAGTATAACAATAATACAATAATATAATACGCGAAAGAAGTAGAGAATGCAGAAGAAAAATATCCGTATTGTTTGGTACAAAGAAGAAATGAGTTTATTTTCAGCCAGTTAATTCCCAGTACAATTTCGCAGAGCGCTCCGCCTTTGTCCGGAATAGAACCCAGTACGTTATTAAATTGCATTCTTCCCTTTGCCCAAAGCCCACAAAATTCCTTTAATGATTATTAGCAAAGGGCAGACTGTACCCTCGGTATAAAATTTTCCGTTTAAAACTCAACCATAGCGTTTAAAAACAACAAAACGTAAGCAGAGTCCCTAGAGAGCGTTTTAGCTTTCATATATTATTGGCGATACGCTAAGGTTGAGTTGAAAAGTGTTAAGTTTTATACTTGGGACAGTGTATTTTGTATGGAGGGTGGTTTCTTCATAGTGGTAGAAGAAACGGTCTCATAACTGCCAAATGCCTTCTTTAAAATTTCAATATAAAGTCATACCGCTCGCTGCCAATTCTGCGCAATATTTGCAACGAAATTATTCAAATATTATAATGCTACTTGTGTAAAGCATTTTTCAGTAAATAAAATATCTTCTCTATTTTTGCTCTAGGGACATTTTGGTATAGAAAATAAGCTTCAATTACATGGAACTGTATAGCACGGAACATATATATTTACCTGTACATCGGTATCTTTCCAAAAAAATATTATATGTGATTTGAGAGGGCCCTTGAAGTGTGACACACACAAAAACGGCGCTCATTGATTATGTAGGTACCTTCTAAATAAATTATCCTTGTATAAATAGGTATATTTTTCCATACAATTAAATCTTAAATAAACAATTCTTACAATCGTTTAGTGTGTATACAATTTGACAAATAACGTCGACTGGATTGACAAGCCTGCTCATTGCTCCTCTCCGCAATCCGCCATAACCCAATCCCCTTAATTTTAGTTTTATTCTTTGTCATTTTGTTGTTATTATTATTATTTGTCTTTTTGTGTTGACTCAATAATTTTATTTGTGCTTTAAATATTTTATTTTATTTTTTGACCCTCGGATGTTTGAATTAATTTATTGTAATTATTATATATTATTTTATGTTTTCTTTCTTTTAATTTTGACTGTTGTATTTAATTTTAATTAAGTTCATATTTATTGTGCCTATACCTACCTATTTATTTGAATTTATATAATTTTGATCTATGGTTTGTTCTTAATAATTTTAATTTTTTATACATCACTCTTGATAATGACCTGAATATTGAAGGTCGAAAGTACTCGAGATTCAAAATATTATTGTGAAAATAAAACAACGTTTAATAAAAAATAACTTGATTTTAGTATGATTTATTTAGTGAGTGCTGTTTTTTCTGAATCACACTTCAAGAGCCCTTTGCGAGCTTCTTCTTTTTTCTTTTCGTGCCATTTCTATCGAATATCAGCGATGATCATCATGGCTATTTTGACTTTGGATGTTGCGGCTCGAAACAGAGACTTGTCGCAGGGTTTTCAGCCACGATGTCCTTCGGCGTCCCTGATATCTTCTCCCCTCAATCTTACACTGTATGATAAGAGGAAGGAGAGCGAGCTTGGTCGTCGCTATAGAAAGTGCCAATACTCAAGCAAGACCCAGTTGCTGTAAGGCTGAATGGACCTTTGGTGACCGGTCTTTGGTAAAGGTGTATGAATTTTTCAACCCAGGGAAGAGCGTATTTGAAAATATAAATTGTATATTATTTGCGCTCCGGCGGGATTCGAACCTACGACATGCAGCATATTCAATGGCGAATCAACTTTACCTGCTAATGTACATGCGTGGAGAGTGAACATCATAATGTAACTTAGATTACAAATAACTTATAAATAATACGGAAGTATATAATTAAATAAGCCCTAGGTCAATAGCTTTTTATGTATTTTTAACTAAACCGAGCATAAATTTGTTTATTATTTTTTTTGTAAAGAATAATGAATATTAAAAATGCGATAACAAAGACCTTATTCACCTGCTTTTGTGTACTGTGAACCAAGTATAAAAAAAATTACGTCTATACTCAATCATAGCGTTTCACCAAAAGATGTGTGAAATATAAATCAGCAAGTCAAGTGAGTGTTTTAGTTTTCATAGAATTTTCTTGTTGAGTTTAAGCGTATAGTTAGGGGTACGTGTTGGTAAAGTAAAAGGCAGAGTCATATATTATAATGTGTTTGTAAGTGAATGCATCAGGCCAAAGTGTGAATGGATGACTCAAGCATGGAAAATTACCGATCATAATACGAAGCTCATGACTGTAGTTTTCATAGACTCCGTGTAACATTAAGGCCCGGTATTTTCAAGTTTAGTTAAGTCAATTAAAATCCAATTTTAGTTCAGTTTGAATAAAATTTAACTCACCGAATTTCACCAGTAAATATTTAGTTAGTTAGCTGACGAATTTCAAGACGGTGTCGTTTTCAAAGACAGCAATTTTTTTTTTATGTAAGGATACATAAAAAGAACAGTTTTTTGTTTTTTTCCAGCTTATTAAAGGTTAGACATATGATTTTTACCATTTGTTTGTTTGAAAACTTTATAATGGCATTGTTTAAGATGTTGGGGTGGGGCTTGTCACTTCGGGAGTTTTCGATTTTAAGTCGAGAAGACTCACACAAAAAACAATTTGTGGATATTTTTACACCATCAGACTTATTCATTTTTCATTTACAGTTAGAAAACCAATAGTGCAGTAAATAAATATTTACTTTCCAAATTTTAAGAATATATTTGTCTAGTTCTGGCTTATTTTACGATGGAATAAGTATTGCTAATAGAGGTGAAAGCACGACAAGGCAATCACACAAACTATTCGGAGATAAATGGATAAATGATGGAATGTCACAGCTAATGAGAACTGCGCCCCAACTATAAAACTTCGTATAACTAAAACGTACGAAAACTACAATGCGCACTGGCAGCGCCGTTTCAGTTTCAGTACATATATTATTAAACGCTGATTACACGTTTAAATGTAAGCTGTTATACTTGGCGTAACGGGTAAATACTTGTACAGACAAGTGAGCGAGAAAAAACGTTTCTTCATACAAATCGTGGTTGTGAAATATGCTATGTGGCAATATATAAATACGAGGTTTATCTCGAAAGTTAGGATACACGATTTTTATCATTGACACGATCATCTTCCATATTCACTCATATTCGGGATACCCAAATTCGCTCACATCACTCCGCTGTTAAAAACACTACATTGGCTTCGTTTCCCGGAGAGGGTGGTCTACCGTGTTTGTGTGATGGTATATAAAGCCATCAATGGCTTGGCTCCACTATTTGACTGACATGATGTTGCCTGTTGAGATGGGTATAAGGAGGCAGACACTCAGATCAGCAGGCGATGAAGTAGTCAATTTGGTTCAGCCACGCCGTCAGATTCGTACAAATTTCGGAGACCGCGCTTTCCGTGTTGCGGGTCCGGTGGAGTGGAACAGACTGCCACCCGGAGTGAAGAACTCCAAATCTATGGATGTATTTCGCGGAGCACTCAAGACACACCTTTTTAGAAAGTCTTTTCCATGATCGGAGAGGGCCCTTGAGGTGTGACACACACAAAAACGGCGCTCTCTTATAATTTGTAATTTAAAATAAATTAGCCTGATTTTATTATTATTATTATTGAAATGCGAACTTAAATGTGCCTGCATTAAATATGAGCCTTAAATGTCAATATATCTTCACAACTTAGATTAAAGATTAAAGAAATAATTCATGGTTTTGATTTAAATCTTTTTTTTTCGTAGGTACACCGAGGAAAACCATAAAATCACAAATCATCGTTGCATGATCCATATCATTCCTCAGTAAAAAATCATTAGAATTTCAAAGCAGAGACATATTCGGGTTGCTCCTTCGTATAACATGCTGTCCCTTGGATAGGGAAGCAAAATTCATGGTAAAGTAAGGGGACAACCACAAAAAATTACAAAAATTCTCGTGGATTTTACCTCATTATCCTATAGTCTAATTTTTAAGAGAAGATGCAACATTTTGAAAACGCTAAATCTGAAAAATGTATTTAATGCATGAATAAATTTTGCCTTTCTGCGACAATAAAATAGACTATTGGATATAATTGAGCTGATTATTTTTCGGTTAAAAGTCGCGTTTTCATTTCGGTATCTGCCAGTGGTTCTTACTCCCTGCCACTCAGTATGGAAAACATTCGTTCAAAAAAAACAAAAATAATGATAATAATAATACACGCATTTGTAAAGCGCCTTTTCGTGACTGAGTCCCTGCAAAGGCGCTTTGTAAGAGTCTTAAAAATAGTAGGTTTTGAGCTCTTTGCGAAAAGCTGCCTCAGTCTTCAGCTCCCTGAGGGTCGCAGGAAGAGAATTCCAAGCCGTCGGAGCAGCAACGCTAAAGGCTCGGTCACCAAACACCGTCCTCGTGGCTCTGCGCGGCAGCTGGAGTAGACTTTTATTTGAGTCCCTGGATCTGAGTGTCTGTCCGCGGGTAGTGACTTCCATTTTGGTGACCAGTTCAGACACTTCAGACAGGTAGTGAGGTGCTGCTCCATTTAGTATCCTGAAGGTGAGTACACATAGCTTGTACTGTATTCTCTGGAAACTCTGAAGCCAGTGAAGTTCGTATACAAAGTAGGTATATATTACTTTCTGGTTAATCCTCATGCGATCCAAGCGTCTAACGGGTTCCTGACGATATGACTTTTTCATTGACTGTAATATCTAATTTAAATTAATTTTCGCGGTAAATTTCTGGGCACGGGTTACTAAAATACTAACTGTGTTATTCACACACAGCAATTTTTTGTAAGCTTAGGTAGGTCGTTGTTTTTGGCCAATTTTCAACAGGATATAAAAACAAAACATCGTTAATATATTTACAAAGAATCAAAAAAGGTAGCGCCGGGAGAATTGCTTGTCATTTCGCATTACACGAAATAATATCTGGTGAGGGGTGGAGGTTGGGTGAGGGACGGGGAGGAAAGAAACAATTAGGATTTCAATTATTCGGGGGTAGGACTGAGAGAGAGGTTCTTTCCCGACTTCAAAGGAGATTGACTAAGGACCAATTTGAGCCAAGTCGGCGTCACAGGGGGGGGCGGGAATGTGGAAGAAACATATCGGGGGTAAATGTGGAGGTGAGAGTAAGATAAAGTATGCGTTGCGAATATATTTGAGTTAAAAATTGAGGGAGTACGACGAGGAAGTTAGGATAGAATATTGTTCCGTTTTCTGCTGGATTCTCTTTTTAATTAAAATGCCATAATTTATTTTTACGGGAAAAAATCACAATTTATTCCACAACTTGACAATCACTGTTTGTTGGTGTTACTCAGCGAGTTGCTTTCTGCGACTTCTGGTGTCCGTACCATTTTGATCTCTTATATAGGGAACCAGAGGGGATTTCTCGCATTCACTAGATCATTCTTTCACCAGAACGTCATTCCAATGCACTGATACAATCATGGAATACTCCTAGATGGTTCTATAGTACGTGTATAGGTGAGCGTAGTCACTTTGATTTCATACTCTTTCATACAATGTATGCGTGTATAAGCGCAAGTAGGTACGTATATCAAGTTTATATTATTACAATATTTTTTGAGCACAGTGACTTTCGCACTTCTAAGTACCTAAGTGGAATACAGGATCTTTTTATTTATTAAAGCAATAAAAATTGTGAAAGTGATTGTGGGATTTCCAGAACCTTGTCAGATGAAGTAGACAGAGAAGAAGGTACTAAAGAGATCATGGCAATAGCATTGACTCGCAGAACCTACCACACCTTGCCTCCTGTGAAATACTGGAAGGAAAAAGAATGCCAAGAAGACCCGCCAAGAGATGGGGATCCACACAGCAAGAGGCAGCACTCTATGCCCCAACGAGCTCTAGCGACCTTCAAACAAATTAGGGATAGAGACTGAAAAGTGGAATACTGAAGAGGAAAGACAAACTAATAGGGCTCTCGTTAAGACATGGCACCTTTTTCAGCAAGATCTTCTAAGGAAGAATTTAAGGAAGATAAACGAGAGGACGTCAAAGAACATCATACTTCCAGAATCTGAATTGGTTTATGTGTTTCGCCTTCTATACACAACTCAAGAGGATAGCGACAAACAGATAAAAATGGCTAGCACACCAAGGCACTGCCTTTAAAAAAAAAAAGTAGTTTCTAGATGTTTTAATAATTCAATAGGTCATTGAAAATGGTGAGCTTTGGGTAGCATTGCCGGTTTGCGAGCTTGTTCTTGAAATTATCATAACTCAAGAGTCCTCTGCAAACGAAGGGTGCGTGTTTACGGCGCAATTATACAACGAGATGGTTTTAAAATTGAGTCCATTTGAGAAATTCCGCGTTTGCTTTTTAGCATGCAAACTCAAAAATTACAGAAAACGAAAATACAAAGTAAAATAGAAGTTCAAAAATTGATCAGTTTTTAAGTACCTTTTAAGTCGAAATTCGCAAAAAAAGAAAAACAAATATGTTAATTCAAGTATCCACAATATACTTGTACCTTAACCACAAGGATAAAATCGGTCGTATATACCTATCAGAAAGTCTGCAATTTAAATACCTGTTAAATATAGTTTTGAATCAAAATTATGCTCTAGGTAGAGTATCGACCGGTCCGTAGTCTAGTGGTAACGCATCGGACTAGTAAATGGAAGGTCGTGGGTTCGATTCCCAGCGAAGCACAAAAATATACCATATTTATTTTCAAATATGCTCTTTTCTGGGTTAAAAAAAACATATGCCTCAACTAAAGACCGGTCACCAAAGGTCCATACAATCTTACAGCAACTGGGTCTTGCTTGAGAATAGGCGCTTTTTATAGCAACGACCAAGCTCGCAGAGGGCTTTTGAGAAGTGATTCACCCAAAAACAGCAAAATAAATCATCCTGATATTATTATTCCTTGATTTATAGGTTGGTATGAGGCTCACCATCCATACTCTTAAAAATGGTTTACTTTGCCAAAATCACCCCTGTTTCAGGGAAGGTCGGTAAATGTTAGAGGGTTCATATTCATTTAAGGTTTGATTTTAATGTGTAAGTACACATTCAGCATTTGTAAGCGCGAACTTACACGAAAATATATATATATCTTTGCAACTTAAATTAAAGATTCAGATTCTTCCCACAGGTAACAAAGGTTCATTAAGCATTACAGCAACTGGGCCTTGCTTGCGTTAGTGCCACTTACCATCGACGAAAAGCTCGCAAAGATTTTTCAAGCTTAAGACCATGTTTTTAAGAATGAAACAAAAAGAGAGATGATGTGAAAATAATTATTTTCTTCCTCCCCCTCGGGTGCGCTACTGTCTGAAAGAATTTTCAATTACCTGGCATGATAATGATAAATGTTAGGCAAGCTCGCATCAAATTCTGCTTGGATTAAACACGGTACCCCATTTACTTCTTCCGAAACTTTTTACAAGCTTCCTACAAAAAAATATGGTTGAATAATTACAAAATTAGTCTCTGAAAGTACGGGCTTGCTATATTCTTTCCCCCTTATTCATAAAAAGGTTTTAATTTTTAAACCAGTATAAAGTCAGTTTTCCCATACTAATAAGCTGGTTTATCTCTGGTTTTGGGTTCAACCAATCTAATGAATAAGGCCGTTTATTACCTATTCCTTGACTTAAGGCTGGTTTTAGTGTCGCGCTGACAACGCGCTGACCGTTCAAAATATATGAACTTGAAGGAAGCGTTTTAGAATGGCGCGTAGCTGTCAGCGCGACAAGTTCATATATTTGGCTGTCAGCGCTGACGGTCAGCGTGTTGTCAGCGCGACACTAAAACCAGCCTAAAGATTGGTATGCGGCTGACCACGCATGCTGTAAAAATGGTTCACTTTGCCAATGTCACCCCTGTTTCAGGGAAGGACGGCAAGAGTTGCAGATGAGGCATGTGCAAGCGCGAACTTGTACGTGTCTGGTTGTGGGAATGCATGTTATGTTAATCTCCAATGTAACATATCTTTGCAACTTATATTAGATTAGATTAGATTAGATAGGTTGGTATGAGGCTGACCACCCATACTGTAAAAAATCGTTCACTTTGCCAATGTCACCCCTGTTTCAGGGAAAGTCAGCAAGTGTTTCGGGGCTTATGTTCATTTGAGATTGGGTTTTTATTTTGTAGGTCCACATGCGGCATGTGTGAGCGCGAAATTATGCGTGTGTGCTTGTGGGAATGCATTTAATATGAATCTCAAATGATACATATCTTTGCAACATAGATTTAGATTTAGACCACCTGCTTAGAAAGCAGAAGATTCAACTATTCAGTCATTTTTAAAATAATTAATTATTTGTAGAATATTGAAGTCGTGATTTTTTTTTTTGGGCATGAGATGTTTCTTATTAGTGTACATAATATAACATGTATTATACACGTCAAAAAGTAAAAGTGAGTGATCTGCACACACGAACAAGGCTACATAATGAGATGTGCGATTACGATGGAAGATTCCACTAACACATAAACTTATGTACATATCTTTACTCTTATAATACACTTCAATTAATTCGAGAATAGAAAGCAAACTGCTCTGCTTAATCCAAGTGTAAAACCTTACGTTGGCGTTTACCAGAAATGTATGGAAACCAAAACAGTACCTCTAGTGAGTAATTGAGTTTCCGATATATTTTTAGTGAAACGGAATGGTTGAGTTTTAACGTCAAGTAAATACTTAAGATACTGAATCATGTCTAAAAATGTAAAATCTGTATTGAAAGTTTAATCCACGTTTACACTTTCGTTTCACACGCATTATTATAATTTAAGCTGCAGACTAAGTGTTAATTTACTTACAGTAACAGTAACAGAAACTGCAGACTAAGTGGAGTAAAATAATAATCATCACATTCACAAAATTATTCGTTTATTTATATTCTGTCTATTCGTCTCAATTCCCACACTTCTATTGCGCGGCTATCTGCTGAATCACTAGGTCATCCCGCTGCCAATCATCATTTTCAGGCTCTGATGGTCCTTGACTAATAGGTTGGTCTGTGGCTGACCCTCCATGTTGTAAAAACTTGGTTCACTTATACCAATGCCACCCCAGTTTCAAGGTGAGGCGGCAGGAGTTAGAAGTTTATGTTCATGTGGGGTTTGATTTAATTTGTAATGTACACATGCAGCATGTGTAGGCTAGCACTTACATGTGCCTGCTATGAGCTTTAAATGTCAATACATCTCTGCAACTTAGATTATAGGTGATCCATTAGATGGTCCGGTCGATAGCTCAGTTGGTAGAGTGCTTGCATTCTACCCCGTGAGCTCGGGTTCGAATTCCGCCAAGGGCGTCAGAAATGATTTTCCGTTTCGGTGTTTATTTCAAACCCCATTAAAAAAAACCGGCAAGGTTTACTCAGCCTTCACAATAAATGAGTACTAGCCCCTTCGGGAGCTGGGAAACCCCCCACTTCACTGAAGGGGTTGGCGTAACGCCGCCCCCCTTCCCTGTTAAAGTAAATAGATTCCACTCCCCACATGCGACTCCTTCGGGGAAAACGCGGAAAAAAGTTACACTAAATGTATAGCATAGTAGCGTTTTTAGCATGGCAGATCAAGCATACTTTTTTTTCAGAGAGAAAGAAATCTTATAGTAGGCCAGTTTTTGCTCTATCGGTCTTCGTTAAGTTCTTATCGCGATATCGGTTATCGGCATATTGAGGACCACAAGCCGTATGTCCCACTGCACCCAGATTAGATAACCTCCGGGGAAAAAGTCTATCGCACACACCACTCGACTACCGATCCTTATCTGACCAAATAGACAACGGTGAATTAAGTACAGCGTATTGCATTTGTTATATCAGTCAATCGCTTTGTAATTTTTTTAACATTCTGTACACACTGTCATGATTTTATCTCGGGTTCACTTTTAATAAAATTGCGGTTATATTTATTTCACAGTTATAGTTTTATTTTTTTTATTTTTGGGTTTGAAAGTAAATACCGAAACAGGAAATCATTTCTGACATCCTCGTTGGGATTCGAACTCGAGCTCTCGGCTCTAATTGAAGGTCTAAAGATTGGTATTTCATGCACGCTCACAAGAAAACAATGCAAGTTTGCGCTTACACATGCTGTATGCGTACTTACAAGAGGAAATCCAAATCGCTAATGAAAATTAACTCTGCAACTCTTGCCATATTTCCATGATACAGGGGTAGTATCAGAAAAGAGAACCTATTTTTACAGTTTACAGTAACTATGATTGGCCTTATTCCTACCTATACGAGTAAGTCGTTGACGACCCACCTGTTCGCGCGCTCATATGAGCAAGCGCCTTTGGAATGACCAAGAGTCATGAAAAGGCGCTATAAAAATATTGTATTATTATTATTATCAAAAAATAGTAAAGATACACTTTTTCTTTCTTTAATATATTTATGAAACAAAAATACATTCCAATAGTCGCTAGAATGGTCGAGGGAATAAGGCGTTGGCACTCGACTTTGCGTTATTGAGACTAACGCCTGTTCTAGCCCGGCCTTGTTCTATCGACAGTAACTTCAAGCCTGGATTTATGCACACAAGCTTTCACATTCGCATGAAGACAACTGATCAGGCAAAATAAGTTGGTGAATTGCATTCATCTTCACTATAAAAAAAAAACAACAATGCATTCCATTACCAGGTAATCCATAGTTCTAAAGAAGATCACGGGTCTCTCCGTTACGTGACCTTTCAAAAAAGGCTCATTTTTAGGCTAATTTATGTCATTTTATCAAGCATATTTACATGTTTTTGTTAATTGTGCGTGTACCAGGCTGACTCTCAAGCCATGTCATATCGCATTGTGGCATAGATATTGAGAAATGATGTACGAGTATTGTGGCAACCAGAGGGCTAAGATCAAATGGCATTTTGTGATAGTCAACACGTAAACAGTCTGCCATGCGCTGTCTCGTGGTTCAAATCACGAATCAATCAATATTTATTGCCGCCTTTTATATTTCTTACTTTAATAAATGCATGTAACAAAAGCATCTATAAAACCTGTGTGAGACCGATCTGTACCATTAGTACCAGTTGCAAAACTTGAGTAAAGTTAAGTTTACGGAAAGTATTAAAGAGTGATTTCTCCCAAAATCTGCTGTTTATTGTTTCTTACACTTTATGGTCTTAGCAAAAGAGTTACAGTGATCAAGAAAATAAAGTTCAAACAAACAAAAACGGCCAATTTTGGGGAAAACTACTTTTTAATACTTTCCGTAAGCTTTACTTTACTCAAGTTTTGCAACTCGTACTCAGGGTATCAGGACACGTGGAGTCGAGACAAGAGCTGACATTTCGAGAACCAAGAGCCTACACAGAACATCTGAGATGAAAACACTCCGCGCCATTGCTGCAAAAACACTAAAAGACCGATTGAGAAACTCAGAAATCAGAAGCATGTGCGAAACTGAAGACATCGTCAGATGGAGCAGGAACAGGAGACGGTTCTGGAGGAACCATATTCTTGGACCGGTCCGTAGTCCAGTGGCAACACTTCCACTGGTCAATGGAAGGTTGTGGATTCGAATCCCGGCGGAGCACAAAAACATACCATTTATATTTCCAAATGTGCTCTTCGCTGGGTTGAAAATTCATAAACCTTTACCAAAGACCGGTCACTGAAAGGTCCATCCAACCTTACTACATCTGGGTCTTGCTTGAGAATTGGCGCTTTCTTCAGCGACGACCAAGCTCGCAGAGGGCTCTTGAGGTGTGATACACACAAAAACAGCACTCACCAAATAAATCATCCTAATATTATTATTATTATCGTCAGATGGAGCAGGAAGAGAAGACGGTTCTGGAGGGAGCATATAGACCGCATGAACGAAGGAAGGATAGCCCGAGTCGTGGCACAGGAGATACCGGACGGCCAGCGTCTACCAGGTCGCCCTTCCAAAAGATGGAAGAACAGCTGGACTTCTGCATCACAGGAGGGAGTTCCACAATAAACAGATCATATGTAGATCTATAACAAGAAGAAGACAAAAACACTTCTTCTTAGACCGGTCCGTAGTCTAGTGGTAACGCTGCAGACTCTGCAGTTGTGGGTTCGAATCCCGGTGGAGCATAACAAAATATCATTTAAATTTTCAAATATGCTCTTGACTGGGTTGAAAAATTTATAAACCTTTGCCAATGAGACCAAAGGTCCATCCAGCTTTACAGCAACTGGGACTTGCTTTAGAATTGGCACTTTATATAGCGTTCATCGTGGCTGTGAACGTTGCCATTTAGACTTTTCGTTTTTCTTCATTTCGAATCCTCTAATCACGTGGTTTCTCGTGGTCTTCCTGATTTTGGAAATGTAATCTTTCAAAAAACAAAAAAAATCGCTACAAATGCAACATGATATTAAAAAAAAACCTTAAATTAAGAAAAAAATATTCAAATTTAAAGTGAATTATTTAAAGTTAATTAAAGTGAATTTAAACAATGTTTTTACCATTTTAATTTTTAAATATTTATAATTGTTATTTATGCCACTGCCAAGTAATGATAGTCTTTTTAACACGAGTGCTAGTTTGTGCCATGAGGCGCAGCCGAATGGCACAATAGAAAGCACGAGTGTTACAAAGACTAATTACGTGCAGTGGCATACAATACTTTTTCTACGACCATGAGAGAATTAACAAAATAGTGAATAATAGTCATTATAATGTACTCGTCCATTTGCAGTAATTAAAACCTTACCTTTGTCAAAACGTGTGATTTATCATTCCCTTCGATTATCTAATCTAACCTAAGTTGTAAAAATAAATTATATTTAGGTTTCATATTGAATTCATGCCCACAAGCCGACACATATGTATAAGATCGCGCTTTTACATCCTGCATATAAGCTTAAACATTCAAACCCAAAACTCAAATAAACATATGCCCTGCAGTTGTATTGGCAGGTGAACCAAATTTGTACAGCATAGGTGATCAACCTCATACTCACCTATTAACCAAGTAACTTTTTGAGTTTGTTTATTTTTTGCGGTGAAATTTTTTGTATTGTTTTCCTTTCAAGCCTTTTATTTTCCATTGAAAAAAGGAAAGCTTTATTTGGAGCAATCCGATAAATAAATTCGATAAATTTTAGCACTATTAACAATTTTTATTTGACTCTACACATAAAATATACTTATTTATTTTCATCTGAACAGGGCTGAAAGTCTCATCACCACGGTAATTCCTACCTACCGAATATCACTAATATTGTATGAAGCCTAATCAGCTGATCGCTTGCGGCCATCTTGGATTGACAGGTCTTCATACCCCCATACAAGGTTGACATTTGAAATTAAAAAATGGTTCCAATTCTGACAATGCGCATGCGCACATGTTCATTTTAACACGGTTACCGGTTGCATAATGTAACATTATGCAACGGGTGTAGAAATGTATGGCATTGTGATTGCGTTAGCCGTTTTGTAATTAGTAAATTACCAAATGGGAGTAGAAAAAAAAATATTCAGTACACAGCACCAGCTGATGTTCTAAATTTAAAATTGACAGATGTACAGACCTACACGGCTTAATATGAATGTGGCAAAAATCGGAACTAGCGCCGTCCTCTAATAAAACATCACTTTTGATAGTTAAATGTGTTTGATAGCTAAAGCCATTCAGGCTAAAATTTAAGTATTTTTTGAAGAAAAACGAAATAATACCCATTTATTTCAGGAGTTTTAAAGCCGCGCATTTATGACAGCGCCCTCCTAGCTCTCATTTAAAATCACTAAATATCCTTGTAGACCTGTTTGCAGTTTATTACCATAGAGAATGAAATAGGAAACGTTTATCATATCATACCTACCAGTACCTATATTTTAAATACAAATATGAAAAATGTAATAAATATAGCTTAAATGGATAACTATATAACAATATTAAAAAATGCTTAAATTAAAAGAAATAAAGAGACATTACGTATGTTATTTCCGACAATTTAATTACAATAAGTTTTATCTTATTTTGATAGAATTGAAATTTAGTATTTATTAAGTCGGTCAATTGTTTTACAATAAAAACATGCTATATTTCACTGAATGTTTGATTAAAAATAATAATTAATCTGTAGTGTAATGTGCAATATTATGAAATTATTAATTCTGATATCAAAAGTCAAATTAACTTGATATTCGTGGAAAAAAACCTGGAGAGATATGAAAGTGTTTTTTTAATTATTATAATTATTTTTACACCACAAAGATCAGGTAAATGCAAAAAGCCTTATACTACATAATTATATTCTAACAGTGTTATACACAAAAGTTTTGATCTACAACTGATCCATTGATCATCGTTTTTTTTTGTACGGAAAATTCAATTTAGCCACTAGAGAATTGAGTCATATAAAACAGCGCCCACCAAAAAGATCATCCTAATATTGATTCATTTCCCATTGTACAACTAGTTAGGAGTTTTTTTTTACCGGTTCCACGACAAATCGGTCACAGACAACCCGTCCTCAGACAGTTCGACCATAAAACCATAAACAAAACGGTCACACGACAGTTCGTACACTTTTCGGTCACATACAATTTAAGTCCACAGACAGCTCCATCACAGATCTATAATCTAAAATCTAAGTTGCAAGGATACAAATATATTTTTTAAGAAATCCTGTGCGGGAGACTACCTAGTTTTCAAAGACTCTAGGGGTCTATGACACTTGTTGTAGTGCCGCAGAGGTGTTGTTTACGAGCTTGGTTGTCGCTACAAAGCGCCAATACTCAAACAACACCCAGCTGCAATAAGGCTGGATATGTTAACATTTAAGGCGCATATTAAACGCATGCCCACGGACAGATGTAGGTTTGCGCCTATACATTCTGCATGTGTGCATTCAAATAAACAAAACCTTGCAACTCCTGTCACCTTCCTGAAACACACTCCATGAAACCAGGGTGGCATCGGCAAAAGTTAACCAATAATTACAGCACGGGGGATTAGCCAAGGAGCAGATACCAACAACAAATACAACTAGAGATATCACAAAGGTTATTTTGGAGAGCAAGTTTTCTATGATGGAACTGCCTGTGGTCCCATATTGTATGTGACCGAAATGTCGTTGACTGAAGTCGTGTGACCGATATGTCCATGGACGAGCTGTCTGTGACCAATTTGTCACGACACGGTTTTTACCGTTTACTTTACAACTGCCTATTCAGCTTTGTATGACAGTTGGATAGCGCCTCTACGTAAAAGAGTAAAATACACGGAGTATCTATTCTGAAATTTGTATGGTATTGGGATAGCGCCTCTATAACTGCACGAAATAAAAATACGATTACTCAATTGATAAGTTAAAGTTTATATTCGGAGTATTGAACTTAAACGAGGACGTTATAATAATGCTCTATACAAACACATGCTTTACGTATACTATGATTTTACTATCTTTTACTATAAAAACAAATATAAATAAATAAATGTGTAGAATGTTTGCATCAATATTGACAGCCGATAACAATATAAATAATAAGCTAATTTATTAATAGAGTATATCGTTAATCTATTTTACGACGCATTATCAACATTTGAGTTTCACATAATCAAGCAAAAAGAGATTATGCTTGCAATCTCTCTTTTTAGGAAAAACGAAACGATTTTAATTTGGGTTAAGGTTTTCTTTTGTATGCAGCATCCGCGTTTATACCTAGAGGAAATGTGAAAGGAAAAAGAGGAAAGGAAAAAACGAGAAAAATATGGTTGGATCAGATGGTGAAAGAATGGAATATACAAAACGAATATAGAAGATGGAAATGTATCAAAAAAAGTGATGGATATAAACGAACTGAAAGAGGTATGCAATGATAAGAAAAAAATGATGCAAATCTGCAGAGGCTCTGGCCACACTTAGAAGATTCGATCGAAAAAGGATTTAACTCAAATAAACAAGTTATAGAGAGTTTAGTAAAGAAGAAGGTAGATTACCTCTGAGTAACGATAAATGATTTTTATTTAATAAAATCAAGGTGATAGACGTTTTGACGCCCGCGCTGTGAAGAATTAAATATTAACAAAAGATTTTAATTATGTTTTAAGTACACTGATAATAAAATAATTATGGTTTTAATAAAATATATTTAGCTGAAGGTTGGCACTTCTGACTTAGATAAAGACATGATATAAAAAGCGATGAGATAAAAATAAATAAGAGATAATAATAAAAAATAGAAAGAAAAATATATTTTTTAAATGAAAATAAAATAATATTTTTAGGTGAATTGATTTCAGCAGAATATTATGTATGTGAAGCGCTCTGTCATAGCTCATTATACTTTTAACAGTCCCATCCTGTTGGAGAGTTATTAAGCTATATGAGATAGAATAGTCTCGGAATATTCGAGCTTTGCATGACACAACATTCAGTCAGGATTATACGCTACTAAGTTACACATATAGTGTAACTTCTGTAAGGGTTTTTCCACTGTCAGATGAACAACACAATATTAATATAACAACCACTCCCCGAAGATGTCGCGTATGGCGAGTGGAATCTAATTATTTTTATACGTAAGGGGGCCGGCTTTACGTCAACCACTTAAATTGAAGTGGGGGTTTCCCAGCTTCCGAGGGGGATGGTACTCATCTCTTGTGAAGGCTGAGTAAACTTTGGCGGTATTTTATTTTAGGTTTGAAATAAATGCCGAAACGGGAAATCTTTTCTGACACCCTCGGTGGGATTCGAACCCAAGCTCTCAGCATGGAACGCAAGCACTCTACCAATTGAGCTATCGACCGGACTTAGGATTAAGATGTGACCGGACTTAGGATTAGATGTTTCTAATCTAATCTAAGTTGCAAAAATATGTTACATTGGAGATTCACATTACATGCATTCCCACAACCAGACATGTACAAGTTCGCGCTTGCACATGCCTCATGTGAACCTGGAATATAAAAACCCAATCTCAAATGAACGTAAGCCCTGCAACTCTTGCCGACCTTCCCTGAAACAGGGGTGACATTGGCAAAGTGAACCATTTTTTACAGTATGTGTGGTCAGCCGCATACAAACCTATAAGACAAGGAACATACACGACAAATTACATTTGCATCTTATAAACGAAAAAGTTGGTACGAGGTTGACCATCCGTAATTAAAAATAGTCAACTCTTGCCATTTCCATGACAGCATGATTATATTCAATACATTTCTTTATCGCTTTGTTTTTTAAACGAAAACTAAATAACGCTATATATCTGTGAATCAGCCTTCCAGGCACTTCTGACCTATGCGCCATCTTATCTTTACATTGAGTATAAAAAAAAAAATTCAACTCAATCGTAGTGTTTTAACTAAATATCAAATAGCGCCTCTAGTGAACGTTTTAGTTGTCATATTTTTTTCTTGGAACGCTACGATTGAGTAAAGATGTTAAGTTTTATACTTGGGTACTTATCAGGAGGATAAGAGAAAGTCCAGTCAACAGAAATTGTTATTCTAGAAGTAATTGCACAAAAATAGATTCAAAATATTTTCATCTCGAAAATTCAAGCGATATTTTGAAACTAAAATATTTGGAATAAGATAAGGTGATAAGAAGGGGTCAAAGAAATATTAAATTCTGACATCATCCCTTAATTGATAGGTTGATATGAGGCTTACCACCCATACAGTAAAACAAGAGCGCGCACTATGTAGATGCAAATAGGTAGGTACATTTCGGATTAAAATACTTCGCCGTTAAAATTACAAGATAGAAGTTTCGAAACTTTTTTGCCAGAGGTGCTTTTCAAGTTACTTCGAGTATTGTGAAAAAAACTCGTACTACGGGTACTGAGGTGAAAGGTGAGATAATTAGAAATGCGTGCTTCAAGAAGAGGAGAACATGGTCGGTGATGCTGATGATAATGATTAAGAAAGGCTGTGTTTGTTTTCTTTAATATTGACGTTTGAGGAGTTCCTTGACTTATAGGTTGGTATGCGGCTGACCACCCATACTGTAAAAAAATGGTTTACTTTGCCAATGTCACCCCTGTTTCAGGGAAGGACGGCAAGAGTTGCAGGGCTTATGTTCATTTGAGATGGGTTCTTATAATGTAGGTCCACATGCGGCATGTGTTAGCGCGAAATTATACATGTCTGCTTGTGGGAATGCACTTAATATAAATCTTAAATGATATATATCCTTGCAGCTTAGATTAGATTAGATTAGAATACTTTCCGTAAACTTTACTTTACTCAAGTTTTGCAACTCGTACCTACTAAGGGTACTGGTATGTACCTTCACGTATATTTTCTTCTACGGAATGTGGTAAACACTATTATTTATTTGTAAAGTAAATTTATGGAAGATAAACAAACCTATAGAAGTGTCGGAGCCCACGCATTAGTAATACTTATGAACAGCTGCTTTATACGACGGTTGACACTGCTTTAAAACTCGAGGTCGCACTCGAACCAGTCATTGGATTACGAAACACAAGACATTATTCAAGACTTGTTACCTTATTAAATAATAGTTCAACCTTCATAAAGGTAAAACAAATCTAATCTTATCTAATCTAAGCTGCAAAGATATATATCATTTAAGATTTCCATTCCCACAAGCAGACATGTACAATTTCGCGCTAACACATGCCGCATGTGGAGCTACATTATAAAAACTCAATCTCAAATGAACATAAGCCCTGCTACTCTTGCCGTCCTTCCCTGAAACAGGGGTGACATTGGCAAAGTGAACCATTTTTTACAGTATGGGTGGTCAGCCGCATACCAACCTATAAGTCGTAAAAACAAAGTGTAGTAATAATAATAATATTAGGATGATTTATTTGGTGAGCGCTGTTTTCGAGAGAATCACTCCTCAAGTGCTTGGTCGTCGCTATAGAAAGCGACAATTCTCAAGCAATACCCAGTTGCTGTAAGTTTGTATGGATCTTTGGTGAATGGTCTTTTTTTTAAATAGATTTGTGAAGAGGAATGCAATTCACCAACCTATTCTGCCTGGCCAGAAACAGGTATTAATATCATCAATTAATAATTCATTATTGTTTATTTTAATGAATTATTAATTAATATTTACCCAATAATTATGTTAAACCAGGGTCAAAGTTATGGTCAAATGACCGAGGCGGGGATCAACCCAACGTTGTTCTATTCCAAACACGCTAGAAAGATCAGCCCACCTGGCCCCCTCGGCCATAACACCGTCTTAGGTAAAGATATATATGATTTCTTTAACCCAGCGAAGCGCATATTTGAAAATATAAATGGTGTATTTTTTGTGCTCCTCGGGGAATCGAACCCACAACCTTCCATTTACGAATCAGAAGTGTTAACCATTAGACTACGAACCGGAATCTTTTTGACTCATAAATAAAAAGATCACACTTCAAACAACAACAAAATCCAGGTGGTTGAATACTCTGCTATTATTCAGTAATTATTTTTTTGGTGCGTTAAATATACAACACAAAATAAAAACAAAGCCTAGCGTAAAAAATGTGGGGTCCCACAAAAAACTAGTTTTCTATTGCCTTGTTATGTTCTAGTGTGAATATAATATCCCTTTAGGAAAGGAATCCAAAATGTGTGTACACGGTTTCACCTTGAGGCAGGTCAAAAATCTCTGTAGTCATCCAACCGCGAAGTGTTAGGCATCATCCTCATCAGCATCACTCTCCCAAAAATATATTATTACTACCGGAAATAATAAAGATGTAGAAAAACACAGATAATACATGGATATATAAATTAAACTGAATACGAGTTTATAGGCTTGACACGGCACGCTGATAATGCTGGAGAATTGTTTCAACATCACCTTCATCACTTCAACTTCACGCTGAAGAAGCCCTTCGTAGTGATGGGCGAAACGTCCGGAAGCTTCAGCTCCCACAGACCACGGCCGGAAAGCAACTTTTCAGCAAAAAATGCTACTAAGCTACACATAAAGAGTAACTTCTTGTCTGCGTTGTTCACGAAGTGGTCGCATGTGGCGATTCGGGACACCTCGCACCAACCATTTTAAGTTGAAGTGGGGGTTTCCCAGCTCTCGAGGGGTTTGGTTGTCATTTCTTGTGAAGGCTGAATAAACCTTGCCGGTATTTATTTTGGGTTTGAAATAAACACTGAAACGGGAAATCACCTTCGGTGGGGATCGAACCCTTGCTCTCGGCATGGAATGCCATATTTCAAATAGCATAAATAAAATTAAATACAAAACACGGTTTTCTTTCAGTCTTATAAAATTATTAATGTTGATTGTTTTTAACGCGTTGACGTGTTAAATAGCATTTTCAGGAATGAATAAATTGAGAATTACTATATTATTCTATCTAGTACCTACAATCTAAGATTCATATTGAATGAACACCACAAGCAGACACGAGTTACTTAACATTTACACATGCATTATGTGTAAGTACTTAAAAAAAAGAGACCCAAACCTCAAAAAATATAGATATATATATATTAGGATAATTTATTTTAATGTACACATAACTAAAGAGCGCCGTTTTTGTGTGTGTCACACCTCAAGGGCCCTCTCAAATCACGGATAAGATTTCTTGTAAAGATGTGTCTTTAGTGCTCCTTTAAAGACACCAACAGTCTTTGCCTTCCTCACATTAGGTGGCAGTCTGTTCCACTCCATTGGTCCCGCAAACCGGAAAGCACGGTCCCCAAAATTAGTGCGTGTCTGACGGTGTGGCTGAACCAAGTCCACCACGCCATCCCCTGCAGATCTGAGCGTTTGGCGCCTCAAATCCCTCTCAACGGGTGTAAACATGTCAGCCAAATATGAAGGAGCTGTACCATTTACAGCCTTATACACCATCAGACAAACACGGTAGACCACCCTCTCCGGAAAACGAAGCCAATGCAGTTTCCCTAACAATGGAGTAATGCGAGTAAATTTAGACATCCCGAATATGAGTCTTGCCGCTGAATTCAGCACAGACTGAAGACGGTTGAACTGCTTTTTCGGCTGACCTATGTACAGCGTTGAGCAATAGTCAACTCGTGACATCACAAAGGCATTCACCAGGGTCTTGACTGCTCCCGACGGTAAACATCTCCTGATCGCCTTTATCTGGCGAAGTTCAAAAAATGAGGAAGATACAGTCGAGTTCAATTGCTCTCCCATTGTGAGATTCCGATCCAGTGTGACTCCTAGAAGTCTGACTGAGTCGGAGGGCTGAATCAGCTCTCCCCCAATAGAGAGTGGTACTCGAGTTGTCAAAAGATGATCACGCCTGGTTGTAGCCGCCCACATCACTTCTGTCTTACCCATGTTAAGGATTAGGCCATTGCTTGTCATCCATTCACCAATCTCCGCAATGCAAGCTGCCACCCTGTTACTGAGAGTTTGTGCCATATGTGGCTGACACTGAGAGTAAATTTGCCAGTCATAGATCCTGTGTCTCTAACCGACTTTCCCTTAAACAGGAGTAACATTAGCATTATAAGTTTACCAATATTTTCAGCAAGTTCAGTTAGTTCCTTGACTTATAGGTTGGTATGCGGCCGACCACCCATACTGTAAAAAAATGGTTCACTTTGCCAATGTCACCCCTGTTTCAGGGAAGGACGGCAAGAGTTGCAGGGATTATGTTCATTTGAGATTGGGTTTTTATATTGCAGGTCCACATGCGGCATGTGTTAGCGCGAAATTATACATGTCTGCTTGTGGGAATGCATTTAATATAAATCTTAAATGATATATATCTTTGCAGCTTAGATTAGATTAGATTAGATTAGATATTTACTGTATGAGTGGTCAGCCTCATACCAACCAATAACTCGAGAAACATTATGTGAAATAATTTAATCGCCTCGGTTATATATTATGCATTGTATAATAAATTTGACGAATTTATCGTCATTTTATACTTTAGGTAGCGCATGGTCCATGTTATTCTAATGGCATCGCCAGAAACTAAATAAAATGGTTGAAAAACTAGGAGTGGCGCACTCACAATGGTAAATTAAGATTAAGGTCAGAAGCATTATGTAACACATTACATAGATGGTGCTATGTTAACATAACAAAGGGATATAGAATGGATCCAGCATCCGAATGTTTGTACCGATAAAAAATGCTCTTATTTTTGTACGAGCTTTGTGCAAATGTTTGTGCACATGTTCGTAAGAATGTACGAATGTTTGTCCGAATATTGGTAAGAATGTTTGTCGGAATATTTGTACGAATATTTGTCCGAATGTTTGTACGAATGTTGTGCAAATGTAAGTGCACATGTACGAATGTCTGTCCGAATATGGATAAGAATGTACGTCCGAATATTGGTACGAAGGTAGTCCGAATATTGGTACGAAGGTAGTCCGAATATTGGTACGAAGGTAGTCCGAATATTGGTACGAAGGTAGTCCGAATATTGGTACGAAGGTAGTCCGAATATTGGTACGAAGGTAGTCCGAATATTGGTACGAAGGTAGTCCGAATATTGGTACGAAGGTAGTCCGAATATTGGTACGAAGGTAGTCCGAATATTGGTACGAAGGTAGTCCGAATATTGGTACGAAGGTAGTCCGAATATTGGTACGAAGGTAGTCCGAATATTGGTACGAAGGTAGTCCGAATATCGGTACGAATGTATGTCCAAATATTGGTCAGAATATAGGTACGAATGTATGTCCAAATATTGGTCAGAATATTGGTACGAATGTTTGACCGAAAATTGGTAAGAATAATTGCCGAAAAATTTATCAGAATGTTTGTACTAATGTTTGTCCGAATTTGGTACGAATGTATGTCCAAATATTGGTCAGAATATAGGTACGAATGTATGTCCAAATATTGGTCAGAATATTGGTACGAATGTTTGTCCGAAAATTGGTACGAATGTTTGCCCAAAAATTTATCAGAATGTTAGTACAAATGTTTGTCCGAATATTGGTACGAATGTATGTCCAAATATTGGTCAGAATATAGGTACGAATGTTTGACCGAAAATTGGTAAGAATGTTTGACCAAAAATTTATCAGAATGTTGGTACGAATGTTGGTACGAATGTTTATCTGGATGTTGGTACGAATATTTTCGCTAATGTTAATGTGAATGTTTGGGCAAATTTTCAACAGCATATTTGTCGTATGATTGTACGAAATTTTGTACTCGAATTTTGGCGCGAATGTTTGTACAAATAATAGTAGGCAATTGTGGACACTATCGTTCGTGACCGAGATGACCTTCAAGCGAAAACATATGGACAAGTTTATGGAAAGATTACATCTTGTGCATACTAATGGTTTATACAGTGAAGACAGTATTCAAGTTGTTTAGGACAGCTAGTTAGTAGTGAGGCCCTAAAGTGGGCATGTGCCATGTTCAAACGGAGACATAGAATTTGCTCAGAAGGAATGCTGGTAAACACTAAACAGTAAATTGGTTTATGTAAGTGTATAAATGTATTGTGCCGACGAAGCCAGTAAATTTGCTTAGGTCAGTTATTAATCGGTTTGCTGCCGTAAGTGTGAAACGAAAAAAAACTAGGGGCGGGGTGCTTACTTTAATGCAACTGTTGGACACACCTTATAATAAAGATATTCTACTGTTACGGATATGTAATTGTGTGTTTTGCTTATCTGTGTTAGTGTATGTGAAGTCTCTAGATGTTCGATACTTATATAATTTGTATCATTTGAGATTGATCGAGTGTTTTATGTTCTAGTAAAGTCTTATTTTCAATGATTCGAGAATCATCCTTAGTCTTACTAAAAATAAAGACCATAGCTCTATGTAGCCAGAAAGAAGCCAATCGACCGTTGTATGGTGATGGTGCAATGTGACTCTGTATGTGAATCGTATCTGAAATAAATTGTGCAAAGATAAAACACCGCAATTTGAATTGAATCGAACCCTCGAAATACATAATACGATATAAACTGAAAAAAAAACGGATTTTACTGACCGTGCAAAAGAGAAGAACGATTTTCTTTACGTTTCGTCGGAGTCATATCCGACGTCCTCAGGAGACGTGTCTCTTCTACAAAGAAGAACCACGAACTGTTGAATTATAGTTGTTTGATCGAGGCCGAAGGTTGTAATACTATTGTCCTAAAAACTAAACAACTATCTCTAAAGCTTAGTTCGGACAAGGCGACTATTTTAGTCGAGTTGCGAGTAATTTAGTGGTGGGCGCTACTCGCCCGTTAAAATAGAGTAAAATGTATCGACTCGACTAAATCATTGACTAAACTAGTCGACTATTTTTTTCTGGTTCGCACACATTTAGCCACTAAATTACTCGCTACTCGACTAAATTAGTCGCCGTGTCCGAACTAGCCTTTAGACTAGTACTGTCTGGATGCCTCGTAAGAATCATAAGTTATAGTAGAATCCACCGCCCATAACTCGTTCCACTGGAGATGGCAGCGACTCCAAAAACAAAAGCAAATTACCCGACGAGCAGCAGACACGATTAAAGTTTCATTCGATTAGGCCTTATACGGCCCCCGTACGAGTAAAGCACTTTTTCAAACCCGGGCGATTTCAATACGCTGCAAAAACATGAATTGCAGATGGCTATCATTAATGGCAAATTGTACTTACTGATCCAACATTTTTATTCAAAAATGTACAAAAAAGAATAGATTTCATACACAATTTTCATTCCATAAAAGTAAGAAAAACACATTAGCTGCTTGAAAACTAAAATTATTTAATTCTCTTTTTTTTTTTTTTAAGAAATCCTGTGCGGGAGACTCCCTAGTTTCTAAAGACTCTAGGGGTCTATGACACTTGTTGTAGTGCCGCAGAGGTGTACGAGCTTGGTCGTCGCTACAAAGCGCCAATACTCAAACAAGACCCAGTTGCTGTAAGGCTGGATGGAACTTTGGTGACCGGTCATAGGTAAAGGTTTATGAATTTTTCAACCCAGCGAAGAGCACATTCGAAATAAAAATGGTATATTTTTGTGCTCCGCCGGGATCCGAATCCACAACCTTCCATTTACGAGTCCGAAGTGTTGCCACTACGGACTACGGACCGGTCCAATTATAATTTATAGGTTAGTATGTGGCTGACCACCCATACTGCAAAAATGATTAACTTTGCCAATGCCACTCCTGCATCAGGGAAGGTCCGCGAGAGATGCATGGCTTATGTTAATTTGAGATTTTGGTATTTATATTGTAAGTTCACATAGGGCCTGTGTGAACGCGAACTACTTATACGTGTCTACTTGTGTGCTCGTATTTATTATGAATCTATAATCTAAGTTGCAAGGATACATTAATTTAAAGTTCTCAAATGCATGCCCACAAACAAACACGTGTAGTTCGCGCTTACAAATGCTGAATTTGTACTTACAAATAAAATCCAAACCTTAAATGAACATAAGCCCTACAACTTTTGCCGACCTTCCCTGACACAGGGGTGACATTGGCAAAGTGAACCATTTTTTACAGTATGGGTGGTCAGCCTCATACCAACCTATAAGTCAAGGAATGCACGTATAAAAGTAGATAAATATAAATTTATGCATCCAGATGTAATGATAATTAACTATCGCCATTTTGAAAGTCGGAAAACAAACTGCCCTTGCTAAATTGCTGATCGACTAAGAACTGATAATCTCTTATCCCATCCTGCTGGGGATTATGCAAATTCCTTTCATTTAGCGCCAATAAATCTTCATTTGATTTTTAGCAGCGTTGTTTTGCACTGAAGAGGCATTACAATTAATTCTCAAATGCCGACAGTCTTAGGAAGATAGACCGCCATTACAGATGCAACAAAAGGATAGGAAATTCAAACTGAAACGTGACAAAGCTACACATGCCCTAAATCTAAATCTAAGCTGCAAAGATTTGTATCATTTGAGATTCATATTAAACGCATTCCCACAAGCAGACACGCAAAATTTCGCGATCACACATGCCGCATGTGGACCTACAGTGTAAAAACCCCAATCTCAAATGAACATAAGCCCTGCAACTCTTGCCGACCTTCCCTGAAACAGGGGTGACATTGGCAAAGTGAACCGTTTTTTACAGTATGGGTGGTCAGCCTCATACCAACCTATAAGTCAAGGAATACAAGCGATTAATTACATTTGATAAATAAACACCCCATTACTCATAAAAATATTTTAACTTTTAAACCAGTTAAAAGTCTATTTTCCCATACTAAAATGTGAGGTGTGAATGGAAAAAAAAGGTAAGGGACGACCGAGCAAAGTATGGAGTGATCAGATTGAGGATATTGTGAAAGAATGGGATATACATACAAAGCGAGCGTTAAAGAAAATGCATGAAAAAGGTGATGGTTATGAAGAGGTATGTAAGGATAGGAAGAAATGGAGGCAACTCTGCAGAGGCTCTGGCCACCCCTAGCGGAATGGCGACAGAGTTACAGTTACAGAGCTCAACTCTAGTTTTAGGTTCAACCAATCTAATGACTTAGGCCAATATAGTGTAACTTCTTGCCGCATTCTCAGCATATGGGGAACGGAACCTATCTATTTTTACACGTAAGGGGAACGCCAACCACTTCAGTTGAAGTGGAGGTTTCCCGGCTCCCGAGGGTGTTGGTAGGTACTCATTTCTTGTGAATGCTGAGGAAACCTTGCCTGTATTTTATTTTGGGTTTGAAATAAACATTGAAATGGGAAATCATTGGGACTCCCTCGGTGTGATTCGAGCCCGAGCTCTCGGCATGGAACGCAAGTACTCCACCAACTGAGCTATCGACCAAACTGAAAGTATTGAAACACATTTCTAATCTAATCCAAGCTGCAAAGATATATATCATTTAAGATTTATATTAAATGCATTCCCACAAGCAGACATGTATAATTTCGCGCTAACACATGCCGCATGTGGGCCTACAATATAAAAACCCGATCTCAAATGAACATAAGCCCTGCAACTCTTGCCGTCCTTCCCTGAAACAGGGGTGAAATTGGCAAAGTGAACCATTTTTTTACAGTATGGGTCAGCCGCATACCAACCTATAAGTCAAGCCATTTACTTTTTAATAATTTATTTAAAGGATTGACGTCACATATGTTCTTTGATTAGTATTGAAAATGTGTCGACTCCGTTCCAAAAAGCAGCCCTATTCTAGTTTTGAATTCAACCCACTTTGTTAATAGAGCTGAATAAATATAATTTGATGTACTTAATATTTATTCTAAAATATCTACATAAAATGAAATATACAGTAAGCCATATATTATTGCGCAAACAATTCTCGGATGTAACAGCCAATAGGGGAAGCAAGAGACGCCAGGGGGTGAGAGGCGGTGAGGGTGGAGAGGGGAGGGGATGACCTTGATCAAGGTTACGTGCGGGCGCTAGTGCGTCACACACACAAGGATAGAAGGGAAGCCAGTGGGAAATGGCTTACAAATTTATAATACAAATCTGCTAGAAAGAAATACATTTCACACATTGGTTTTTCAACCCATCTGATGTACATCTGTATCTATAATCTAAGTTGCAAAGATATATTAGCATTTAAAGATCATATCAAATACATGCCCACAAAACAAACACGTGTAGTATCATATAGCTGTAAAAGCCGATTTATTGGAAAAGTATTTCATCGTTGTAAAAATTCACAAGGAGTTTATTTATTAAACTAATAGGACATTTTTGAGAGGTGCTGAACCTTACATTTTAAGGTGGAGGTATAATTTAAATACAAAATTGACGAAATAATACGAAACGACTTGTTTTTTTTTTAGGAAATCCTGCGTGAGAGACTCCCCAGATTTAAAAAAATCTGAAGGTCTGATACTATGCAACTTATATGGTTATCTTATCAGTAAACTCAATGTGGATTTTAATTAAATATAATTGAAATGAACATTTCAAAAATGTTGAAAGTAAGTACATATATGAAGTTTCCTTTGATCACATTCAGATGTCTAAATAAAAAAAACTATATAATCAAAACTGCTACAGGGCAGAAAAAACAGTGATGATTGTAGAAAATAATTAACAGATGGACAAAAAGGTTTTGAAATGTTAAAAAAATACAAGTTCATCAGTCCCCAGCTCGATGGACGTTGTGATACCTAGAGGGTAAGACCATGGCAGGAGAAAAATAACGGAGACCTATGTAAGAAGAACGCTGCCAGTGAATCATTATAATTTTACTTCACATTCTGATACAATACACACTTATTTATTTCAATTTACACTCAAAAACGTTTAAAATTAAACACAGTTGGGGGCAACGAGATAAAAGTTATCTTACGTTGCAGAGATAACAGCGCGTTATCGCATTTACTACTTGCTTTAGACATAATAATGACCTGGCGTAACAAATGTACTGAAAATAACATGTTTTCTTGTGAAAAACATAATTGGCAGACATGTAGTCACCAACAAAATACCTAGGAGAAATCAATTAACCTATTTTGCAGATAATTTCAATTTTATTTCTGTTAAAATAAGTCTGAAAAGTGACAAGTTTAACAGCCTCATGTTTTTCTAATCACAGCAACTTAAACATATTATAATTAAAGCATTATGTGCATTGTAAAAAAATACATACATCTATCTATAATCTATAATCTAAGTTGCAAGGATATATTCATTCAAAGCTCTCAGATGTATGCCCACAAACAAACACGTGTAGTTCGCGCTTACAAATGCTGATTGTGTACTTACAAATAAAATCCAAACCTCAAATGAACATAAGCCCTGCAACTCTTGCCGACATTCCCTGAAACAGGGGTGACATTGGCAAAGTGAACCATTTATGAATATGAAAATCATGTTCTTGGAAAGGTTGGGTCCATGGGAAGAACAAGGAATGAATTGATTGATCGTAAACGAGTTTGCAAATGACTAAAATATGTAGAGCGAGAAAATGAGAAGATAATGCATGAAGAGTGCGATTGTGGAGGAGATGATAAAATTTTCCAAAGAACTATCAGCGGAGGTACTGGCCACCCCTAGCATAATGGCGGCTGGATACATCAGTTACAGTAGCCAACAATTCACTTCTTCGAAGAGTTCAGTATACGCAAATCTACAATGAGTACAGACGTTAAAAGGGCGAAGAGACGAAACACGAGAGTATTGACGTTTTTTTTGTAAAAAACGATAAGAACTATCTTACAAACATGAAAAGATTTGTGGTGAGAAAAGGACAAAACAAACTTGCATGTCTACTAAACTGGTGTAAACTAAGCACTGCACAAGCTGAGTTGTGTGTCTAGTGGAAATAAATTTTTATGGACCAAATTTGTACTAAATTTATAGTATTTTCTCGTGAGCGCACACACACACATATACGAAAACGAGCTCATATTACAATACGGCCAATTACACAATGCCAAAAAACAACAAAAACAAAAATAACAAGCCGACTGGAAGCTGTCATTAAATGTAATGAAGTGAAAATATAGATTTTCAATAAAAACAAATAAACTTTCAGTATTCTCCCTTCAGCATATATTTTTAAATACCAAAACGTGTATATTAAGAAGTAAGATTATAGGGAGAAGGTTATGGGAAGTTTCAGAGAAGGACGGCAAGAGTTGCAGGGCTTATGTTCATTTGAGATTGGGTTTTTATAATGTAGGTCCACATGCGGCATGTGTTAGCGCGAAATTATACATGTCTGCTTGTGGGAATGCATTTAATGTAAATCATAAATGATATATATCTTTGCAGCTTAGATTAGATAAGATTAGATTATGGAACAAGACAAGTACACACAATACTGGGATAGACGAAAGAGATTGTATCTTTTTTTATTTCAATCCCAACAAATAAACAGACTTGCTATAAGTATCTCGATTACTCATAAGTACACGCAATGCTTTGAAATTGATTTTTAACCCTACGGTTTAGCAGAGATTACGAAGGACGTGCCAGTTGCGGATCGAGCGAGTGTCGAACCTGTCGCATGCAGGATTAAGTCGGTCGCCATATCCTTGTTAAGTTTTAAGCCACCAGGAGCCTCTCTAACATTGCTTAAATCAATCGCATGTGCGGGTATTGAAGAGAAACATCAAACACACGCGTTGTATGTAGGTACCTGTAATTTAAGTTGCAAAAATATATGAACATTTAAAATTAATTTTAAATGCATGCCCACAAACAAACACATATGCGAGTTTGCGCTTACAAATGCTGCATGTGTACTTACCAATTAAAATCCAAACCTCAAATTCATATAAAATTATAAATCTCCCATACATTTTGTAATGGATTTACTGCAGTCAATACCCCGAGTATAAACAAGAACTTTAACTAAGGAAGAAAGTCACCGTGAGTTTCAACCTTTATGTGTAAGCTGTAGAGGCTCTGTGTCATTTTCATACAAAATTAGACACGGGTAGGTACTTTCATTCAGCTGGGTTGAAATATTCATAAAACCTTTACAATGACCGGTCACCGAAGGTCCATCCAGCCTTACAGCAACTGGATCTTGCTTGAGAATTAGCGCTTTGTAGCGACAACGATCAAGCTCGTAAAAAAGGTCGATAGCTCAATTGGTAGAATGCTTGCATTCCATGCCGAGAGCAAGGGTTCGATCTCAAAGGTTTACTAAGCCTTCACAATAAATGAGAACCAGCCCCCCCCCCGGGAGCTGGGTAACCCCCATTCAACTGAAAGTGGTTGGTGTGAGGCCGGCCCCCTTACCTGTAAAAATAAATAGGTCCCGAAGCGCCACATGCGACCCCTTCGGCGATAACGCAGGCAAGAAATTACACTATATGTGTAGCTTAGTTGCGTTTTTTTTTTGCGTACCGTGTCGTAGGTATATTATTGTAAAGATTTGTACTTTCGCTCCGTATGTAGTGGAGCGAGCTAAGAGAACTCTGCGTCGATTCACATATCGCGGTCCATTCATAGACTAATTTTATGTTGGAATGCCGGGCGGCCAGGCCGACGGGAACCCGGCCGGTAAAAAACAATTCATTCTCCCGCAACTGCAAGCGAGACGCGCATACACAGCTATAATCATCACTAACGCACTCTATGCAGTCGCGCAGGCTGTTCATAGGGAGGTAAGTGTGCAAGTCGCGTAGGACAGCATAAGTGGTAAGTTGACTAATGCTCGCTTGAGATGAAGGCAGAATGCAAGTTTCTTATACATGAAAATAGGGTAAGGAGGAATGACCTTGGCGCAACAAGAAAACTTGCACTCTTTAGTGGTGATTCTTCTTGGTCTACGAATGATGAGTTGATGATTTTTTTATAGCACCGTTTCGAATGTAGTCACTTCAAGGGCGCTTGTGCAAATGATGCAAACAATTTGCTTGTCTTCAATGCATTCCGGAACTTTCCGTGGTCTTCTAGATCTCTCACGCAATGTGGCAGGTGGTTCCAGGTCAGAGGACCAGCAACTGCAAATGCACGCTCAATTGTGAAAAAATAGGTTCCATAATAGTAATGTTAGGATGATTTATTTGGTGAGCGCTTTTTTAGTGTGAATCTCACCTCAAGAGCCCTCTGCGAGCTTGGTCATCGCTGTAAAAAGCGCCAATTCTCAAGCAAGACCCACTTGTTGTAAGCCTGGATGAACCTTCAGTGACCGGACTTTGGTTAAGGTATATGAAGTTTTCACCCAGCGAAGAGCATATTTGAAAATAAAAATGGTATTTTTTTGAGCTCCGCCGGGATTCGAACCCACAACCTTCCATTTACGAGTCAGAAGTGTTAACCACTAGACTACGGACCGGTAAAAAGTTCTTATTATTATAAATTGACAACATCATATTCATATACAAATAACGATCCGCATTTTTTTTTATCACTAAAACATGAAAAATTTCTACACAAATAAATTAATACATATTTGAGATTGTGGACATCGTACATAAGGTATTAAGAATTTTCTGAGCCTACTCGTATACAATAAGAAATATACTTATTTGATGCAGGACCAGTTTAACAACTCTTTTTCATTGTCAACTAAGAATTTTTAAACTTTCAAATGCCTACAATACCAGATTATGCATTTTTCATTTAATAATTGCAAGTACGAGTAATGCGACAACACCTTACATGCCTCAAAAAAAAAAAACAATCCTGTCATTCCGAGTACTATGCATACTTTTAACCAACACATACGCTTAACCACTATCTTCTGTTTACTACCCTTATCTGAACGGTCTTCTGCACGCTGGTATAGCAAGCTTTGGTTGCAGACGACGCTATGCAGGCCACGTACGCAACGCACGCTTCTATAATATCACCAGTACCACGAGTATAAAACTTTCCGTTAAAATCAACGCAAAAATGAATGTGAACTCTAGTGATTATTTCAGTTTCTACACATTTTCTGCTAAAACGCTAACGCCAAGTTGGGCCGCGTCAGCAGCTTACACTACAAGTTACATCCCAATATCCCATGTTCTCGAAGGAGCAGGTTCTCGTTTCATGCACATAAACGCAACGCAACTAAGCTACACATATAGTGTAACTTCTTGCCGTGTTATCCCCGAAGGAGTCGCATGGGGCGAGTTGAACCTATTTATTTTACTGTTAAAGGGGCCGGCCTAACGCCAACCACTTCATTTGAAGTGGAGTTTTCCCAGCTCCCGAGAGGGCTGATTCTCATTTGTTGTGAAGGCTGAGTAAACCTTGCCGGTAGTTTATTTTGGGGTTTGAAATAAACACCGAAACGGGACATCATTTCTGACACCCTCGGTGGGATTCAAACCCCGAGCTCAAGGGAAAGAATGCAAGTACTCTACCAACTGAGCTATCGACCGGACAGCAAAGACTGGGGGTACAACTTGCCGGTACCAAAATACATACAAGAAAACCCCATGCTGTATTTAGTATTATTTCGGGTAGCTTATTCCATGAATCATCCGTAGTCTAAAGCAAAATTTTAACATAAAAAACACTATTATCCGTGGATAATACATCTAATCTAATCTTATCTAAGTTGCAAAGATATGTTACATTGGAAATTCACATTACATGCATTCCCACAACCAGACACGTACAAGTTCGCGCTTGCACATGCCTCATGTGAGACTACAACATGAAACCCAAATCTCAAATGGGCATACACCCTGCAACTCTTGCCGTCCTTCCCTGAAACAGGGGTGACATTGGCAAAGTGAATCATTTTTACAGCATGGGTGGTCAGCCGCATACCAACCTATAAGTCAAGGAACATTAAATATTTTCGAATAACATCGTATTTGTGTATCAAGGTTGCACTAAGCACTCTAAAAAATGCGTTGAACGTTGGAACATTTTTATTTCCACTAGTAAGGAGGACAGCCTTACGCCATTCAATTAGTTGTCAAGTTAAAGTAAGACCTGGATGTGAAGAAAACTGGAAATGGAAACTATTTTTGATTCCAATATTTATGAGATTCGAGCCCGCGCCTCCAACCCAGATAGGGAGCGCTCGTGTAATCGAACAACCCACTAGGCAGAATAAAAAACGGTATTGTTTAATTTTGACAGATTTATCAAGATCCCCAAACAAAAGACGCCTTACTATACTGACTATAGGCATCTATATAAGGGGAAATATTTATTTATTTATTTTTTTATACGAAACTGTTGGAGAGGGATGGAAAAAGGAGGATGCTTCCCTCTCTTTCACCCCCCCCCCCCCCCTTCCTCCTTACACCTCCAAGCTCTCATAACATGCTCATACCGAAGGGGGGCCGTGTAAAACATCCATTCGGTTAGTAGGCTTGCAAAGCTGCGCCCCCAGAAAAAAAAACTTAAAGAAAACAGTCGAAACCAAATTTCGGTATCACTCCATGAAGGTTGTGTACAAAAACTGTTCAGCTATACACGATCAGATTCGGTTACAAGAACAGAACCAGGTGGAGACACATCTGCAGAGGTATTGGCCACCCCTAGCAGAATGGCGGCAGAACACAAATAAAAAGTTACAAGGTCAGGGAATCTTAGTTCGTAAATGTGTTACATCAGAATGCATCCAATGTTCATCAGTTTACTTCACAATAAAGGAGTACCAGTCCTCTCGGGAGCCCACTTCCGTATGAAAATAAATAGGTTCAACCCTTCCGGGAATACGCGCAAGAAGTTACACTAGTCATGGGCACGCCTCTGACCTAGAGGTTCTTGTTTTGTCGTGCCGTTGCTTTTACTTCACGGGAAGGCCTTCCGCCACTTGAGAAAATATATAGCTTTGTATGAGCGTCCATGTGCTGTGGGTCCTTCTGACACATACATACAGGACGGGTACGAGGAGGGTCTGAGCATACTACATGTGCAGCTAAGCAGCGTTTTTTTATATATAGCTAGTCGTACGCCGAATCACTTCTTATTATAATTCTACACATTTATTCGAGAATTGATTGCGATTGCAAAAAAATACATATCCTTTCATGGAAAATTATGAACAACGTACCTACCTAGGTACCTTCATAGAAATTTAAAAAAAATCATTAGTAAAGGCTTAAGTAAAACTACAAAGGAAGTAAGTGTTATGGGTGCCTTTTAAAAGTAGCTGAAAAATTAAAGTTTTTCCTCAAAGCTAAGATATATCGGATCAGAGCAAAGATTGCTCTCGAAAATAAAGGTAGGTATATATTTGATTTTCGAACTTTAAGTAAAAAGAATATTCCTAGTAAATACTGTAAAAATGGTTAACTTTGCCAATGTCAACCCTGTTACAAGGAAAGTCGGCAAAAGTTGCAAGGTTTATGCTCATTTGGATTTTAATTTGTAAGTACACATGCAGAATTTGTAAGCGCGAATCTGCACGTCTCTACTTGTGGACTTGCATTTAATTTGAATTTTAAATGTTAATCTATAGTAATATAGCAACTTAGATTATAGAAGTGAAAGATCACAACGACTATTATCCAATCGAGAAAATCTCTCTACGAATTTAGGTTTCTATGCCCTACAGCTATTTTTCTACGAGAAAAGCCCACCACCTTCATCGCCTTGAACTTTTTTTCTAGAAACTTCTTTATTTCCCAGGTATTTCTCACAGCTAGGCAACACATTTATAATATCAGAAAAATTTCCTCTTCCGTATGAAATTTTCAAGTAGAATGTTGAACGAAAGAAACATAAAATTTCCAAAAATATGATTTTTTTTTCTGTCTGAATCAATAAATTTTCATATTGTGTTCAGGAGGTGCTAAATGTATTTAAAAAATTGAAATAAATAAATATCTATAAAAAACCCTTTCACCAAGTATTTTGGGTATCGAAAAACATCGTTATAATAAAATACATATTTGTTTTAGACGTCATAAGATGAATTACAAAAATGAAAATATATTTTTTGTAATGAATCGTTCGGTTTAATGTACTCGCGAAAAAAGAAATGGTAATCTAAATACATGAGCTTGTAATTGCGTTAGGTACATAATCAACATTCAAGGTCATGATGTAACATTTGAAAATTTTCAAAAAAGAAAACCAAACAAAGGCATCTCGCTATAAAGCCAAAAATAGAACGAACCAGGAAACTGAAAAGTCAAAAGAGTGAAAGTATTTCAATTCCGTATTTACAAGTTAGTTGCGTTTGTTGAAAGGTTAAATGGATGAAATTGAGACTCACGGGAATCTGGGCGGTCCACTTCGTCGTCGGATTCTGTTCCTGAATCGTGACCGTCAACCTGGAACAAATATTTTCACATCAATACTTCTCGTCAGGCTTTCGGAACAGCTTCGAGTCAGCCATGTTTGACGCCGATCGAGATTACGATTTAAACGCACAAATAAAAAGATATCTCTATCCTAAGATACCACAAAACAAAGCTTACATCCATAGAAACCAGATGCATGTTAAATGAAACCAAATCACGAGAGAAAACAAGAAAATTCTCCCACTAAATATGCGATTCCTTTGTTCTCGCTGTGCTCCGGGGCAGCCATTTTCTACCAAGGTATGACCTTCATAAAACATTTGACCCGGCACACAAATAATTCACGAAAACGACCAGAAATGCAGACGAACCTTTTCGGGGATGTTGTCTTCATTCAAGGAGTGCGTGCGGAGTTTGTGCGTCAAAAATTTAAGCATATTTTCGAGGAATAAAAACCGGCTGTCACTTCCTAACTACAAATGACACTTGACACAAAGCTACCGTAAACGTCAAAAAATACGTTTAAAATCGTCTATCCATTAAAAACAACTACACCACGACAAAAAGCAACCCTTTAGCTGTATCAAAAGATTAAGGTTGAGGAGAAAATGACATTTTTAAGGTCATAAATGACATTTGAAAGGAAAACTCAGCAATTTTTGCTCTAGCAAAACAACCTCCCCTGTACGCGGTCTCCAGTCTACTACTAGAAACAGAAAGATAGTAGCCTTGCGTACAACGCAGTCAGCTGAAGTAGGATCAGTCCATTCTTACTATGAAGGTGTGGTAAAACCACTGCTCTTACTATTTTATTTTAAACATCTTTACAACCAAAATCCCTGAATTTTAATACCTAATCTAACCATTTCAGGACGCAAACCGTCAAAATCTTTGCCCGTTGGAAGCAAAATCTAGAGATGTAGCTATTTGAAGTTTGTTCTCAAAAATGGACTCGTCCGCAACCCATTGATGACAAAGGACCCGAATACACACAAGAATCAACGTGATTGGCCGAAAAGTGTGGTACTAAGAATTGAATTAGCTATAGCTAGGGACTGGAAAATTTCGCGATCGCGATAAAACGAATTTATTCGCGAATTTTGATGTTTTTACGCGAATAACGCGAAATTTGAGGTTTTACGATAAATAGCGCGAATTTTCGTACTTTTGGTAGAAATTGTGCGAAAAAGTTGTTATGTGTCGCTTCTGCAACGCAACTATTTTGTGGGAAAGAAAAGATTCCTGTGAAAACCCTTTGCAAGGTGCAAAGCACAGAAAAAATGGTCGGTGTTATAGCCGAGGGGGCCAAGTGGGCTGATCTTTCAACGTTGAAACACGCTAGAACGCTAGACGCGGGGCTCGATCCCCGCTTGTGTCATTTTACCATAAATTTGATCCTGGTTCAACAAATGTAATTGGGTAATTATAAATTAATAATTAATTAAAATGAATAATACTCGTAATGAATTTTACATTAATGATATTAATACCTGTTTCTGGCCAGGCAGAGTAGGTTGGTGAATTGCATTCCTATACACAAATCTATTTTATTAAAAAAATAAATGATAAGCAGAACTGTCCTGGACATCCAAACAGACTTGAATCGTCACATCAATGAAATAGGAAATACATCAAGGAGTGAAGCTGCTGCTGGATTAGCCAAGAGCACAACTTGAGGCTTTCATAAAAGCCAACATCCCTCGAAAAAATTAGATAACTCTCATCTAGAGAGACTAAATTTAATATTTTAAAAGGATATTGCAGGGTATTCGGAGTGTCATTCAAATATTAATACTTTTTTCAATCAGTGGTTTTTTGTAAGTTGTAACTCGTATTGATTCAGATGTTGTTTATTCATTGTTTTTGAAGGTACATATTGTTGTTTTTATAATAAATTGTAAATATTAGTAAAAAACTATAGTTTTGCAATTACATAAACCTTTATTTCGATCAAATCAACCCTAAAAATTTCACCGAATCTCCCCGTTTATCATAAAAAATAACGCGAATTTCCCTGTTTTTGATCAAAAATAACGCGAATTTCCCAAAAAAATAACGCGAATTTCGTAAAAAATAACACCACTTTTTTCCAGTCCCTAGCTATAGCGTATCTTTTCTTACACGCAGGTCTGAGATGTTGCTGTCGTTAGACGTGTGTCTTGGACCAGTTCCCCAAGTATAAAATATATTACGTTTCTACTCAACCATAGCGTTTATCAAAAAATATATTAAAACTAAAACACTCGCTAAAACGCTAATAAAATTTTATACATTTTTTCTAAACGCTATGGTTGAGTAAACGCATAATGTTTTATACTTAAAGTTCAGATCCTAATGGGGCGTCCACACGCTTGCCAACCATTCACAAGTCAAGCGCACAGTGTGTCGTCTAGAACATGCTAGCTGGACAAAATGAGTCCATTAGACAAAATTTTGTCCAGCTAGCATGTTCTAGACGACACACTGTGCGCTTGACTTGTGAATGGTTGGCAAGCGTGTGGACGCCCCATGAAGTATGAAACTCTAAGCTTAAACTCAAACGTTGCAGTTTACAGAAAATGTATTGAAAGTAAAATGCTTATTGGTAACGCTACTTTATTTTAGATACATTTTTTATAAAACTCTTCGGTTGAGAAAGAACGCAAAGCTTTATACTTGGAGTATTGAGAAAGTGAGAAGACAAGAACGTACGTTTCTGAGAGCGTGCGCCTTTACGCTGCGTGAGGGAGCGAGAAAGACGTAGTCCACGTTGCCGAAGTTATGTAATACCTAGTTATCTCATACAATGAACACACGTTGGCATGCGATATACCGTTGTACGTGCGTCATGTAAACAATTATATTTTTTCTTTGCACTTGCCTGAGAAATGAACGATATTTTTTTTCTCAAATTTGTTGGACAGGAAAGTGTCACAAAATGCTTATAAATAGAGAAAATGGGTAATAAAAAACTGGATGTATGAAACTGAAATATTTAGCTATAGCCTTATAAGAATGATAGAAATTGCTAAAAAAAAACATTGAATTACGCAGAGTGAATGTAAAACAAGGAAATATATTAGTAAGGTACTTTTTCGTGAAATTATTCAGCATTAGGACATTAACTACCACCTCATTAATACAAACACTTCTCTGTCACAGGCTTCCAAATGAGTATGAAATCTTGATAGAGGAAACAGAATTCCTGAAAGAAAATTAAACTTAAAAAATACGAAACTTTAAAATATAACGCAAAACATTGAATTACGCAGTGAATGTAAAACAAGAAAATGTATAAATAAGGTACACTTTTTATACTTTTTCGTGAAATAATTCAGGATTAGGACATCAACTACCACCTCATTAATACAAACACTTCTGTGTCATAGGCCTCCAAATGAGTACCTATAAAACTCGATAGAGGGAACAGGATTAAAATAAGGATAAAAGAAAATAAAACTTTGAAAATACAAAACTTTAAAATATAGCGCAAATGAGATGCATACTTAGTGCAACTTCTTGCCGAGCTGTCCACGTGGTATAAGCAGGTAAAAGCCATCCTACATTCAATTTATTTTTTCATATAAGATTCAAGCTATTGCATAGGTACTTGTTAGGTTTAGGTTAGAATTACGGTCGTTTGACATAGTATTTACAACAATAATAACTGCACAGTTAAAATTTGTTAATCGGATATTAGACGAATGGTTATAGTTATTATTATTGTAAATATTGCATCATTTTGTAATAAGCTTCATACATATGGTTAAAATACAAAATATAATAATTAAATAAGAAATATTCCTAAATTTTAATATTTTGACGCAACTGCAACGTAACAGCGCCGAGCTCTTCAAAACTCAAGCACTGTTACAAGGTACACAGATGGGAGACAAACAAACTGAAAAAAGCTCTGAAAGGAAAGATGGCGCTTTAATTATTTTGCCTTTACATGCTACCAAATTCCCTTTGTTTCACAAATTGATAATGTATTTACTTTCATATTTACTGATACAAAAGTTAAATTAAATAAATTTGACTGTATCTAGTGAATTATATCTTCAGAGTCGTAATCGGCCGGTTTGGGTTCGATTCCTAGTGGAGCACAATACCACACAATACATAATATTTTAATTGTCAAAAATTCTCTATTCTCAGATGATTTTTTTTTTATTACTGGTCACTAAGGTTTGTTCAACTTTACAGCAATTGGTTCTTGCTCTATTTGGGATTCTGTACTATCGATGAGCAAGTTTGCAGAGGGCTCTTGAGATATGATTCACACAAAGCAGCACTCCCCAAATAAGGCAGACTGATTATTTATTTATTTTTCCAATACATTTGAGATGGGTAGGTACATAATTAATTTGGTTCATCACAATGTACATAGGTACCTACTTACCATTTTTTCTTCAAATATTTTTTCTCACAATAATTGGCAATGAGGTTCGCACATACACTGACATAAGACAAAATTGTGTCATCTCCCGGCCGGGCTGCTAAGGAAAATGGATAAAAATATTTTGTTACTGGGTGCTAAGCACGGCAATCCCATACAAAACTGGCTCACCGAGAAAAAGTCCATAATGTATTGAGGAGAAAAATGTAACAAAATCCAATTTTAAAGCAAGAGTTAGTCTTCATTTCCTTCTTTAAAAGACTAGACAATATCATGAAGACCTGTCCGTAGACTCGTAAATGGTAGGTTGCGGCCGTTGCGGGTTCGAATCCTGGCGGAGCACAAGAAAACATACCATTTATATTTTCAAATACGCTCTTCGCTGGGTGAAATATTCATATTCCTTTACCAAAGACCAGTCACTAAAGGTCCATCCAGCCTTACAGTTACAGCAACTGGGTCTTGCTTGAGTATTGACGCTTTGTGCGACGACCAAGCTCGTAAATAACACCTCTGCGGTACTGCAACAAGTGTCATAGATCCCTAGGGTCTCTGAAATGTAGGGAGTCTCCCGCACAGGGCTTCTTGAAAAAAAAATGAAGAAAACAACTCTGAATTTTAGTTTCAAGCATTGCTTGATCCGGTCCGAGTCCCATCCAGCGAATGAACCATTAGAGCCAGAAAAGATGGTTGAAATTAGTAACGGACCCAGAGTAACGTAGGACAGCGGGAAGATACAGCTCAAGGAGGCTGGACGGAGTGGTGGTAGAAGAATATGACTTGAGGGGAAAGGCGTTGGACAGGCAGAGCTGGCTGTGGTTGATCAGGGGGGCCAAGAGCCCTCCTGGTTTGTGATGCCAGCTATGATGATGATAGTGGGAAACAATGTTCATAAGAATATAATAACATTTTTTTAGAAGTACAGACATTTATTAGCACAAATATATTATTTCATTTATGTATACAAGCATCAGGTGAATTCATAGCAAATCTATTGCAGGGGTGGAAGTCTCAACGACCGTTGGTAGATCTTAGACCCTCCGCACACTACACAACAGGCGACAGCGACAGCTCGACGACTAGTCGCGGCGACAGGCTGCGGCCGACAGTTTTCATATATTTTGTTCAAAGCTCCTCACACTTGTCGCCAAGTCGCGCCAACAAGTCGCTGTCACTTGTTGTCTAGTGTGCGGAGGGTCTCACCCGTTACTGTATCTATTAGAAGATAGGACGGAATTAAAAATGCCGGCGTATCAACAGCTGATGCATTTTATAAGGAACAACGATCAGCTGTTCAGGCAAAGCCATGTTTTATTCCATCCTATCTTCAAATATGTACAGTAAGTTCTACCGATGGCCGTCGAGACTTCCATCCCTGCTGATCATTCAAACTTTGGTATTGGAAGATATGGCAGGAGATCGGTTATTTCTTGAAGTATTTCTATGTAATGTAATAATCTATAGTACATAAGTAAAACTTCTTATAAAAATTATAATAGTGAGTAAAAAAAGAAAATATCTCATATTAACAGTTTCAATTAAATTATCCATAAGGTACTTATTACTAAGGGATGATATCAATACATCAAATAAAACACTTTCAAACCTCAACATCAGCATTTAAACAAACAATAAATTAACGTCTTTACTAAATTTTATAGAACTACAAAACTGGTTCACTAAGCCAATGTCACCCCTGTTTCAGGGAAGGTCGGCAAGAGTTGCAGAGCTTATGTTCATTTGAGATTGGGTTTTTTATATTGTAGGTCCACATGCGCCATGTGTGAGCGTGAAATTATGCGTGTCTGCTTGTGGGAATGCATTTAATATGAATCTCAAGTGATACATATCTTTGCAACTTAGATTTAGATAACAATAATGTATTAATATACACATTACAATCTTGTGTATTTTAATACATTGAGTGAAAATAAAACAGTATTTTAATTGAATTATTTTAGTTTTACAAAATTTAGTAGATTAAATATGAATTTTCAGGGTTAACCGCCCTACCCACACGAACGTACGTGATGCGTTCGCTATATTGTCGCCCGAATACAACAAGCCGTATCACGTATGTTCATGCAAAAAAATGTCTATACCGGAAAACCCACGAACGGATTCTATACGTTCATATACATCAAGTATGTTCCTGCGTTATCGCGTTTAGTGTTTCAAGGTCAGCCGAAACTTACAAACGTTTTTGGGGAATTTTAGTCTGTCATATACATTTCGCGCCGCGAATCCATGATTCTGCGAAATACTTTAAAATAAAAATAAAAACCCAATGGTTATTACATCCTTTTTGAATAATCGCCCAAAGGTCTATAACCTAAGTTGCAAGGATATATTCATTTAAAGCTCTCAAATGCATGCCCACAAACAAACACGTGTAGTTCGCGCTTAAAAATGCTAAATGTGTACTTGCAAATAAAATCCAAACCTCAAATGAACATAAGCCCTACAACTTTTGCCAACCTTCCCTGACACAGGGGTGACATTGGCAAAGTGAACCAATTTTTACAGTATGGGGGGTCAGCCTCATACCAACCTATAAGTCAAGGAATTAATATTATTATCCGCTTATACGCTTATTTTTCTTATTATCCGCTTATACGCTTATTTTTCAAACGACTTTTCGTTTAAATTGTAAGCGCACTCAGTTGCTTAAAATAAAAAGCAGCTATTTTAAACTGTTTTTCGTTGAAACGGCCACCTCTAGACATTAGTACTTGTGGGTATTGTTTGTCAATGGACGCTTGCATTGAAAATAAGCTTAAATTTATTCCATACATACCTTTGGTTCAGAAATTAAATTTATAACATAGAAATATATTATCTAAAAGTTTATATATATTTATTTTTATTTTTCATCTTTATTTATAAACTGTAGGAAACTCTTGATAGTGGGTACCTACTCTTAAAAAAATCATGGGCTCTTGAGGGGTAATTTGCACAAAAACAGCAGTCACCAAATCAAGCTGACTGGGAATTATTTGTAGTAAAATAATTACATTGAGTTGTAAAAAAGCCAGTTGGAGTCTTAACCTAAATATTAATTATTTCAATAAAATTAGAAAAATACTTCGATTGATACAGAAAGGCAAGATGTACCACAAAATATAGTAGATATATTATTATAAATAGAACTACATAGTAGACATGCTATAACTTTATTTAAAATGAATCCACTAAAAAACTTCTATCTATAATCTAAGTTGCCAAGACATATATTTGACATTAAAAGCTCATATATTTTAATGCATGCCCACAAGCAGGCACATGTAAGTTCACACTCACACATGCTGTATGTGTAGGTACATATAAAATAAATCAAACCTCACAACATAAACTTGCAACTCCTGCCGCCTTTCCCTAAAACCGGGGTGGCTTAGAAAAAGTGAACAAAGATTTTACAGCAAGGGGGGTCAGCCTCATACCAACCTATTAGTAAAGAAATCTTCATTTTCATAAACAAAAAATGTCTAAGAATTCCAAATACATTATATTCGAAAAACACTTGCATGACATCTAAGTATTTCTCACATATTTACCTAAAAATATATTTTTTACTTGAAATAATTATTTTTTTAGTTTAGATTACATTTTTTTGCTACAATATGAAATGAGGCCCACACATGAATTGACATAGACAATATTGTGTCGTCACGCAGCCGGGCTGCTAAGGAAAAGGCATACAAATATTTTGTAATTGGTTTGCTAAGGACTGCAGACCCATACAAGACTGACGTTTGCTCGCTGAGGAAAAAGTTGAGACCTCATCATTTCTAAGTACCTACATAATTCGCTCCCCCAGTTCTTGTTTATCGTATACGCCAATCTTGTGAAATATGACTTTTTCATGCAGTTGTCTTAAGAATCAAATTCTATACAATCTGAGCTAAGAAAAACCATAAAACTCGATAATGTGACAGTTCTTTTAAATAAATTTCTTGTTTTTATAAGACACATTGGTCCAGTACACATGCAAACATTGCTTATGTAAAATTTTCTCAATGGCGTATACGATAAACAAGAACTAAGGCAGCGATTTGTTAATATTATGTTTGAAGGAACACTGTAAATTTAATCTAAAATAAAATAAGATTTTCTGCCTCAATTTTTAGGAAAACAAATTAAGTATTTGAGTGGTATAACTACAAATGCTGTCATCCCCAAAACTTATGTTTTTTTGAGATAATGATTGAATTTGATTCTGCGCAGTGTAACAAATCATTTGCTGTGTGCGATATAATGTAAACCTCACTTAATCCTTCGTAATTTTAATAGAAAAAGTATGGTTTCGTACAAACGCCGTCATCTCCAACTGGTGTTGTCGTTTTACAAGTTTATTTTTCTCAAAATCATCGGGTGAGGAGTGGACGGCGTTTGCATTTATACGACTCATTTCATAGAATAATTAAGCTTTTTTTCTTGGGAACAATGTATAAAAAATAATTTTGACACAATAGTTTTTTAAAAGCACCAATCACAGGCATTTAAAAATACAAAATGTTTTCAGTGCCTACCATAAACGTCAACTTTATACGTAACTCAATTCCTCTTTCTATTGTGTACTATATATACAAAATCCTTGAAGGAAAGTTGTTTTCCGGGATCTGCTGCCGTGGTCTGTGGGAGTGATCACAGTCTCATCACATACATACACCCTCATCTTCTACATACACCCTCCTGGCCTGAAAGACCTCCTCGAGGCCACGCCAGGAGCAGTGAAGTGGATGGAGGGCTTGGGTATTCGCCTCTGACGCGGCCCAACGGCCAAGTGATTTGCTGTGCTTGCCGGCCATACACAAAGTAAAGTAAGTAATCTTCTACATTTCACTTTCACGCTGAAGAAGCCCATCGCAGACACTGGTGAAACGTCTGGAAGCTCCAGCTCCCACAGACCAAGGCATCACATCCCGGAAAGCAACTCTCCAGCATCATTAGGCGGACATGTAAAAGATCTATTAAATCCTTGAAATCCTGTTTTAATCCATGATCAAAGGCTCTCAACATATGTTTGTATCAAGTACTCAATGTCAAGAAGAGTTGAGTTCTCTATCTATAATCTATCCACAATCTAAGTTGCAAAGATATATTTACATTTAAGGCTCAAATCTAATGCACGCCCATAACCAGTCACACATAAGTTTGCGTTTAAATATGCTGCATGTGTACTAACAAAACAAACCATACTCTCTGAACTCGCATGAACATAAACCTTGCAACTGCTGCCACCTTTCTCTGAAACCGCGTGACATTGGTGTAAGTGAACAAAATTTTTACAGCATGGGGGGTCAGTCTCATACTAACCTTTTAGTTGAGAAACAAAGTTATAATATGTTCATTTTATATTTGTGATCAGTATTGACTAGATAGTAACATACATACATACATACATTGAACACAATTATATTTAACATTAATTAATAGTTTTAATTTTTTGGGTGCAACAGGTTAATATGAACATAAAAATGTAGAAATTAAATACTCTTTGAGTGTATTGAAGGAGAATTAAATGTCTTAATAAATTAATTGTCGCTGGAATGGTCCAGCGGATATTGCGTTGTCACTCAAATTGGTGTCATTGAAACAATCGCAAGTTCGAACCCTGCTTACGTTGTGTCCCATCCACAATAACTTTGAACCTCGTTCAACAGATGACATTGCATAATTAATAATTCATTACAATATAAAAAAAACACAATTAATTGATGATTTTAATACCTGTTTCTGGCCTGGCGAAAAAGTTGGGTGAATTGCATTCCTCTCCATAAATTTATTTAAAAATATATTTATAGATATAATCTCTCTTAATTATCTAAAATTAGTGAATAAACATTTTGTGATAAAGGCACATTTGATAGTTCAATGGATAACATTTGATTCTCATTGATGTCAGAAATTATTTCCTATTTCAGTGTTTAACTTTCACCCCTTGTACTTGGCACCGCCAAACACCGCCAAACGTTTACACAGCCTTAACAAGGAATAATACTTTGCTTCTTCGTAAGATCCAAAAAGTCTCCAATTCCCATAAAGTTGTTGGAGTTAGGCTGACCCACTTATCTGTGAAAATAAATAGATTTCAGATGCCAAGACTACACCTCAGGGCGGACTGCAAGCAGCTTCTTCTTTGCTTTTAAAACACGTTAGAAATTGAGAATTGAAACAATGCCTAACTCGGAGTTCAAATTTAAATTTTGGTGCTGGAGTGATGCTTTCCGGGATCTGTTGCCGTGGTCTGTGGGAGCTGGAGCTTCCGGACATTTCGCCCATTTCTACGATGGGCTTCTTCTAAAGAAATGGGCGAAACGTCCGGAAGCTCCAACTCCCACAGACCACGGCAACAGATCCCGGAAAACATCACTCCAGCATCATCAGCCGGCCGTGTAAGCCTAAAACTCTTATTAAATTTTGGTGTAATTTTAATGTTACATGCATTTTTTACAATGCGTTGCCTACATGCTCCTGTATGGAATGCTCACCCCTGACTGTAAGATAATCAATATAAAGAATGAATAACATTTATTGCTTATAGCTAAACATCAATACAAAGGTTTTGTTGTAAAATTACATAAAAAAAACTGTAAACATGTATAAACATTATAAAATTATTGGCTGATTTTCCATACCAAATATAATCAAATAAGAAATTTATTAAGATTATTCAACTTATGACTTTTACGTAGTTACTGTTAAACTGTTTGTCTAATAATTTTAAGGCACATTTAATAATTGAGGATAGGAATATCAATTCTTATTGTTATGTAAATAGTAGATTAATATAGGTGTACATCGTAGGTAGCAATAATTATTATAGGCTAGCCTAATATTAAATCTAAAAATGAAATAATCCCTTTATACTCTCGAAGCTGGTAGAGCGTTCGAGAGTGTGCTGGCAAATTGGTCCTTAGAGACTTCTGTCTCTGGGGTATATAAGGAGCAAAATTGGGTGCAGGAGAGCAGATAGATATTCGCCTTTGTTTTAAGAACAAGTGTGAGGTGCTGAACTGTGAAATAAATTTAAGTTGCTAAAAGTGTTAACAATAAATATAAGATTGTCAAATAAATTAAGTGTAAATAAATATCCAAAAAGACCAGTTTTTGTTGTTGTTTAAAGTCTATTCGAACCCAAAAACACTACATTATCATAATCATCACAGAAATACAAATTTAAATTTTGCTTAACCTTTTCGCTTCCGAATATTCTGGCTATATGAATACCTTCAGTACAGAATACTTTTTCAAGTACATTTTTTAAAAACATTTATTGATTTCCTACCTTCCTTGATTGATGAAACTTCAAACTATGTGAACAGTCAAATGCATTAGTTATTCAAGAACAAAAATCACAAGGGTTTAGCACATTTCACTTGCAGGCTTTTGAATTCTTTAACACAGATGTCAGGGAAAAGTTTAAAGTTGGATGACGTCTATGATTGACAGCCGCACTGTATGCAAGTTTATACTTGACGCCTTTGTGTGTCACCCGTATGAAACATTTCATTGTAAAATATGAACAGAAAGTCCAAATACTCCAAAATTCACATTCTGTTCAAACATAATGAACAGAACAATGTTTTGTTCAGTTTAAACTTGACTAAACTGTTGTTCAAGCATCTAATTCTAATAAAAAATATATAAATAATGTTAAACTTACAAATAAATGCATAATTCATAAAATAACTTTAATTTATTATAAATAGTTTGTACACAAAGCTTCAAGACACTTTTAAAGTGAAATCTTATGGTACAGAATCCAATGTGGTTTAGGTTTACTTTAATCATACTAATTATTAATAATTAATAATTAATATTTGTAAAGCGCCCTCGAGGTGAAGTGTCACATGACGGTGCTGTAGAAATTACCAAAAATTAATTAAAATTAAATCTTCTAGGACAAAACATACCTGTGTATAATTATTGCATCATCCTAACAAAATTCTAACCAAACAATGTTAGGTTGTCCATCAAATTTACTTAGCAATCATAATATAGTGGCTAACCCTTCAGACAAGTGATCAGAAGGTGGTGGGTTTGATTCCCAGTACAACACAACTGTAGAAATTATCTATGCTGAATTGAAAAAAATATCTACCTTTAAAAAAGCCTGATCGCAAAGTTTTATCAAGCCGTAAGCAACTAGATCTTGTATGGCACACTGTAGTGACAACGTGAAAACTAGCAGAGGGCTCTTGAGGTGTGATCGCACAAAAGAACAGCGTTCACCAAATAAATTGTCTAAAATACAGAGTATCTTGGGTTCCGTGAAATAAAATAGTACATGTTTATTCATGTTTATAACTAGCGCATGCACATCTTCCTTCAAAAACACATAATTGATGAAAAATCAAACAATTGCTCTTTTTGAACTATAATTTTCAATTTCATTGATTGTGAGGCATGCAGTTTGTAATCTATCATCTTAGAAGATAACAAAATAGAACAAACTTTGTTTTTGATAACTTTTAGTATATTATGTTGCATGACCGGTTTCGCGAACAAACCGTTTGCATTGACAGCAACGCATGACGATGCAAATGTTTTGTTTGCGAAACCAGTCGTGAATATAATCAAAGTGATTTAAAACAAAGTTTGTTTTATTTCTTATCTTATAAATTTCAATTCCAGATAACACTTTCAAGGTTATATGCATTTTCCCCATGTTGCCTACCAGTGGGGAAGGGTGCCATACAAGCCGGTTCCCATCGGCTTCCCTTTTAAAATGATATAACTAAGTAGTTATAAAATATAGGCACAAAGTAAAAAAATACATTTAAAACCAAAGAAACAATACATATTTTTTCCCCATTGAAACCATGCAGTCTACTTTATTATCATTTTTGCCTCATTTTAAACGGGAAACCGATGGGAATCGGCTTGTATGGCACCCATCGCCATGGTTGCCTACCTTTACCTATATGGAATGCTCGTACTTAATAAACAAACATTAAATTGATAAACGTAAGACAGTTACTTAATTTGTATACACCTTTTTGTTCAGCACTTTCTCCATCAGATAGTTGGGATTCTTTTGAACATAAGCACACAGGTCCTTCAGTTCCGCTGTGAAGTTGTCTTTGTCTCCCAGAGAGTAGTTGGGATTCCGAGTGTTGCTGGTTTGGCGCAACACGCTGTCCACCAAGTCATCCAAGGCTGCCGGGATCTCAAATCTTGTGAACGGGTTTATTGGCAGATCGGACGTGTCAAAGGACGATATGCCATAGGGAATTCTGTAGAATAAAGCATTCAAAACAGTAAATAACAAATCATTGGCACAATAGACTCTGTCTCCAATCGGGCTAAAATCTAAATGGAGTCAGATGCCCACAAATCTCAGAGACCGTACTTTCCGTGTTTGGTGGAGTGGAACAGACTGCCACCCGGAGTGAATAACTCCAAATCTGTGGTTGTATTTTGTGAAGCACTCAAGAACATCCAAGAGTATCGACTTATCTGTGAACAGAGAGGGCCCTTGAGGTGTGACACACACAAAAACGACGCTCTCTTATCATTTGTAATTTTAAATAAATAAGCCTGATATACCTACAATTTACAAATATTCTATATATTTAATATATATCACCTGTGAAAATAATAGTGAAGAAGTTGCAAACTAAGCTGGGCAGATTAAGATACATTTCATGGAACACAAGAACTCATATTTTACCTCACAACAAAATACTTGGTGTATAATCTGGGAGACACGTCTATCATGATGTCCTTCAGCAGGAACACCAGCAGGCCGTCCCAGGAGTGGGGCTTGCTGTATGTGGCAATAAACGGGGAGCCGTCATCAGCTGGAAGCAGAGGTAAACAACTCAAGGTATAATACGCCCCCCGAACCAGAAGAGCCAACCGAATCAGAAGTCACCATCGAGATGGCAAGACAGCTGGAGTTTCTTATCTCACAAAACTTTTGTGTACATATCCTCGAATCTACTACAAGACGAAGAAGAAGAAGAAATAGAGAATGGTATGAATGATAACACCGATGTTGACCATAATCTAATCTAATCTAAGTTGCAAAGATATGTTACATTGGAGATTCACATTACATGCATTCTCACAACCAGACACGTACAAGTTCGCGCTTGCACATGCGTCATGTGAACCTACAACATAAAAACCAAATCTCAAATGGACATACACCCTGCAACTCTTGCCGTCCTTTCCTGAGACAGGGGTGACATTGGCAAAGTGAACCATTTTTTTACATAGCCACAATATAATACACGAGACAGTAGTACAAATACAAAACTCAAACAACAAATTGGTATTACAAAAATGGGGTACGTATACATAAGTTTATATTTAATACAATGACAAAAAAAATATGCCATCACAATATATATTATGACTGGTTGCTAAGGACCCTAATTACCTAAACCTGTGACATCGCCTGGCCGAGCAAAAAATTAAAGTTTAACTTGGCTCCAATGTATTCTTTTTTTTTTTAAGAAATCCTGTGCGGGAGACTCCCTAGATTCTAACAACTCTAGGGGGTCTATGAAACTTTTTGTAGTGCTGCAGAGGTGTACGAGCTTGGTCGTCGCTACGAAACGCCAATACTCAAGCAAGATCCAGGTGCTGTATGGCTGGATGGGCCTTTTTAGTGACCGGTCTTTGGTAAGTTTTATAATTTTTTTCAACCCAGCGAAGAGCATATTTGGAAATATAAATTGTATATTTTTTTGTGCTCCGCCGGGATCCGAATCCACTATCCTAATCTAAGTGTTGCCACTGGACTACGGACCGGTCCAAGATCGGTACAATCATCACTGATGGAACACATTTAGTTCTCTCTATAATCTATAATCTATAATCTAAGTTGCAAGGATATATTCATTTAAAGCTCTCAGATGTATGCCCACAAACCAACAAGTGTAGTTCGCGCTTACAAATGCTGAATGTGTACTTACAAATAAAATCCAAACCTCAAATGAACATAAGCCCCACAACTTTTGCCGACCTTCCCTGAAACAGGGGTGACATTGGCAAAGTGAACCATTTTTTACAGTATGGGTGGTCAGCCTCATACCAACCTATAAGTCAAGGTTGGTCTCCATGGTCTGAATCACACCGCCTTAAGATTAACAGCACATTTTATAAATTTGCAGACTGCATCCTCCTTTACAAATCCATTTATGAAGTTTGTTTGTGTGTTACAAATAATTTCAACTTACCATTCTCATCAAAATGGTGTCCGTAAGTTCCATGGTATAATATTTCGGCACATTTGCTGGTCACCAGTATTATCTTCCTCCTCTCTCTGTGAAGTTCATTAACAAAGTCAGCGGTAGAAGTGGAAATACGATTGAACCATTCCTCATCATCAAATATGTCGAACACCTGAAATCAAACAATGAATGATCATTATCATCTTGTACGGCAATAGTTCTTAACCGGTGGTCAGCTAGAGTCTCAGAGGTGGTCTGCAAGAGTCTTAGAGGTGGTCTGCAAGAGTCTTAGAAGTGGTCGGCTAGAGTATAAGAAGTAGTCTGCAAGAGTCTCAGAAGTGGTCAGCTAGAGTATAAGAAGTAGTCTGCAAGAGTCTTAGAAGTGGTCTGCTAGAGTTTCAGACTTGGTTCGTAAGGGTCTCAAAAGAGGTCTTCTAGAATCTTAGAAGTGGTCTGCTAGAGTCTCAGAAGTGGTCTGCCAGAGTCTCAGAAGTGGTCTGCCAGAGTCTCAGAAGTGGTCTGCTAGAGTCTCAGAAGTGATCTGTGAAAGTCTCAGAAGTGGTCTGCTAGAGTCTCAGAAGTGGTCTGCAAGAGTCACAATATGAATTCTTATCTTTCCTTTACGATTACTTTGAGTAAATTTCAATTCCACAACCGGTTTTGCAAACATCCGTTCGCATCATCAAAGTTGTTTTTACTTTTTATCTTTTAAGATGAACGATTACAAATTTAATGCCTCTACAATCAATAAAATCTTATCTTTTCCGTCGCTTACCTGGTCAAGAAAGCCAAAAGAAACTACCTGGTAAAAGGATTTTAGAAATCCTTGCAAGAAAAGTCTATTTGGCAACATTTATAGCCATGATGAACGCCAATCATCTATAGAAATGCTACTCTAAGAAGATGTTATTTTTATTATTTACCTTGCATCCAGTCATAGCCGACAGTACAGTTCTAAATTCCGCCATCAGCCTCATAAACGGCTCACAATCCCTAGCGTAGATAAGATAAATTTCCTCAATTTCATTCAACCTTAAACTCTCGCCGTCTGCCTTGGCGCAATCTTGCTCCCGACTTTTTGCCCGTTTGATTTTGAAGTACAAAATCACAATGATGACAAGGAGAAAAAGGATGACTGAAGCAGCAATCACGAAGTAAAACATTGCAATTGATTGTGAGTCTTCATTATCATCTTTTTTTATTATTTTGTGGTTGGATGGGTCTGGGATGGAGAATTCATAAGCTGAAAAAATAAACAAACAATTTATAACATTTTGCACATATAAACCCTCAGTGTACACACACTTGCATCACAGTTTTCATCAAGATCATCTTCATCATCATACTTCACGCTGAAGAAGCCTATCGTAGAAATGGGCGAAACGTCGTCCGGAAGCTCCAGCTCCCACAGACCACGGCAACAGATCCCAGAGAAAACATCACTCCAGCAATTTATAACAAATTGTGGGCGGTATAAATTAAAATATGAGTATTAACCATGGGCATAGCATCGGAACACTACTTATATCATATTTAGTTACGAAGATCTAAGGGTCCAAAGTACCTCTAAGCATACAAAGTAATAAATCAAACATTCATGGTGCAACGGTAGAACAAAGTAGGGACACATCACCTAAGGACGTAGCTACTGGCCACTCCTTGTGAAATACTTTACTTTCTTCGGCTCATAAGCCTTGGAGGCTCTCCTGCACCACAATCCTACAGAACTCTCTGTCTTGTGCTGCTTCCCTCCATAGTGCCCTTACTTTCAGAACTTTGGCGTCGGCTTTTGAAATATAATAGCAAAAATAACCTGCAGGTTAATATATTTAATACCCAGTGTTTTTGTGAGAGTCACACCTCAAGACCCTAGTCTTGCATTACATTCTTGCCACGACAGCGCAGTTCTCTGAAGTTGGCGCTACTCAATGCATTCCTTGGGAAACACAACCATCAATAATACAAATCACCTCCGTCCGATCACCGAAGTCCGGTCGATAGCTCAGTTGGTAGAGTGCTTGCATTTCATGCCGTGAGCTCGGGTTCGAATCCCACCGAGGGTGTCAGAAATGGTTTCCCGTTTCGGTGTTTATTTCAAACCCCAAAATAAAATACCGGCAAGGTTTACTCAGCCTTCACAAGAAGTGAGTACCAGCCCTCTCGGGAGCTGGGAAACCCCCACTTCAACTGAAGTGTGTTATGTTATTTTAAATAACATATTAAAAAAAACAATCCCGAAGTGTGCAGTGTCTGTTTGTGGGCCGAACGGTCACGGAAACGGCCGAACTGCGCCGTGCGAATCAATCGGCCCACGCTCGGGAGTTCATCGTTAGTTCCCGGCGAGATGTGAAGTGAGTCAGACGTTAGCGACCAAGCACCAAGCGGTGCAAGAGGGGGCACTACAATGGAGCTCCCTCCCCCCCCCATCTACTTGGATTTCCTGCCAGCAAGGCACCCGCCTTGTGGACCAGAGGCATAGGAGCGCCCACCCAGGGGCTCCCACGTGTGGAGGCGTCCGCCTTGGGAACCGCCGCTAGCCTGGGGCGCTGCCCCAGGCCTTCCGTTTAGAACTCCAGCCAACGGAATAGGGAGTGTTCTGGTGACAACCTGTAGGTCTGGCCAATCCCTTATTTCCCCTTTTCCCCCATTTGGTTTTTTTAATGTGCTATTCTCAAAAACATTTTAAAATATTTATTTTTTCGGGGTAAACTGGTGATTAGGTCCTTTCAGAAATTTACTACGAACTATGGCTATTCTGTTGGCTGCCATTTGTAAATAATTTTATAGATTAGCTTTAGGTACTTTTGTGTGTTGTCAGGGAACAATGAAACCGTCCCAAGAACCCTCAAAAAAAACAATAGAGGATTGTAATTTTTGTAAAAAATAGCTTAGGATTATTTTAGTTTCATATTTACGATGGTTTTATTTCTTGCAAGCAATAGCATATCACTTTTGTGCGATGTTTGACTGATATACGGGTCACTTGGAGAAATGTAAACTTGAACGGTTCTCAAAAAACATCGGAGAAATTTTGTTTTATAGTGTACAAATAGGTAATTTAGTTAGAATTAGGATTTCTTGACTACATTTGTTTTTATGTATGTAAATATCTTCAACAGTTTTTTTTTTGTGTAAGATTTCAATGGTTTTCCGAATTAACCCTTTGGAAAAAGATTGAATAATGAAGTTTCTTTATTCTTCTAAAAAATGAAGTGGCGCCATTGAGAAAGAGTGGGAAGATGTGGTCCTTTGGGCAAGGGAAGCCGTTTTCCGGGATTCTACTTTCGTAGGTCCGTGTGTGGATTTTCCACGGTATGTTGATGTAGGGATGAAATTATCACTGCTTTGAGTGGAAATTGATGTGAGGGGAAGAAATGCTGGCCTTTTTCTTGGAAAAGGGAGCGCATTTTCTTGAGATGTTACGTTTCGTAAATCTGGGATCTGATATGCACTTTTGTGTATAAGATGACACTTAAAGCCTTGTTCATTTTGTCGAAGGAGGAAAATGTCTGTGAGTACAGACGTGTTTGAGGCTCGAAAGAGCTGGTGTATTTGTAATATTTTGTTTGTGTATTCCATATTCACTTTAAGATGTTTTATATGGAATGTTCCACTCTTTTTTCGAGTGAGTTCGTAGTGGATTTTACGCACTAACATATTAAATATTTTGAGCGAGTCTTGGATGTTGTCTCTATATGTAATTTTTTTTGTATTCAGCTCAGAACTTATTGTTATATAATAGTCGACTCCTGTAACGAGTTATGACTTGGTTAATATAAGTACCAGTGTAAAATATGTTTTGATTGCTGTGATTATTATTTATTGTTTAGAGTTTTCGACATGTTTTGGTGAAGAAAAAAGGCCTTGTTACAAGATCGCTTTTAATCCGCGTCTTGTCGGTTATTGGAACCACCTTGAAATTTCCCAAATCAAATCGATAATTCTCACAGCCACCAGTTTTCTTCTTCCTTCTTTCTGGTGTGTTGATAGGACAGAAGGATGTTCCTGTAAATCCCCATTTCCTTTTTGTGTTCCCATAACATTTTCAATTTTCTTAATGGCCAAAGACCTGAAAGTGTGTGAAGACTGTTGTGTTGCTCCTGGTTTTTTTCTTTCTTTATTTTTGTGAGAAAGGGGAATGTTATGTTATTTTAAATAACATATTAAAAAAAACAATCCCGAAGTGTGCAGTGTCTGTTTGTGGGCCGAACGGTCACGGAAACGGCCAAACTGCGCCGTGCGAATCAATCGGCCCACGCTCGGGAGTTCATCGTTAGTTCCCGGCGAGATGTGAAGTGAGTCAGACGTTAGCGACCAAGCACCAAGCGGTGCAAGAGGGGGCACTACAATGGAGCTCCCTCCCCCCCCCATCTACTTGGATTTCCTGCCAGCAAGGCACCCGCCTTGTGGACCAGAGGCATAGGAGCGCCCACCCAGGGGCTCCCACGTGTGGAGGCGTCCGCCTTGGGAACCGCCGCTAGCCTGGGGCGCTGCCCCAGGCCTTCCGTTTAGAACTCCAGCCAACGGAATAGGGAGTGTTCTGGTGACAACCTGTAGGTCTGGCCAATCCCTTATTTCCCCTTTTCCCCCCATATTAGTACAGTAATAAACCCTTATTTGTTCATGTTAACTTTATCTTTTAATCATAAAACCCTTCCCAAAGTACAAGTGAGCAACCGAAAGAAAGAACCCCACGCCCTGAGAGTGATGCTGATGAGAGCTAGCCGGACGTAAGTATCCTGAAGATACCTTTCAATCTAAACATAACAAGTGGTTGGCGTAAAGCCGGCCCCCTTACCTGTAAAAATAAATAGGTTCAACTCCCTACATGCGAACCCTTCGGGGATAACACGGCAAGAAGTTACACTATATGTGTAGCTTAGTTGCGTTTTTTTTTTTACCTCACAATATGATAATACGCAACTAATGAAGTCAGAAAAAATACCCAAATACCTGTATATATTTTTTTCCTCCCCTGAATGACATATACAAATATCAAATGAACATAAGCCCGGCAACTTTTGCCAACTTTGCCTGAAACAGGCGTGACATTGACAAAGTGAGCCATTTTTTACAGCAAGGATGGTCAGCATCGTATCAACCTATACTCAAGGTATCATGCTAGATAAAATAAAGGTTTATTTATTTACATGCTTAATCTGTGCACTTTTTATTTTCAGAGTCGCTTGGTTCGTTATCAGCAGGATATTGTGGGGAACTGATTTTTTCTCCTACAAATGAATGTGGTATACAAGCAGTATTATTCAATGGATCCATTAATATTCATTTTAATTTGTATGCACACATGCAGCATTTGTAAGCGTTAACTTACAAGTGTCTGCTTATGGGTATGCATTTAATATGAATTTTAAATGTTAATATATCTTTGCAACTTAGATGATAGATTTATATTATAAATCTATAGACTTATGTACTTACATTACAATTGTTGCATGAATCTTTAATTTTTGAGGATTTTTCTAATGAAATATTAATTTGAAAGTAATGCATTATTCCCTGTAGTTGTTGTTAATGTAATAATTATGTTAATTGTCTAAAAAGGCATGTCATATTTACTGATAAAACCTTGACAATGCGCTTTGAATAAGAAACAAGTTCCAAATAAAATATGTGGAGTTTTCTCACAATATAAAATATGCTTTGAGTAATAAACTAAAAATCATTCACCTTCATTTTCTTACGTTGATTTCCTACCCATACTAACAGATAAACAATCCATTTTTCTGTTGGCAGATAGCAGAGGTACCTTCAAACTTGGGCGACACTCATGGTCAATACCTATTTATAATGCCGTTTTGTGATAAACACTGCAAGTAGATGCTATGAATACAAGTCTCCATATGACATCTATGCATGCCGCCCACACTCGAAGGATAACAAGAAATAGAGAAAATATTTGAACATTGTATGTACATGGATACATAAACACAAAATCATCAAGAAAACAAAAACAAACCGCAAGATTCAGAAGCGTTTACACCTTTTTTGAGACCTAAATGAATCATAGCACAGTTGTACACACAAATAAAAAATAAAATAAGCAACTTACAGATGTTAGTCTTGAAGTAGCAGATGTAGATGTTCGACTTGCACCTCCAATCATCAGTAAACTGCAGAATCAAGGAATAAAATCCTGAGGGCAAGTCTTTACTGATGCAGTTCACGGTCCCTCCTGCAGTAAGGTTACATCGCAGGTCAACAGAAACATTCTGTAAAATATAACACAGAATAGGTTAGAATGAGTGCAGTATCAGATCTCAGGGACATTGGCAATTACTATGGAAAAGTCTTCGTTGTCCTGCGCAACATGGAACCACTCCTCCACTCGTTTTATTCTAATCCAATCTAGAATGTTGCACATCCTTCTGTTTACTCCTCGTTCACTCTCAATCTTGCCCAGCATTATCAGATGGAGCAATTGATACTGCACAATTTGACCCAGATATACAGCCTTTCAAATCTGAAGTATGCAAAAATGAGATCAACAAAATGAATAAAAAATAAGAAACTGTGTGAAAAAGATGATGCATATGAATGAATCAAGAGAGGTATGCAATATGGTAGATACAACTCTGCAGAGGATCTGGCCACCTCTAGAGAAAATGATGATAGTTACAGTAACAGTTAATATTTACTTACCTTTTCATTAGTTAATCTTGTCGTGCTGTCTAACTGCATGTCGTGCATACTTTTCTCATTAAAAATAAACTGCATTTCAAGATAAGGACTGAAAACAGATTTAGTATATTTATTCAAAATTCACGGTCAAAAAAACATGCCTTAATGGGGAAAATGTAAATTGGAAGGCAGGAAATATACACCTAAAAATAAATTAAACAATATACCGAATAAGATGACAACAATACACATATAAATAAGTCAAGCAATAAGACAATATGAACCAGAATTTGCTTCAAAAAGATGTCCCTGAATTGATACATGACTGGCTTTTTGGTAACTTATATCTAACTTCCTACAGATGAAATGTCTGAATACTTCCCTTAGGTGTTGCTGGTTTGAGTTCCTTGCCTGCCTAGACAATACATACATATGTCTTACATCTATATACAGTAATATATAAATGAAAACACAAGATCGGTCCAATTTACAGATTATTGCTTCAACACCTGTTTCTCAGTAAAGTAGAGAAAAATAATTCAGCTTTAATTCTTCATACATTCATTTCAGCACTTACAAAACAATGCACCTTGAGATTGCCTAAAATCTCGCCACAGCTCTGTTGAACAATTAATGAAAGAGCCAGAAAAGAAAAAAACTAGTGCATCTCTGGATGGAAGAGTGCCCAATAGGCTGTGTTTATCCTAGTAAGAGATTAGCACTATTTCAATTTTAAATAGCCCATATGGAAGGCTCTAAGCAGGCTGTGAATTAACTGAGGTAGAACTTGCGACAACCTGAGGACTTGCTGGTAATTCAATAGTCACTTACTGTTTATTGATGATGTACGGAAGAGGAGGCATCGGCAAATAAAAGTCCGACAACAAGAGATCGTTCTCAAACCAAATCAAGTGGCGTTTTAACGGTACTTCATTCAATATGAAGTTATCCACAGCGACAACAGGCAAGACAGAGATGCCGTAACATCCTCTGACCACATATCTGAGCAGAAAGTCTATCTTTATCTGGAAAAATCCAAAACAACAAAAGTGATTCAGTGTGAATGTATTTAGAAAGTAAACAATCAATGACACTCTATCCTAAAGCATATAAATAACATACCATCACAATAAGAATGTTTTTTAACATTGAACAAAAACAATATCTACATGATTCTCATGAATTTGTCCTTTGCATTCAGTATTTAGTCATTAACCCGTTCGCGGACGAAATGGTTATAGCCGCTCTATGAGCTTGTCTAGGACTGGACGAAACGGTAATAGCCGTCGTGATAAAACGTTATCACTAGGGACGAAACGGCTATTTCTGATAGAACTTGCATACATGTAGCATCCGTGCGTCCCTACACAAATCCAAAGAACACGGCAATAGCCGTTTCGTCCCTGGATGTCAAAAAAAAAAAAAAAATTGATAAAAAATTTATAATAAAAATACAATTTGAGATGAAATAAGTGTGTTTTTTCTAGCCTACTTCACATTTCGTGTGTCCGCGAATGGGTTAAGGTATGATGCTGGAGAGATGTTTTCCAGGATCTGTTGCCGTGGTGTATGGGAGCTGGAGCTTTCGAACGTTTCGCTCATCTCTACGATGGGCTTCTTCAGCATGAAGTGTGATGATGAAGATGATCTTGATGAAAACATTTCATGCTGAAGAAGCACATTGTATACATGGGTGAAACGTCCCGCAGCTCCAGTTCCCATAGCCCATCACAACAGATCCCGGAAAACATCTCTCCCGCAGCATTAAGCTGTGATTGAAACAGCCGTGCCTAAATGACAAAAATACATCAATCGGAATGTGACAACTCAATAAGCTGTGTAAAATAATACACAGCTTTATTATAAATCAAATAAACTGGTAAAAACAAATGTTCAAGATATTAAGTGGTTGTTATTTGGTAAATAATGAGTACAGATACTGGAATAAATATTAGGTATTATACATAATAATTTTACTGGCTTATAATAATAATATCTATAATCTAAGTTGCAAGGATATATTCATTTGAAGCTCTCAAATGTATGCCCAAAACAAACACAATCATGTAGTCCGCGCTTACAATTGCTGAATGTGTACTTGCAAATAAAATCCAAACCTCAAATGAACATAAGCCCTACAACTTTTGCCGACCTTCCCTGACACAGGGGTGACATTGGCAAAGTGAACCAATTTTTACAGTATGGGGGGTCAGCCTCATACCAACCTATAAGTCAAGGAATACAAATAATAAATAACATTTAAGTATAAAAAAGATCAACCCTTAAAAAGAAATCTATACAAAAAGTCAATAACTTCCTATACAAAAAATGTAACAAATTAATAAACCAACATTACAAATCAGCATTGCAGATTAGCCGCCACTTCTTCCTGTCCTTGCATACTTCTTTCATTTCATCCAGAGTCATAACCTTTTTCATACAAGACCTCCTTTTATTATGACTCTGGATACCCCATTCATTCGCTATTTCATAAATTTGATTCATCCATTGAATGCCTAATTATGTCTCTTATTAAGTAACATAATTTGAAATAAAAAATAAAAGGCTCCCTGTTTGAATAAAAAATTTTAGCTCAATAATCAGATTATAGTCAAATTGATATTGTTTGCCATCCAAGAGTAATGCTCGGGTTCCAATCTGTGTAAGTATATCAAACTTGATTTTCTTTATCATGTTTTCCTCTCATTCAAGTAGGTGAGTAACAGAGTCAACAAATATTCCACACACAAAAAAAAAAGTGACATCACACGGCTAGCTAATATTTTTTTATTGGTCACAAAAATAGATGTATGATTGGCCGCCGAGTAATGGAAATTCCTTTCTGAGTGTTGCTGCCATGATAATCGCGAATCTTTACTGAAAAGGAACAAGAATGCCTGCGATCATATCATAATAAAAAACACCGGTTCTCGTCCGATCATCGAGGTTAAGCAACATTGGGCGCGGATAGTACTTGGATGGGTGACCGCTTGGAAACACTGCGTGTCGTTGGCATTTCTTGGACCGGTCCGTAATCTAGGGGCAACACTTCGGACTCGTAAATGGAAGGTTGTGGATTCAAATCCTGGCGGAGCACAAAAAATATACCAATTATATAAAAATGCTCTTCGCTGGGTTGAATCTATATCTGTAATCTGAGCTGCAAAGATATGTTAATATTTAAGGCTCATATTAAATGCATGCCCACAGACAGGCACATGAAGGTTCCCGCCTACACATTGTGCATGCGTGCATACAAATAAATAAAACCCCACATGAAAACCTTGAAACTCCTGCCGCTTTTCCCTGAAAACGGGGTGGCATTGGCAAAAGTGAACCGATTTTTACAGCATGTGGTTCAGCCTCATACCAACCTATCAGTCAAGGAGAATAATTCATAAAAAAAACCTTTACCAAAGACCGATCACTAAAAAGGTCCATCCAGCCTTACAGCTACTGGGGCTTGCTTGAGTATTGGCGCTTTGTAGCGACGACCAAGCGAGTGTAAACACCTCTGCGGCACTACAACAAGTGTCATAGACCCCTAGAGAAAAAGAAAGACATTCTTACCTCCTCGCACAGCTTGTTATTGGGGTGACCTATCCTGATAATGTAAAAGTTGTTAAATGCGCCATCACCCCCACAGTCCTTCTCATTGGCAACACCGCGCATGTGGACGACGCGAACAAAAAATCCATGGAAGTCAAAAGTGGAATTTTTCGAAAACTCAAAGTGCATCATGTATTCGCCATACTTGAGATCGTCCACAGGTGTTTTGCTTATATACGTCGTGTGCATTTCAGTGTCCTTAGCCGAGGCAGCAACATCTTCAATTTCCACTCCCGTTAGGTTCTTGATGCACTGGGCGCGACGTATAATCTGATCAGAAGCATCAGCACTCAATATCACAGCCAGGAAGACCGCGAGAACGGATAAATTCATCACCATTCTTTTATATTTTTTTGCAAAATCCAAACACAAAATTATCACATTATGCTTCACTTTACGGGATAAATAAGTGTTTTAGAAGGTTCAACGCTAGACATTTTATGCCTAAGATACTTTTGACGCTTTTGACAACGAAGTAATCACCATTCAAACGGAATACAAAGCAAAATTTGAGAAAACAACAAGCACGCAACACGTCACTCGATGCCGTTTGACGTTTCACGTGCTGATTTTTTCGTCTTCTTTTTCTTCGTTGTACCTATTTCATATGAGAAATAAACGCGCCAGTAAGATATTTTAATGTTCTCACATTGGTAGTGTTAAAACTGCTACCAACAAAAAATAAAAATACAACAAATCTGAGTATTACAGCTCCCATACAAGTTGAGGGGTCGTATAAAGATATCAAAAAACATTAAACAACATTTAATATTTTAATTTATTGATCTCCTTTGTACGACCCACTTCAAAGATATTTCAAAATTTAATGAATGCCTACAAGTAGTTCCCGCTTTCACGTATCTAAATCTAAATCTAAATCTAAGCTGCAAAGATATGTATCATTTGAGATTCATATTAAATGCATTCCCACAAGCAGACATGCATAATTTCGCGCTTACACATGCTGCATGTGGACCTACAATATAAAAACCCCAATCTCAAATGAACATAAGCCCTGCAACTCTTGCCGACCTTCCCTGAAGCAGGGGTGACATTGGCAAAGTGAACCATTTTTTACAGTATGGGTGGTCAGCCGCATACCAACCTATCAATCAAGGAGTACATGCAATTGATACAATCAAATATATAAAACAAATAAATTCTAAGCAATTAAACAGTAAAAAATTAAAAAGCTACAACACATATTTTTTAAATTTAAAAGCCTTAGCTTTAACCGCCAGCATTACAGATCAACCGCCATTTCTTTCGATCCTTGCATACTTCTTTCATTTCATCCAGAGCCATAACCTTTTTCATACAAGCTCTCCTTTTATTATGACTCTGGATATCCCATTCATTCGCTATTTCGAAAATTTGGTCCATCCATACCTTTCTCGGTCTTCCTCTTCCACGACATCCATCAATTCTCGCAGCATATACTTTCTTCGTCAGTCTTTCCTCATTCATTCTCTCCAAATGTCCAAACCATCTAAGCATACTTCTTTTAATCTTTACTTTCACACTTTCTCTTACACCACATTCCTCTCTAACAAAATCATTCCTTACCCTATCACTCCGTCTTTTCCCAATCATACTTCTTAAGTAGTCCATTTCTACTGTATGGACTTTACTAATCTCACTTTCACTCACCGTCCAGGCTTCACTTCCATATATCAGAGTGGGCACTAGTATACCACCGTGCACCGCCAGTCGAACATTTTTTGAAAGATTCTGGTTCTTGGCGATGCTAGCGGTAGCACCCAGTACGCACCTGCCTTTCATTATTCTTCTTTCAAATTCACCGATCATTCTTCCATCTTTTTCAAACTTACTTCCCAGGTATACAAACTCATTTACGACATCAACATTCATTCCATTAATTTTAAATTCATAATTCATATTTTCATCATCTCTTTCAAAAATCAATACTTTCGTCTTACTTGCATTCAACTTCAAATGGTTACCTAACAAAGCTTCATTCAATCTAGAGAGCATTGTTTGCAATTCTACTGCAGAATCAGATACAAGAACTGCATCATATGCATACAGTAGAACACTCACTTTGCTCTCTCCTATCATCAATCCACAATCATTAAGTCTAGCATCTCTGACGCACTTGTCCATGACTATATTAAATAGCCAAGGACTCATCACACATCCTTGCCTCACACCCTTATAAACTTCAAACCATTCACTATACTCACCATCAATACGAACACATGCCTTACTATTTTCATAGTTTGCATGCACCGCACCTAGGAGAGCCCCATTCACTCCGTATGCTTTCAAAACATCCCATAACATACCTCTGTCTACTGAGTCAAAAGCCTTTTCCAGATCTACAAAGGCCGTGAACAGCTTCCGCCTCACCGACAATTGTTTTTCAACAAGTTGTCGTAGAGTAAAAATCTGATCAACACAGCCTCTACCGGCCATAAAGCCGGACTGTACATCGGAAATCCTTTCACTAGTTGTCAGAATCACTTTTTTTATAATCACCTTACAGAAGACTTTTCCTGGTATACTGAGTAGACTGATTGGTCTGAAGTTCTGACAGTCTTTTTTGTCCCCTTTACCTTTGTAAATGGGAACAATGACTGCCTTCCTCCAATCCATCGGTACTACTCCTGCATTCACACAAAGCTTACATAATTCGTACATCCAATCTATCAAGCATTCACCTCCTGCTTTTAACATTTCACCATTTATACCATCAAACCCAGCAGACTTCCCATTCTTCAGACGTGAAATAGACACTTTCATTTCTTCTTTCAAAATATTCAATTCATTTTCTTCATCTATCTGTTCATAATAATAACATTGAAATATACAAAATAAATCAAACGTCATATGAACATAAACTGTTCAACTCCTGCCACCATTCCTTCACAAAGGGTGGGATTAACATGGTGGGTCGGTCTTATACTTAATAAATTAATAACGAGCAGTTTTGAAACTTTTATATAATTTGATATACGCCCATTTGGCAGAACGCTTTATACGAAATGTAGGATGTATTGGAGTTGTAAAGTCTACTACAGACCTACACAGCTTCAATGAAGGTGACAGAAATCGAAACTAACCCCATCATCTCGTTTGTCATTTTTTTTTTATTATGCAAGTGAAATTGTCGGAATTGATACAATTAAAGAAGTATTTTTTTGAAGACATAAAAAATAATAAAGTAATCTGAAGGCCCTAAAGTCGTAATAGCAAAACCCATTTAGCTGTCATCTAAATTCATTTTAAGCCTTGTGTAGCTGTATATTGTCATCCTGTCTGCTGTCATTTTTACTTGTATAAACCAAAATGGCGGAGGCTATGAAGCAGACGGTGTCAATGATGCTTCAAGGCATCGAAAGGTGCGAAAAGAGATAATTTGTTCACCATTATTTTGAATCTATCCATAAAATAATGTATCCCAAATATATAAGTGGCTCTTTTTGTGTATATTTAACGCTACATGTGTTTCAGATATAACCCCGAAAATTTGCCGACGTTACAGCGGTATGTTGAAATGCAATCAAGGGAGAATTCTTACGATCTGGAGGCTAATTTGACTGTCCTGAAGCTGTATCAGTTTAATCCACATTTATTCAACCTGGACACTACGTGCCAGATCCTCTTGAAGGCGCTGACGAATTTCCCCCACACTGACTTCACTCTCTGCAAGTGCTTGCTGTTGGAGTCTCAGGTATGAGAAGTAAAAGACATGATAATTGTATTTTGTATTCATGATTGAATGGGATATCCAGAGTCATAATAAAAGGAGAGCTTGTATGAAAAGGTTATGACTCTGGATGAAATTAAAGAAGTATGCAAGGACAGGAAGAAGTGGCGGCTAATCTGCAATGCTGATTTGTAATGTTGGGTTATTAGTTTGCTACATTTTTTGCATAATAAATTTTTGACTTTTTTTGTATAGATTTATTTTTAAGATTTTGTTGTTTTTTTTAATTCTTAAATGTTATTTATTACTCGTATTCCTTGACTTATAGGTTGGTATGAGGCTGACCACCCATACTGTAAAAAATGGTTCACTTTGCCAATGTCACCCCTGTTTCAGGGAATGTCGGCAAGAGTTGCAGGGCTTATGTTCATTTGAGGTTTGGATTTTATTTGTAAGTACACAATCAGCATTTGTAAGCGCGAACTACACAATATGTCTGTTTGTGGGCATACATCTGAGAGCTTTAAATGAATATATCCTTGCAACTTAGATTATAGATTATTATAGATGATAAGATTATTTATTTGGTGAGAGCTGTTTTCTGTGAAGCACACAAGATTCCTATGCGAGCTTGATTGTTGCAATAGAAACAGCAAGTCAAAATCAAACAATTCCTGCAAATAAGGCTGGTTTGATCTTTGGTAAAAGTAGATTATTTGTCAACCTAGGGTTGAGCCTATTTGAACAATAAATTATTTCTTCCTTATTAGTTATTACGAATGTGAATGTTTAACCACTAGACTATAGACTAGGTATAAGCAATGTACGGGCACTTATTACAGTAAATTTATTTTAAATAAAAATTGATCAACTTTAATTGTATCAGAGTGTGTCTGGTTGGGACCACAGCAGAGATCCAGTTATTATTGTTCAAGAAAAAATACCACATTGTTCGGGGGGGATTAGATTATTTTCAAAAGGTGTCCAAAAGGTCAAGTTCATCTCAGTGGTAGAATAATTATTGCTTTCAAAGCTAAAGTGCTAGGGTTTGATTCCCACCACATGTGCCAGAAATAATTTAATGTTTTGGTATTTTTTTCAATCTCAAATCATAGTAACGGCATGGTGTTCTAAGCCTTCACAATAAATAAGAACCTGTCTCCTCAAGAGCAGGAAAACCTTCATTTCACATGAAGTGATTGTGTGTGTATCCTGCCGCCGTTCCACTAGGGGTGGCCGGTACCTCCGCAGATGCGTCTCCACTTTTTTTCTGTCCTTGCATACCTCTTTCATCTCTTCAACATTCATCACTTTCTTCACACATACTCTTCTCTTATTCTCACTCTGCAGGTTCCATTATTTCGTAATCTCACCTATTTGGTCTATCTATTCCTTCCTCAGTCTTCCCCTTCCACGCTTTCTTCTGACATTTCCTCTGTACACTTTCTTCATTAGTCGTTAATCATCCATTCTTTCAAGATGCCCGAACTATCTCATTGTGAATGTTGCATATAACAATCTAGGGAGAAGTTCACTATTTGTGAAGCTTAGTTGTGTTTCCTTGTGTCCTGAAGAAGTGTTATGTTTGCATTGCAGGCGGAGGAGGAGACCATCAGCCAGATCAAGTACCTAGCAGACATCCTGGAGCAGTGTGACTTTGCCCAGTTCTGGAACCGCGTGCACCAGAAGCCGGAGCTGTGCAGCCGCATCGCCGGCTTCCATGACTCCATCAGGAAGTTTGTCTGCCACGTGGTGGGCATCACCTTCCAGACCATCTCCAAGCACAACCTCTCCAACCTGCTGGGCGGCGTGGACGGTAACTAGCTTTCACTTACTCTGCTTCACATTGCCGGGTGACATGGAGAGACACAGCTCGGTCAGGGATAGCAATTTATGGGCAGATTCATTGACTATGTGTACATTATTTTATCACGTCGACTGCCAACTATGAGATATGAGGTACCTCCTCATGAGAACACAGGGAAATTACCCTCAGTTCATGCACCATGAGGACCTGCTTCGGGAAACAGGATTCAGGAACTTAGAAACTAGGCGCAACGGAACTCTGATGGGGCTCACTTATAAGGTCATCAATGGTTTCGTAGACACTCTCACCTTGTTCGAGGGTTTCAGGTTGTTAATACCAAATTATTACAATCGGGGGCAAGGTTATGATCTATTTCATGTACCAATGAGCCACACCGATGTCTTGGCACAGCATCCTTTAACTCGGAGTGTCAAACTCATTAACGAGTCAAAAATTGTCATTTAAATATAATTTAGACACCTTTAAAAGTATGCTGAAAGAGTTCCTCCCAGCTTGTTGATGGCTGTGAGGGTGCACTGTAATTAGGGTAACCTGATGTGCACAAAAAAAATGTAGCTTATTGTCTTCCACAAGAAATCTACTACAATTTAATTTGCTTCTTCAGTGAACATTAGCAACCATCTCAACAATTTACACATTCAATAATGCTTTATGGAAGAGGGATCTTGTGCTTCTGACAAACCACTGCTTCAGGTTCTTCAATCAAAATGTTCTGTGATATATACTCTGTTGTCATTCAGTCTTCCCTGTATGAGATGCAGGATACAATACTTCTCATTCCTTAGTATATGCCTGAAAAGTTACAGTTGCAAATGAAAGGAAGTTGTAGTAGTTACCGTGGAAATGAAAATATTGACTAAGAAACACTTGAAATTGTATTTATGTCTGTAAGTAGGGAGATGCTGCATCTTTTAAATTGTACTTTATGCCATGTAAGGGTGGACACCAACTCAGTGCCTCAGGAATAAAATGACTGCCTTTGAGATGTGGATGTAAACATTGGATGTTAAGAACCTCATGGATGGATCGAACCACTCCAAGATATAGGCTTCTTTCGATATTCTTAAAAAAAAAATTGTAGTACCGCTTCTGGCAAAATTTTACAGATGTAAACTGATGTACAAAATATTCTTGACCGGTCCACAGTCTAGTGGTTAACACTTCTGACTCGTAAATAAAAAGTTGTGGTTTAGAATCCCGGCGGAGCACTAAAAAATATACCGTTTATATTTTCATATACGCTCTTCGCTGGGTGAAAATTTCATATTCCTTTACCAAAGACCGGTCACTAACGGTTCATCCAGCCTCACAGCAATTGGGTCTTGCTGAGAATTGGCGCTTTCTACAGCGATGACCCAGCTCGTGAGGTGTGATGCACACAAAAACAGCGCTCACCAGATAAATCATCGTAATATTATTATGCTTATCTTATTTAATTTGCTCATCAATTATTGTTTTCTTTTGCATGTTCAGATGGCACCCTGAAGCACTGGGTGAAGAAGTACGGCTGGAAGGAGGAAGGCGGCCTGATCTTCATCGCTTCACAAGACGAGAACATCAAGACCAAAAACATCACGGAGAAGATTGATTTTGATAACCTGGCGCCTCTGATGGCAGCTTGTCTATAAAACATTTCCCCTGTATTTTTCCATTAAAAATAATTCTGCATCAAATTGAAAACATTTTTAATCTTTTAAGTTAATCAAACGGTTTTTTGTATACTTGGGTATTCAAATAAAAAAAGATTTTTATTTGTAATCCTGTCATTGTTATTTACCCTTTTCGCTTCTGAATATTCTGGCTATGTATATAACACCAGTACGGAATACTTTTTCAAGCACATTTTTAAAACATTTATTGTTTCCTATCTTAATTGATTGACGACACTTGTGAACAAACTATGTGCAAGAACAATAATCACAAAGGTTTAGCACATTTCACTTACAGACTTTTAAATTCTTGAACACAGACTTCATGGATAAGTTCAAAGTTGGATGATGTCTATGGTTGACAGTCGCACTGTATGCAGGCCGTACTTGACGCCTATGCGTGTCACCCGCAGTTAAAGGGTTAATTTTTTTTTTATAAATATTGCCAGTTGTACCTTATTTTTTAAATTAACTGGGACCCTACCTTATTGATCTTAGAGGTCTTATCTCACACTTTCAGTAAGTCATCATATTTAGAATTATAAACCCAGGGTCTAAGGAATCACACACCATTCACTTCAGCGCAAAATGCTGAACATCCAGGAATTTTCAAAATATTTTCTCGGATTTCCTCAAGTGACTCTTCATCCTCATCTGTCTCTTTTATTTCACTTTGCTGAGCTTCTATGTCGCGCAAATATATGAGTCGTATAAATGCAAACGACATCAACTCCTTACGCGATGATTTTGAGAAAAATAAACTTGCAAACTTGTAAAACGACAACACCAGTTGGAGATGACGGCGTTTGCACGAAATCAAACTTTTTCAATTAAAATTACGTAGGATTAAGTGAGGTTTACATTATATCGCACACAGCAAATGATTTGTTACACTGCGCAGAATCAAATTCAAGCATTATCTCAAAAATCATAAATTTTGGAGATGACAGCATTTGCAGTTATACGACTCATATATCACAGTCGTTTTTGTCTTCATTTTTCCGAATTTTTGAAAGAAAAACTGGATAGTCTGGGTTGAGATAACTGGAGGATGTGTCTGAGGACATGGATGCTATGCCAAATATGATGCTGAGGGAATATCCAGGGCTGGCAGTCTCATCACCACGGTAATGTTAACCTACCAAATATTGTTAATATTTGTATAAAGTCTATCAGCTGTTCACTTGCAGCCATCTTGGATTGGCAGGTCTTCATACAAATATTACCAATATTCGGTGAAAATGAGACTTCCAGCCCTGTACAGCTAGGAGTAAGAAAGGAAGATAAAGGGAATAGCATTGCTGGGAACAGCTGTAACAATTTGCAACCAGAAACGAATGCATAAGTTTGATTTTATGACTTTTATTTTGATTTGAGTTTACTCATTTCTTCGTCCAATCTTAGTCTAATCTAAATCTAAGTTGCAAAGTAAATAACCCAATCTCAAATGAACATAAGTTTTGCAACTCTTGCCGACCTTCCCTGAAACAGGGGTGACATTGGCAAAGTGAACCATTTTTTACAGTATGGCTGGTCAGCCTCATACCAACCTATAAGTCAAGGAACATACACGACACATGAATACTTTAAAAAACGTCTTGGGGGCCCCTAGGACGCGGGGGCCCTGGTTCGGCCGCACCGCTCAACCGTCCTTAATCCGGGCCTGCACATTACACCTTATTTTTGGACACGGATCGCTATCTCGTCGCCTTAAGATCGTAAGGAATTAAGTTGTAGAATAGCTCTCCAGACTTCCTTACGTTGTCACCCACAAAATACCTTATGGCAGATGTCCTGCCAAGAGACCAACAACGAGTGAGTGACAATCAAAAGACAACCGTGTGAAAATCAAAAGACAACCGCGTGACAATCAAAAGACAACCGCGTGACAATCAAAAGGCAACCGTGTGACAATCAAAAGACAAATGCGTGACAATCAAAAGACAACCGCGTGACAATCAAAAGACAACAGCGTGACAATCAAAAGACAAACGCGTGACAATCAAAAGACAAACGCGTGACAAAATTGCAGAAGTAACTGGGATCGAACAGACTAGCCGGTCTAGACCAAGAAAAAGAAGAACTTTATCAGTGTTTTTCTTAGACATTTTAATCGCCCGCTGAGCCCACGCTTTGACAAACAAATGATGCCTGGGCTGGATGTTTCATCACCACGGTCATTCTTACCTACCAAATTTTGGTAATATTTGTATGAAAACAAATCAGCTGTTCACTAGCGGCCATCTTGGATTGACAGGTCTTCATACAAATGAATCAGTTTGTCAAAGCCCGGGCTCAATGGACGACTAAAATATCTAGAATAGCACCGTATGTCTCTTAATCTGTGAAAGATTTTTATCTATCGATAAGTTAGGCAAATTTAAATGAGGTCTGCTCCTTAATTGGCATAGACATATTGTGTCATCACCCAGCCAGGGAAAAGACAAACAAATATTTTGTTATTGGTTAATAAGGACGGCAATCTCATATAATACTGACGTTTGCTTGCAGAGAAAAAAGTTCCAAATTCAAAAAAAATGTTCAAACCTAATTAAGTATTCCCAACCAGTTTACGTCAACGCGCGTCCGCGAAGACATCGAAAACCGCCACGGCGCTTTGAAAACTCGCCTTGAAGATGCTTTCTACTCGTGAAAGCGAAACGTCGGCAGATGTGGGAGCTGCAATTAGAACATGGTCAAACCCGAAAGAACACAAAAATGATTTATTTATTACTAATTAAGTAAGTTTGGTTAAAAAAAAAACAAATTTGGAAGTTGATCGGTTTTAATTTTAATAATTATGACGTATTTTAATATGTTTTTTCACCGTTAAATAAATGGTAAGAACTTAATTGCTGTGAACAAGTAGGATTTTATTTTTGTTATGTTTTTACCTCGTCTGTTAAAAACATTTCCGCTTTTCTTTCGCTTCTCATTGACCGGAAGCGTTTTTGATTTATTTCAGTTCACAGTGCATTTTTTGCTTCATTGCTCAAATTCGTAATCACCCATAAAAGTATTGGATAATTATTTTTGCACAATATTGGGTACCTACTCTCGCAGCTCACCTACCTTTTCAAACCCATTTTCCAAAACACAACAAAAAAGATAGCTAGATTACCTACTTACTTACATAAGAACTACTCAGTTTTATGTAGGTACTTAACAAGGAACTTGGTTGTTTTTACTACAATACCTATTTTGAAAATTAGAAAACATGGATACCTACCAAGCTAACTTCAATGAGAAATATGAGAATGGGTAAGTACTTAGATGATGCAATATGAATTTGTTTTGTTTAAAAAGGCATGCCTACTTTTTACTTTACCTATCTGTATTTATATTGTTTTTTGTGAAAAAATAATGTCCAAGTACGTACCATGACAATGACAATTTATGAATTAATCAATTTTTGGAGAATAATCTGTTTTTAAATCTGAACCTACATTTTCGTGATTGAACAACCATGGATTATTATAAATGAAACCACCATTTTTGACTGTGGCGTTCCTGCTTTTATTTAGAAACCTCTAAGAAGAAGAACAAAATGAAACAAGTGATATTCTTGGTAATAAAGTTTATATTTTAATAGTTAACAAAAACAGTTGCATTGAGCAGATAACAAAAAGGAACATGTAAGTACAAAATGTAAGGAAGTTTGTTGTGTGTGGCTTGGGTATGTGATGGACAGTGTTGAGTTAGTGCTTGCCGCCGCTGCTGAAGCCGTACTCCTTGCCACCGGAGTGACCTCCCTTCTTTCCGTAGTCGGAGTTGTGGGAGTGGTGCTCCTCGTGCCCGCTGCTTCCCTTGTGGCCCTTGTGGTCCTCATCGTAGTGTCCCTTATCGTGGTGACCCTTCTTTCCGTAGCTGTCATCACTATGTCCAGATTTGCTGTGACCTCCCTTCTTGTTGCCTCCTGCGTTCTTGGCGTGGTGTCCGCTGAAGTCTCCGTGCTTAGCGTGGTGTCCTCCTTTGTGGAAGTCGTCGTAGAACTTGTGTTCCTTGTGGTATTCGTCCTTGGCGGCTTTGTGGTGGTACCCAGTGGTTTTGGATCCCTTTTTGTGTCCCTTCTTTTCACCGAATTTGCCAGCTTTGTGCCCCTTTTTTCCGGCGCTGTGAGATCCGTGGTGTTCTGCTCCGTCATGGTGTTTGCTGGAATGGCCACCTCCTTCAGCGTAGTGTCCTCCATGGCTTTCTTTGCCGCTCTTGCCGCTTTCTCCCTTATCGAAGTGGTGGTCTGACTTGTATCCCTTGTCACCCTTGCCTCCGTGCTTGGAGGAGTGTGAGGAATGCCCATCATGCCCTCCCCCTGACTCGTGCGAGCTGGAGCTGGACTTGTGTCCTCCCCCGCCTCCTCCCCCTGAAGCCGCCGCCACCAGGTCTCCGCTCTGGTCCTCAGCCGCTCGTGCACTGCATGACACCACCAGGCAGCACACCGCTGCCAGCGACACCGCCCATAACACCCGCATGCTCCTGAAAACACACCAAGCAATGTTATTTCCTAAAAGTACAATGCAATCTTCTTGTGTAAAAAGAGAAGATGGAATATGGACCAGAAAAGTTTTGGAATGGTGACCCACAACTGTCAAAAGAAAAGTCGGTCGCCCTTCTGCTCGATAGAAGAAAGACGTTTATCTATTTATTTATGAATGACGTACATAAAGCTGCTGGGAATGCTTTGAGACAGGAGTAACTCCGGGAGGCTAGAACGGCCTATGTTCAATAGGCTGTGAGAAATGCCTGATGAAGATCTGAAATGAATTTACTTTTGGTTTTGTAAGGGATAAATCCAATTAAAAACTGATTAGTTTAATCCAGTTGAATGACGTGATTCCCAAAATTAATGCACTTTGAACTCAAAAGGCAAGTGGTAATTTAAACACTCTGTTGTCATTATCAACAAGATCCTTATGTGAACTTTGACAGTGCAACATAGGTATGGCACAGCTTAACACATCCTTGTCCTGATTTCATATAAAATGACATATATATCCTTGGAATCACTAGTCACTTTGGGTTTTTATGGGGTGTGAGGTAATGTTAAACCTACAGTTTCTGATTGTCTCTGTTGGTACTGTATGTACGGAAATGGGAGTCGGTAGTGAACTGATGCTGTTCCATTCACGGACCACTATTTATATCAGTACTTTCTTCTCCGGCGACCGCAGCCGCGGATCATATTGAAATTGTCCGGTAGTTGTGATGTAGTTTTTTGCTGGGTTTATGTTTCTCCAGTTTTTATGGCTCAGTGAATCCGCATCGTCGGCCGTCGGCCACCACTCCGCGCTCGTGTGACGACAGACGCCTTTGTCACACTTTTCATTTTATTTGACCACCGAGCGTAACTCCGTGTTGACAACAAATTCAATGTGAAGTCTTTCTTCAGCACCCCAAGTATAAAACTTTACGTTAATACTCAACAATCGCGATTCAACAAGTGCCTGGACACTAAAACAGCGCATCAAGTGAACGTCTTAATTTTTTTGTACCTTTTAGTATAACGCAAAGGTTTAGTTTAAACGTAAATTTTTAAACAGATTTGGTTCGATTTATCGTCGGACAGCGTCAGAAAACAATGATTGCACAACCATCTGTTTAACCATCTTTAGCTCTTGTTTTTCTTTCAGCCTTTTTTTCATAGATGACTCGTTGCAATTCTGTGCAGTTTCTTGGATTTCTCTCATTTCTAAAACTGCACCCATTTTTTCTTTTCCTCTTTCTTTACCTTACTCTCCATAAATTTTCAAAGCCAATGTAACAGCAGCGCTGAATTTTTATCTTAGTTTTTATGTTTTAGTGTAGATCTTTGTTCTGAAATGGTTTACTGAACCTCCAGGAAAAATAGAACGTGCTTCTGTGAAAACATGGAATAATCCAACATTCAGCAAGTTGTTGGCTGTACACCAGTGACGAAGGGTGCCATACAAGCCGGTTTCCATCGGTTTCCCGTTTAAAATGAGGCAGAAATGATAATAAAGTAGACTGCATGGTTTCAATAGGAGGAAAATACGTATACATTGTTTCTTTGGTTTTCAATGTATTTTTTTACTTTGTGCCTATATTTTTTAACTACTTTGTTACATATTTTAAAAGGGAAGCCGATGGGAACCGGCTTGTATGGCACACTTCGCCACTGCTGTACACATATCCACATTCATCATCATTACCATTTGGATGAAAGCCCAGAATGGATCTTGGGGTCCTTGATTTCCTGTACAAATATTCACCACTTTTCCATTGCAATTCCTTGAGGGATAAACCTAGTAACACAATATGTACAATGTGTTTGAGTGCTGTTTGCAGGGATACATTGGTGTGATCTCAGAGATAGAGCTTTCATCGATGTCTCAGTTAGGCTACATAAAAATCTTACTCTGTTCATTTTTGCATCTATATATATAATCTAAGTTACAAAGATATGTTAACATTTAAATTTCATATGAAATGTACGAGTATGCCCACAAACAGACACATTTAAATTCACGCCTACAAATGCCATGTGCATGTATACGTACAAATTAGAATACAAACGTTAAATGAACATAAACTCTGCAACTTTTGCTGACCTTCCCTGAAACAGTGGTAACGTTGGCAAAGTGAACCATTTTTTACAGAATGAGTGGTCAGCTTGATACCAACCAATAAGTCAAGGAATGAATAATTTCTAAATATTTGCGATCTTCTCATATACGTTTTCTTCGTTTTCTCAGACTTGTAACTGTGGTAATTTTTAAATCTACCTTTAATTTTATGGTGGCTCATGTTTAATTTCCGCCGTTCCATTTCTTTGTTTTACAACGCAACTCACATTATTGGATTATGAAGCTTCGGAAGTAAAATATTTCAGAGGAAATTCTGCTTATTGCATTAGCAAGTCCCAGGGGCGAGACTTGCCTGTATAAATGGCTCCAGGCGAACCAAAAAGAAATCGGGAAAATTTGCCATGCAAGACCGAAAATGAAACCATGAGAAAGGTTCACAATTCTGCCTGGCCAGAAGCAGGTGTTAATATCATAAATAAATAATTTATTATTGTTTATTTTAATGAATTATTAATTAATATATATACCCAATTACATCTGTTGAACCAGGGTCCAGGCGGTGATTGAAACCAACGTTATTGTATTCCATATACATTAGAAAGATCGGCCCACTTGGCCCCCTCGGCCATAACACCAAGCAAAAGAAAGGCATAAGTACAAAGATGTCACGTCCCCCCCCCCCCCCCAGTGCTTGTTTGGCTTGTCTACCATTTTATTAAAGATGACCTTTTAATGAAATTGTCATAAGAATCACATTCTACACAATCTGAGCTAAGAAAAAAACATAAAACATGATACAACGAGAGTTGTTTTAAATATTTTTTAAATCAATTTCCAGCATTCATAAATCATAGGACACATTGGTCCAGTACACGTACTTACAAACATTGCTCATGTGAAATTACCCCTGATGGATATACGACAAACAAGAACCATGGGGACGATATACTTAACTTTAAAATAGTTACTTATTTTTCTTATTTCTGATTTCCTATTTTCTTTTAGTTTCTTATCCCTGAGGATCATGGCCTCCTTGCTAGTTGCCATTAAGACGAATAGTTCCTGCGTTTACAGCTCCCGTCACAGAGAGATCCTCCTTATCTTATTCTTCAGTAACTCTCTGAAGGTTATTTAGCGGTCTACGTACGTTGTGACCAAAGAACTGTAGGATTGATTGTTCTTTTTTTATTATTTCAAAGAAAACATTTTACCGTGTAGTTTAATATATTCTTACGGGGCTATTTTTAGACATTTTAGTCGTCGGTTGAGCCCACGCTTGACTAACTATGATGTCTGGGCTGGAAGTTTCATCAGCGCGGTCATTCTAACCTACCGAATTTCGTAATATTTATATGAAAACAAATCAGCTGTTCACTTGCTGCCATCTTGGATTGACAGGTCTTCGTACAAATGCATCATTAGTTTGTCAAAGCGTGGGCTCAACCGACGACTAAAATGTCTAAGAATGGCCCCGTTAGTCATTTAAAATCAAAGACAAAACGATCATGCATGCACAATATTATTAAAAGTATGTTCTAGTAACTTTCAGTTGAATTAATCAGTCGCGCAATCTTGCAAGATAAAGTTTCTGTAAGGCTGGATGGATCTTTCAAGACAATGATAATCTGTATAATGTATAATCTAAGTTGCAAAGATATATGATATAAAAATCTAAAGTTCATTAAATGTTTTTATCATATATCTTTGCAACTTTGGTTTGATTGCAAATCATTGCTTCTGATGATGCCTTTTGAGGCGAAAACGTTTAAGCATATGTTTTTTAACAAAAAATAATTTAAAGTTCATATTAAATGCATGCCCACAAACAGACACATTCAACTTTACGCTTACAAATGCTGCATGTGTACTTACAATTAATCAAAACCAATCCTTAAATGAACATACACCTTGCAATTTTTTCTGACCTTGCCTGAAACAGGGGTGACATTGGCAAAGTGAACTACTTTTGTACAACATGGGGGGTCAGCCTCATACCAACCTTTAATTCAAGGAAAGACTGACCCTTGATAAAGGCAAATTAATTCTTCAACAAAACAAATGAGCGTCTACGGATGTCCTTGTTAAGAGCAGCTTTTGCCGACTGTCCCTGATACAGGTGTGACATTGGTAAATTGCTTTTTTTATAGCATGGGTGAACAGCCTCATACCAACATCAATAATTCAAGTCAAGGAAAGACCGACCTTTGATAAAGGCAAATTTATTCTTCAACCTAGCAAACAACCGTCTACGAAGACTATCCCTTCGGCTGATTCGCAGATTCACCTTTCGATTGATCTTTGGCACGCCCTCGGTCTGTTGAAATAATTATTTTTCTTTTTTTCGAATTTCCCGAGGACGTTGACTTTCAGGTTGGTATGAGGCTGACCACCCATATAGTTTAAAAATGGATCACTTAGCCAATGTCATCGCTGTTTCAGGGAAGGTCGGCAAGAGTTCTTATGTTCATTTGAGATTGGGTTTTTATATTGTAGGTCCACATGCGGCATGTTTAAGCGCGAACTTATACGTGTCTGCTTGTGGGAGTGTAGCTTCTCGGGAGGGCCTTCTGCCACTCGCATCTCACATAACTTTTGCATGCGAGTCCTGTGACACATCCCCGGATGGGATGGATGTACAGGGTAGTGGGTCAGTTGGTGGGGAGACTGACCCTGAGTGAAGGTTGTTGTCTGCTTGTGGGAATGCATTTAATATAAATCTTAAATGTAATATATATGTGCAACTTAGATTATAGAAACTAGCGAATGGCCGTCTACGTATGTCCCAGCATCCACCTCTCGATGGCTCTTTGGCACATGTATGCTCAAACCCTCCTCGTACCCGTCCTGTATGTATGTGTCAGAAGGACCCACAGCACATGGACGTCATCAGTCTGTTGAAAACAATCATTTCCCTTGGTCTTATTTCCCGAGGACCTCGTAAATATGTCGACCGGGTGAGAGTGGCCGCCGTTCACGGATCATGAACCCGGCGAGTGAAATATAACGTTGCTAAAAAATGCTATTCTCAGAAGCAGAGTCCACGTTACAATAGGCGCAAGTAGGTGCCTGCTGTACCCTTAGTACGAGTTGCAAAACTTGAGTAAAGTAAAGTTTACGGTAATTATTTAACAGTGATTTTTCCCAAAATCTGCCGTTTTTGTTTCTTACACTTTATGGTCTTAGTAAAAGAGTTAAAGTGATGAAGAAAATCACTGTTAAATGTGGTGAAGAAAGTCACCGTTTTTGTTTGTTTGAACATGATTTTCCTCATCACTGTAACTCTTTTACTAAGACCATAAAGTGTAAGAAACAAAAACGGCAGATTTTGGGAGAAATCACTGTTTAATATTTTCCGTAAACTTTACTTTTCTCAAGTTTTGCAACTCGTACTAAGGGTACTGAGCACTGTACTGTACGAGTGTGGCGATTGAATAATGAATTGAGATATACAATCTGAGGCAACGACTCGGTGCGAATCATTCAAGCGTCGGAAGCAGGAAAGAGGCGTAACATTTTTATTATTTTATGCGGGTTGTGTTTAATTAAAACTGCGGTGATTTTATTTTACACAGTTCATTTCAAATTCGGTTCGTATGCAGAGTTTTGCCGGCCTTGCCTGAAACAGGGGTGACATTGGCAAAGTGAATTACTTTTTTACAGCATGGGTGGTAAGCCTCTTCTTCTTCTTCTTGTGCCACTTCTAACAAAGATCGGCGATCATCATAGCTATTTTGATTTTTGATGCTGCGGCTCGAAACAGGGACTTGGTGCTTCTGCCGAACCACTGTCGCAGGTTCTTCAGCCACGATGTCCTTCGGCGTCCCCTCAATCTTACCTTGAATGATAAGATGAAGGAGACGGTACTTCTCATTTCTCATAATGTGACCGAAGTACATTAGCTTTATCTGCTTAATGGTAGGCAGGAGCTCCTTTGTATGCTCCTTTGTATATAGACCCCTAAAGTCTCTAGAATGTAGGGAGTCTCCCGCAAAGGATTTCTTAAAAAAAACGTGGGTACAGCTCCCGCAAAGTTACTGCATTGATTTTCACGTAAGTGCCTGCAATTTCGTCTGCACTGTCAGCTTTTGGTTTGTCTCTTCCAATACATAAAACATCACGTTTAAACTCAACCTCAACGCTTTCCCAGAACTGTATCGAAACTGTGAGGCGTTTTTTAAGTTTCCCTACATCTTTAGGTAAACGCTTATGGTTGTGTTAACGTAATGCTTTATTCTTGGGGCACAGTTGTCCCCGTAAACTTTAGACTCAGGTTTGTTATGTAATTCCTGACTTTTTTGTCCCACGTTCGATCGACACCTGTTACACAAAAAAACACCCAGCAATCGCTCAGCAATTCAGCACGCTTACCATAAGTAATGCACATTACAGATTTTGCTCAAAACGAAACATTTCATTAATGTTTTGAATGGGTCATATTATTGGGAAACGATCGGCCGTTGCGATATCAGCTGTTGGAAATATGAAGGTTGTCTAATACAGTGAACGATTCGGTTATAAAATAAGTGTCTAATCCATCACTGGCTCAATTGTGTAAATGACGCGAGGTTATTCATAGACTTTCTTAACAAACCGAAAACCTGGTTGTTTCTAACTTGGATAAAACAAGACGACCGGTCCCTAGACAAGTGGTTAACACTACGGTCTCGTAATCGGAATGTCGTGGACTCTATTCTCTACAGAGCACAAACTAAAAAAAATCCATTCTCAAAGAGCGTTTACAAAAAGTCCACCCAGTCTTCAGCATCAGGGTCTTGCTTGAGAAATGGCGTTTTCTATAGCTACCACCAAGCTCGTACAAGGGTCTTGAGGTGTGATTTGTACAAAAAAGCGCTCAATAAACAAATCATCGTAATATCTATTTTTAGCGTTGTTTGACTTAGGTACTTTGTTCTATGACTTATCAGTTATCGGTTAGTATGTGTCTTACCACCCATGCTGTAGAAAATGGGTCACTTTGTCAATGTCACCCCTGTTTCAGGGAAGGTCTGCAAGAGTTGCAGGGTGTATTTTCATTTGAGATTTGGGTTTTTATGTTGTAGGCTTACATGAGGCATGTACAAGGGCGAACTTATACGTGTTTGCTTGTGAAAATGCATATAATGTGACTCCCCAATGTAACATATCTTTGTAACTTACATTAGAGTAGATTAGAGTAGCGACTTAATAAGGATAAATGGTTATAATATTGTTTAGTGTTGATCTGTTAACACAGTGAAAGTTCATTTTTATAAATATTTAAAAATATAAATGGTAAAACCTTGTTAAATAAAGTGAATTAAAACAATGTTTTACCATTTATATTTTTAAATATTTATAAATAGTTATGTTCAAGACGTGCGTAGACAGATGGAAAGTACTGGAGAGATCACATCAATAGAAAGAAATTCCAGAAACTACCACGCCGTGTCTCGCGTGAAATACCAGAGGGAAGAAGGATGCCTGGAATAATCATCAAGCGATAGAAGGGCGTTAGGGATCCACATATCGTCCCCTTAGTGCTTGTTTGTCTTACATTATCGTTTTGGTCCATGAGAGGTAATTTCAAATGAACAATGCTTGTATGTGTACTGGACCAATGTGCCCTATGAATGCTGGAAATCAATTAAAAAAATATTTAAAGCAACTTTCGCATTAACGTGTTTTAAGGGATTTTTCTTAGCCAGATTGTGTAGAATGTGATTTTTAAGTCACTTTCATTGACAGGTCATCTTTGAATCAAATGGTAGATAAGCCAAACAAGCAGTGGGGTGACGATATTAAGAGGCAGCACTCTTTGTACCAACAGGCCCTGGCGACCTTCAAATGTATTGAGAAATAGATTTATGTCCTTTTTCATGAACGACTCCAACTAGAAACATCAGAAAGGCTTACTCAGCCTTCACAAGAAATGACTCCCAATTCAACTGAAATAGTTGGATCAAGGCCGGCCCCCTTTCCTGTAAAAATAAATAGGTACCACTCGCCACATGCGACCCCTTCAGGGAAAACGCAGCAAGAAGTTCCAATATATGTGTAGCTTAAGGCTGTTATTACAAAAAAAATGCCGTTGTTTTTAAATATATGTTTCTTATACTTTATGGCCTTAGTAAAAGAGTGACATTAATAAAAAAAATCACGCGTGTTAAATATTTTTTTTTCTAAATTTTAACGTTAGATTTTTATATAACTTCAAAAATGACGCCCTAAAAAAATATTTAAAAAAACTCGTTTTTTTCACATTTTTTTGCTCTCATTTTGTTGTTTTGTATTTAAGAAATATTTTTTTTCTTCATTATTATAGAATGATACAAATTCTAGTATGTGGTGTGATTTGTAATAAAATAATGTGAACAGTTTTTGAGATAATATGAAAAAACTGTTTTCAAGAATTAAATAAATTAATTAGTTTCAGTTTTTTCATGTTATCTCAAAAACTATTCACATTATTCTATTAATAATCACACCACATACTAGAATTTGCATCATTCTATAATTATGAAGAAAAAAACAGATTTTCAAAATACAAAACAACAAAATGAGATCATTTTTTTTGAAAAAACGAGTTTTTTTGGATATTTTTTTGTGGCGTCATTTTTTAAGTTATAAAAAAACTAACTTTAAAATTTACATAAAAAAATATTCAACACGCGTGATTTTTTTTATTAATGTCACTCTTTTACTAAGGCCATAAAGTATAAGAAACATATTTTTAAAAGCATGCAAGTGAAGTGAATGATATTGAAAGCATTTGACATTCGTTACTGATCCAATCATAAAGGTTTGATTGGTTCTTTGTTCTTATTTTGCTAAATTTTTATGGGTGCTTTAACTGATACAAGACATGCTGACGTCATATCGTTATGTGTAGAACAAAGAACTGATTATTTAACACAACCAATTGTGTAATAAAAATCTGTGTTTTTAAAAAAAAAAAAATCTTATACAGCAAATTGTTTTTCGGCAAAATTTCAAGTAGGTACTTACTCAATTTGAAACATGTTCTTTAAATGCTAAGGTGAATGTAAGACTTCAGGATACATTGAATATGTCAGGTCGGTTTTTTTAAGCCCAACAAAAATTATCTCATGATTGAAAAAATGCTCTCAGTATGACCGGTCCGTAGTTTAGTGGTAACACTTCGGACTCTGAATGGGAAGGCTGTGGGTTCGATTCCCGGCGGAGCACAAAAATATACCGTTTATATTTTCAAATTTGCTCTTCGCTGGTTTGAAAAATTCCTAAAAGCTTTACCAATGACCGGTTACAAAAGGTCCATCCAGCCTTACAACAACTGGATCTTGCTTAAGAGTCGGCGCTTTGTAGCGACGACGATCAAGCTCGTAGAAAGGTCGATAGCTCAATTGGTAGAACGCTTGCATTCCATGCCGAGAGCAAGGGTTCGATCTCAAAGGTTTAATCAGCCTTCACAAGAAATGAGAACCAGCGCCCCCGGGATCAGGGAAACCCCCACTTCAACTGAAAGTGGTTGGTGTGAGGCCGGCCCCCTTACCTGTAAAAATAAATAGGTCCCGAAGCGCCGCATGTGACCCCTTCGGGGAAACGCAGGCAAGAAGTTACACTATATGCGTAGCTTAGTTGTGTTGCGTTACTTTAATTGAAGTGGGGGTTTCCCAGCACCCGAGGGGCTGGTACTCTTTTCTTGTGAAGGCTGAGTAAGCCTTGCCGGTATTTTAATTTCGGGTTCGAAATGTCACCCATTGTGGGATTCGAGCCCGAGCTCTCGGCATGGAATGCAAGCGTTCTACAAACTGAGCTATCGACCGGACTACAGTTACAACTATATAATTTTTTAGGAATCTGAATTTCTTGACTTATAGGTTGGTATGAGGCTGACCACCCATACTGTAAAAAATGGTTCACTTTGCCAATGTCACCCCTGTTTCAGGGAAGTTCGGCAAGAGTTACAGGGCTCATGTTTATTCGAGATTGGGTTCTTATATTGTAGGTCAACACGCGACATGTGTGAGCGCGAAATTATGCGTGTCTGCTTGTGGAAATGCATTCAATATGAACCTCAAATGATACATATCTTTGCAGCTTAGATTTAGATTACATTTTTTATTTCTCTCGGGATGGAATTCAAGCACTCTAGCAACTGAGCTATCGACCGGACTACAGTAACAATCTTTGTAATTCTTTTTATTTTTTTATTTTTTTTTATTCTTGAAATAGTACATACATACATTTTAACACATATATATGTTCTAATTATGTACATTCAATATATTATGTATATTCTGTTTCTTCTCTTCTCAATTTATTCTTGAATATATTATAAATTTTCTGTTATATATATTCTCACTTTACTTTTGAAACCAGTAGGTACCTAATTGTCTTTTCCTCTGTTATTTCCTTACCCATTTCCTTGAATTCCCTCATCGCTTTACACAGAATAGAATTATGTGATTTTGCTTTTTTTCTCAACGGCATTCTCATTCTTTAGGAATCAGAATTTATCCGGAAACACAACTTGAGCGGTAGCATGACAACGGTATTTTCATAGAAAATGACTCCCAGTGAATTTTTCTATGCCGCCCAGTACAGCGACAATGGCATTTCAATTTTAAAGAAACATCCACGGCCACGTGACGTCTTGGAAACTTTTTAAATTAATTAGTCCACCACGGCGCTTTGTGTGATTTTGATTCAACCTTACATAGTATTTCCTTTTTGCATTGTAATAAATAATAATTCATCAGAAAAATACCTTAACCCTACGCTCTTCAAGCAGGTCTGTTTTGTTATTTTGCATTAAAAATACTTGATGAACACCTTGCATGACTTTAATCCAAAACAAAAAACACACCTAACTGTTTTTTCGGTTTATTTTATTGGTATAAGCCCAAAATTTAATTAACTTAAGAGTTGAATAGAGTCAAATCACCGGTCCGTAGTCCAGTGGTAACACTTCGGACTCGTAAATGGAAGGTTGTGGGTTCGAATCCCGACAAAAATGTACCATCTATATTTTTAAATTTGCTCTTCGCTGGGTTGAAAAATTCATACACCTTTACCAAAGACCGGTCATCAAAAGGTCCATTCAGCCTTACAGCAACTGGGTCTTGCTGAGAATTGGCGCTTTCTACAGCGACTACCAAGCTCTTAAAGTGTGATACACATAAAAACAGCGCTCACCAAATAAATCAGCCTAATTTATTTTTAATTTTTTAAATGCCAAAAACTTTTTTTAAATGAGATAAATAGCTATAAGGAAACATAGATAATGCTATTTTGTGTGTTTTCATACAATTTTATGATTTCTGGAAAAGATCCTACATTGCCGCATTCCTTAATAGTGTGACAAGCAGTGGCGAAGGGTGCCATACAAGCCGATTCCCATCGGTTTCCCGTTTAAAAAGAGGCAAAAATGATAATAAAGTAGACTGCATGGTTTCAATGGAGAAAAAATACCTATTGTTTCTTTGGTTGTAAATGTATTTTTTTACTTTGTGCCTATATTTTTTAACTACTTTGTTACATAATTTTAAAAGGGAAGCCGATGGGAACCGGCTTGTATGGCACCTTTTGCCACTGGTGACAAGTCTGCCCATCTATTTGTATAAGGAAATATAAAACTTAATGAGAGGAACATTTGACAACATATTATAATCTTGTAATGACATAAAATCCCTTCGTTTACACGTTCCTTTGAATCAATCTTCATGTTTACATATCCCGAAAAATAATAAATTGTTATTCTTTCTGCACCAAAAACCATTAGTTTTATCTTAGATTAAATAAAATGCAAATTAAGCCCCCTCCTCATGTTTCATAAGTTCGTGTGAAATTGATGTAGGTCTGGACAGACTCAATTTATAGTGCATTTATTACATGATTGAGAAACGCTTAAACATCGTAGAGTTAAAAGAAAAATCACAAAAAAACGAGCTTTTTCAAAAAACAAATTTTCAAGTACCATATTTACCCTTTACTTTCTAATTCACTCTTCAAACAAATAATAAGAAACAACAGAAGGGCAAGTTGACAAATGTGAAAGGAATTCCAAGTTTTTTGTGAATAGAAAGCAACGACGTAACTATGGACGATTAGGATAAAGAGAAAGCTGCAATTGTAGAGCTTAGAAATAACAAGAATATTATTGTTGCTAATGATGAAGAGGTTTTTGTAAATAATTTTGTGTAAAGATTTCTTTTCAGGTTTATTCGAATTAGAGGTGTTAAAAAATATACCTACTCGTAGATGATAATAGTAAAAATAATGTTTGCAAACTTTGCTGGTTTTTAACTGTCAGATTTATGTTTTTATTCAGATGTAATACATGTATAACTGTTTGCTTGCTTAATAAATAAAATAAATAATAAATAATAAATAAATAAAATAAATAATTAATAAATAAAGTGCCTCGAGAGTGCCTGGAGGAAATGAAAGAAGTATGTAAGGACAGAAAGAAATGATGGTTGATCTGTAATGTTGGCGGCTAGGGTTTATTAAATTGGAATTTGTTTTCTGTTTAGTGTTGATGTCCATTGATATTATTATTTATTGATTTAAAAATGTAATTTGTCGTGCATGTTCCTTGACTTATAGGTTGGTATGCGGCTGACCACCCATGCTGTAAAAACGGTTAACTTTTGCCAATGTCCCCCCGGTTTCAGGGAAGGACGGCAAGAATTGCAGGGTGTATGTCCATTTGAGATTCGGTTTTTATGTTGTAGGTTCACGTGCGGCATGTGCAAGCGCGAACTTGTACATGTCTGGCTGTGAGAATGCATGTAATGTGAATATCCAATGTAACATATCTGTACAACTTAGATTTGATTAGATTAGTATGGAGGACGACTGTGTTCAGCGGTTGATTAAATGATATAAGTGAGATATTGCAAAAGATATAGAGACACATTCTTTTCTCCGGTCAATAGCTCAGTTGGTAAAGCGCTTGCATTCTATGCCGATAGCTCGGGTTCAAATCCCGTCGAGGGTGTCAGAAATGATTTCCCATTTCGGTGTTTATTTCAAACCCAAAATGAAAAAGGAAGTCACTGTATCTTATGAGTTATGAACACGGCGTTGGTAAGGTGTTGGCACTCGAATATGCTTTATTGAAACAAACGCAAGTTTGAATCCCGCCTGCGCTGTGTCATATCGACAATAACTTTGACCTTGCTTCAACAGATGCCATTGGATAATTATCAATTAATAAATAATTAAAATATTAAATATTCTAATTTTAACTTTAATTAAAAATAACTGTTTTCATACAACACAGTTTTATTTGCACAATGCACAAACCACAAACCTTAGAAAAATAAAATTTTAATTGATAATGTTACAGATAACTGCGTATAACTGTTTCTGGCCAGGCAATATAAATTGGTGAATTGCATTCCTCTTCACAAATCTATTTAAAAAAAAGTAAAAATATCCATAGTAAGCAGTGATCTTCGATAGAAGCAAAAGGATAAATACTTTAAGTTCGTAAGTAGGTCATGCACTCACTAATCCATCGCGTTCTTCTTCGGTGCGTTTCGTGTAATACATATAGCAGCAGTTGACCCAAGTATAAAACACTAAGTTGACACCCAACCATACCTAAGATGTAACGCTCACAAGAGGCGCTGTTTTTGTTTCCATACAAAGAAAATGCTTTATGGGGTGTAGGCATTGACTTATAATATCTGTGGACTAGAAATTATTTTAACGAAAAATGTTTCAACCTACTTACGAAAATGGTCATTAGTAAGAAAGAGAAGAAAGAACTTCACATTTCTCATCAAGATCATCATCATCATCATACTTCACGCTGAAGAAGCCCATCGTGGAAATGGGCGAAACGTCCGGAAGCTCCAGCTCCCACAGACCACGGTAACAGATCCCGGAAAACATCACTCCAGCATCATCAGCCGGCCGTGTAAGCCTAAAACTTTTATTCAAGAACTTCACAGTTGCGTTTCCATGTGTACAAAAAACTCAGGCGAATGTAAAAATGTTTCTAGAAAGGTGTCAGCATTGCCGCGTGTGGCAGTGTTGCCGCAGCAGTTCAAACATAGACGCATGTGGTATAAATCTAGTGATGGATGAAATTGACGAATTTTAAAGGAAAAGGCATTCTTTTAAGACATTATAGCATGTGTTGTAATTCGGTGTCTAAACACAAAAGCAAGAAAACTTTAAAGTTGCCACGTATATTATTGTATATTGTTGCCGACCGTATGGAAGCGAGTCGTGGACGGTGAATGAAAGAGAAGTAAATAAGGTATGCACTGTAGAAATGGTTCATTTGAGAAGTATGACTGGAAAAACATTGAGAGATAGAGTGAGAAACGAATGGGTTCTGAATGAATGCGGAGTAAAAGAAACCGTGAATGTGAAAGTTCAAAGAAGTGTGATGCGATGGTTTGGACATATTGAAAGGACGAATGAAGATCAACTGACAAAAAAAGTGTATAAAGAGGATTTAATAGGTAAGCGTGGAAGGGGAATACCTAGGAAAGAATGGATTGATCAGATAAGTGAGATTGCACTCACCTCTTCGTCCAATCATATGGACAAGCGCCTTTGTAGTGACACATTGTCATAAAAGGCGCTGTATAAATTCTGTGTTTATTATTATTATTATTATTGCGAATGAATGGAATCTACAAAGTGGAAACAAAAGAAGAGCGTGCATGAAAAGAGTGATGAAACTAGACAAAGTCAAGTGGAGGCACTTGTGTGGAGGTACCGGCCACCCCTAAAGGAATGGCGGCAGGATACACGTCAAAACAAGTAAAAACATGTTTTGTATGACTACACAACTGTAACTTTTGACAGGACGTAGCAAACGTGGTAGATAGTATGTATCAATGCAGGAAGTTAGTTTCAGCTCATGTATGTTATTACTCAATGGGTGCAGGGCCCCATGCATGGCCTGGATAATCCCTTGAGGGGGGGGAGGAGGTCTGGGGAGCCCTGGGGCTTTAGGGGTGATTCGTAACGGCCCCGGGAATCGATGGTGCGACTAGTAATTTACATTGAAAGTGTTTGAACAAGAACTTATTATGCCATTATGCTTAACGAATCTACATCATACCCACATCACCAAATGGTAAAGAGGCTGACATAACTAAAAAAAACACATTGGTTCACTTTGAGAATGTCACCCCTGTTTCAGGGAAGGAATGTCCATTTGAGATTTGGGTTTTTATGTTGTTGGTTCACATGCGGCATGTGCAAGCGCAAAATTGTACGTGTTTGCTTGTGAGAATGCATATAATGTGAATCCCCAACGTTACATATCTTTACAACTTAGATTAGATTGTTCAGCAATAATCTATTATTTAAGTCGCAAGGATATATTTCATGCATTCGCATACGCAGACACGACACAGTTCGCGCTTACCCAAAAACCTCAAATGAACAAAGCCCTTGCAACTCTTGCAGACCTTCCCTGATATAGAGGTGACATTGGCAAAGTGAAGTATTTTTTACAGTATGGGTGGTCAGCCTTATAGCAACTTATTAGTCAATATATCACATTATATTAATCAAATATAACCATGTAAAACCAACTATTACTAAGACTTGGGCGAAAGGTCCGGAAGCTCCAGCTCCCATCGATCACGGCAACGGAGAGCAGCATTTGTTTTGTTCTTTTTAACTGTAAGTAGTATTATATTAACAACAAGTACACCACGATTTTAGCAATTTATGATAAGTTAAATAGTGTAATTGCTTTTCTAATTATATACTTATTTATCTTAGCTATGGCATTTTCGTTGCCAATCTACGATATATGCTCGGCTTGTTTACCTCTGTGAACTGTTTGGGATTTGCGTTCCATTGTTACATCCAGGCTGGAGAGAATCCGCCATGGAGATTTCTAGCAGAATACAGCTACAGTAAACGGTAGGCAGGATTTTTTAAGCCGATTCAGCTACTTTCTTTGGTTTAACGATTTGCTAACGGTCAAATAAAAAAACTAAAAAAACTGAAAGTAAATAAAATGAAAGCTAATAATGTAAATTATTTATTCACGAATACTACATAGGAAGTTGAAAGTTCCGTGGATTAAGAATTAGATTTCTAATTTAAAGCAAAAGATTGTGTAGTTCTGTCGTAACAAAAGTCTTAGTTTTCTATACCTACTCGTAATCTCAATTAATATCTTTAAGCACTATCACATCTCTTCCTTGAGTTATAGGTTGGTATGAGGCTGACCACCCATACTGTAAAAAATGGTTCACTTTGCCAACGTCACCCCTGTTTCAGGGTAGGGCTTATGTTCATTTGAGATTGGGTTTTTATATTGTAGGTCCACATGCGGCATGTGTGAGCGCGATATTATGCGTGTCGGCTTGTGGAAATGCATTTTATATGAATCTCAAATGATACATATCTTTGCAACTTAGATTTTGATTTAGATCATTTCAAGTTTGTAGATTCTGGGACAAAAATGAACCTTCCAGTTCTTTGATGACATTGCACGTAGAACCCTGGGTAACATTGAGAAGATTGTAATCACAACCTTGGATAAAGAAGATGCTTAGGTTATGAAGGTAGATCTCCAACTTCATCGACTAGCCAGTGAAAAGAGGTAAAATAGTTTTCCCTTTGCTGGATTTTTTTGATGATGATGGATGATCTTAAAAAATATACATAATTGTAATGAAAGTTAGAAGAATCCAAACTAAAAGCGATAACGTAACTAATTACAACATGTGTATGTATGTTACATATTGGCGGTTAAAAGGTAATAGGGCATAAGCGACAAAAGCTAAATTGTTCAGGAGAGCAGTTTAAAGTTTGAGATTTCAGAAAAATCGACACAACCTTTTTATTTTTTATTATATCTTTAAAATCAAAACAGCTCTTAAATTAAAAAAAAAATAAAGGCATTTATTGGCATTTATATTAATGTTATTTTATATTGGTGTACAAAGTTTTATGTCACTAGTGCCTTTAGGACAAATTGTAAGTCAATTACACTAAAACCATACATCAAAAACACAGTTTTTTTACTTGGGTATAAACGACAAAAAAAAGTCATCGTAGAGCCATGGGAGAAAGAGCGGAAAATTTTAAGTAGGATAGCATTCATAAATCATTTTCGACTAAAACACCGCTATTATTTCCTTTTAACCATTGATATTTTGTTATAAAAATACAAATGTCAGATAGATCACAGGGCAGATTGACAACTGATCATTAAAACCCAGATTTTATCAAAAAGAAATTCATTCATGATTAAACATAAGCTTATTCTTTCTCGTCCAAGATTAAAAAGATATTATTCTACTTACATCATCCGCGATCAAACAGATACTCTTCATCATCCATTATTGAATAGACAAGAATGTCTATCATCCAAGATAAAGTTCTCGCCGCGCTACAAAGCCGCACACTTGAATGGATCTCCAAACTTCCACTAAATTGATTTCTCTGAAAGTCCAAGCTCTGCTGGCTTAGACCTGCGTGTTCCAACATAAAACCTTGAATATCTTTTCATCGGGGGTCTAAGGTAGCATTATTTGGTCTGTTGTAGGGATGCACCTATGCAAACTGAGTGCACCTATGCGTGAAATGGTTCACTCAGGACCTCGTATGCATTTGTGTTATGTTTGTTGTAGCTGTTGGATGAATGGCTGGACGGAGACTGAGGTTTCTGAAGTTATACCGTAGGTGGCCGATCAGATATTTGCAAAGAGTTTTTGAAACTTTTTAACCACGGCACCCTTTTGTACTCTCCCTATTTCATTCTCTTAACACACTCCATCTTTCTTGTAAAAACCAAGCTCCAGTTGAAAGTACCCGTTGTATCGCATGCCATATAATAATTTTCCCATTCAAATTAATTTAAACAATATTTCTTCACAATTAAAGAAGATATAAACATCCATTTGTGCGCAAAACCAAAGTCAATAGAACGAGTTTTTTTTTTCCTTTAATTAAAAGAAAGAACGGGAAAGTTTAATAAATTATAAATGTTGATAACAGATAAAAATAAGTAGAATATATCTGTAGGATACTTAACTAATAATTCGGATTATTTTCAACTTCTTTATTTCAAAAATGATAATTGAATTAGAAGTACGTTTTGTGGCGCAACAAGGTTATCTGAACCAGCGCATGTAAACAAGAATCCAAAAGTCTTGCAATAAAATATGGCATAAATGAATTTGTGCATTGCATTCCTCTCCACTGATTTATTTATTGAAGTATTTTAAAACTTCTACGTTTTTCTTGATGTTTTTAAAAAATCTATTTCCATAATATTAATGGTACACTCATCCCACAGTTTGAGAGCTCTGAAGCTCCCGTACAGTAAGGACTTGTCAACAAGGAACGGCCGACTAGTCAGCTGTTCACACAACACCACCATAATGATCTCACGGACAGAAGAGCGGAAGCGAACCACGCACTATCTGATACACTCAATTATTCAATCACTACACTAACATATCGTGCTAAAAGTATTTGCATTATTTATAATGTGTAAGGAACTGTGCTGCAAAGAAAATCTTATTTTAAGAACCTCGACCGGTCCATAGTACAGTGGTAACACTTCGCACTCGTGAATGGAAGGTTGTGGGTTCGAATCCCGGCGGAGCACAAAAAATATACAATTTATATTTTCAAATTTACTCTTCGCTCGGTTGAGAAATTCATAAACCTTTACCAAAGACCGGTCATCAAAAGGTTCATCCAGCCAACTTTTGCCAATGCCACCCCAGCAAGGGAAAGGCAACAAGAGTTGTAAAGTTTATGTTCACGTGAAGTTTGGTTTATTTATGTGTGGACATACATTAAATATGAGCCTTAAATGTCAATACATCTTTGCAATTTAGATTATAGATTATAAACACATTTTATTTTTCTCATAAACTATCCGTACCTTAAAATATATATCTAAGTAGAAATGTAGATTTTTGGTAAAACAAAATTATAAATACCTCTGCAACTTAGATTAGTGTCTACCCTACAACATAAAGTAACAGAAATACGAGTAGTCTAAGAGTTAGAGGTGATTTTAAGTAAAACGTAAATATGTGTTTAGTTGTCTGGACACAAGTCCCACAATGTCAGCCACATTAAACACTAGAGAGTCAACTCATCAAGCTGATCCTTGCTGGGTCCTCCTATTCCCAGTCTTCCGTTACAACTGTCAACAGCCTAACTTCATGGTATCAAATTTCACATTTCTGTGTAAACTTTAGTTGCAATATCTTTCCTCATGAAATCACCAGCAGACCAGCAGTAGTCTCTAATCTAATCTAATCTAAGCTGCAAAGATATATATCATTTAAGATTTATATAAAATGCATTCCCACAAGCAGATATGCATAATTTCGCGCTAACACATGCCGCATGTGGACCTACAATATAAAAACCCAATCTCAAATGAACATAAGCCTTGCAACTCTTGCCGTCCTTCCCTGAAACAGGGGTGACATTGGCAAAGTGAACCAATTTTTTACAGTATGGGTGGTCAGCCGCATAACAACCTATAAGTCAAGGAACATACATGACAAATTACATTTTTTTTAAATCAATAAATAACAATATATACATGGACATAAAAAACTAAATCATAAAACTAATTTTACTTTAAAACAAACCCCAGCCGCCAACATCACAGATCAACCGCCATTTCTTTCTATCCTTACATACTTCTTTCATTTCCTCCAGAGTCATAACCTTCTTCTTAGTAGTAGTCTAATTTAAAAACTAAGTAGTCTAATTTATTTATTTATTTAACAAATATATACAGGACTGACAGTGAAACACCAAAACGTCACAATACATATAATATTGCAGACACAATAGAACAATACACACATACATTAATCTACGCATCCATACGTCGTTCTAATATACATACAGACTCTGATAGTAAGCGATCCACACCGGTTGTAAATATTGTAACGAAATACACTGGTAGATGTTTATTGGTGTACGTGTGTTTTGAGAGAATGTTCTGGCCCAGACGATTGTAATTGTAAGGTGTGTATGTAGGTAGGAAATGGACTCTTCATGAAGTAAATATGTCCAGAATCGTCTATACAACTGTGGTAGTGGAAGTTTCTAGGGCAGGCTGGAATGGCCCCTAGGTTCCGCTATAAGAAGGGCGACAATGGGCTGAAGCGAGTCAGTCTTCGAAGCACTCACACAGAGGAATATCTAGTTACTTGGGCGACCAATATGGTTTAAAATAAATGTAATCTGTACGAAATAAATAAGTGTGTTAAAATAAATCTGTTAGAATAAGTCTGTTAAAAATAAATCTATTGTAAGAAAGTCTGTGTAAATAAACTGTATGGCTAACTTGTGTTAAACTTGTGTTTTAATTAAAAGAACCCAGGAAAAACGTAACAATGGTGTCAGGTGTGGGGTTTAAAACCAAGTACCAAAAAAAATCTGTGCTTAAGACTATTGAAAAATATTTCTGGACAAAATAATAAAAACTAATGAATAAAAAAAAAAAAGTTTTAAATAAAACTGATTAAACTTGAATTAAAAACGATCGTGTGGTTACCCGCTAAAAAAATTTGATTGAAGTGTGCATAGATAACGTGTTAATAATATTGTGCTAGTGCTATTGTGCTAGCCGATCTGACGAAGCAAAGTAAATAATCATCTAATATAATTATTTGAAATTTAAAAATATTTTTTTTTGTAAAATAATTTGTTTTGAAGTAAATTTAAATTTTTGTTAAAATAAAAAATGGCTAAGGTGAACATCAAGGACCTCAAAGCCTATGAGCTTAAGAATGAGCTTCTGGAGAGGGACCTGGAGACCTCAGGAGGGAAGGCGGCCTTACAAGCACGCCTCATGGAGGCCTTGGAACAGTCAGGCGAAGACCCGGCATATTTTGTCATGGCGTCTGGAGGGGACCGAGCCGTGGAAGAGTTTAAAACAAAGATGGCTGCCAACTTCAAGAGCTTGAGGGAAGACCTAGCTGGTTGGAAGGAGGAGAGGGCTAAAAACCTAGCCTTAAAAATGTCGGTGGACACTGATAGTGTAAAATTAAGTGATAATCAGGATGACAAAAAGGCCGATATGTCAACTGAGGATGAGTCGTCTCAGAAGTTGGGGAAGGGAGACCTGAAGGCCAAAAACAACGGCCAGCTCAAGGCTGAGGACGCAGCTGACAGCAAAGATGACAAAGATGATGTCAAGTCGGCTGAAAACGGCAAGAGTGACTCGGCCGAGGTGAAGGCTGACAAGGATGCGAAGGAGGAGACGGACGCCAAGGAGGAGGATGAGGACGCCAAGGACAAGAAGGGCAAGGCCAAGAAGGCCAACAGTGTGAAGAAGAAGCCCGCGCCCAAGAAGAAGGCGGAGGAGGCCGTGGAGGAGGCTCCCAAGAAGAAGAAGGCCGTGGAGCCGCCGGTGCCCGTGCCCGCGGGCCGGGGCATCCCCATCGACCACATCCCCGACGTGGAGGTGGCCATCTCCAGGTTCAAGATGGAGGACCTCAAGTTCCGGTACAATCAATTGTGCCGCACGAACCTCATCAAGCGCAACAAAAAGAAGTTCAAGGGCTACGAGTTTGAGAAGGACACGCCTGAGCACAAGGCCAAGCTGGAGGAGGTGCAGAAGCTGGAGCCCAAGCAGCTGCGGACGCTGTGCGAGAAGCTGGGCTTGGACAAGAGGGGCGCGCCCACGGAGCTGGTCAGCAGGGTAATGGGCTTCCTGCTGCTGCCAAAGCAGGTCTCCTCGCACGCCAGGGGGCTGATGAAGGAGAGGCCGGTGACTGACCGCGGCGAGGCCACGGGAGGCAGGCCCAGAAGGTCCGCTGCTGCTATTGTCAAGAGAGGTTACTCTAACGAGGAGTATGAAATAGATCCGGAAACCAAAGTGCGGGGACCCAAAGTCAGCAGGGATGAATTAGGGGATTCAGATGGCTCGTACAACCCGAGTGGCTCCGGACAGGAGGCGGACTCTGACTTTGACCCGTCAGTGGGGGAGGGGGGCGCTCCCTCCCGCAGGCGCCGCGCCCCCGCCCGCAGGGGCTCAGCCAAGCAGAGCAAGCAGAAGGGACGACCCAAGCATGGCGCGGCAGGAAGCCACTCAGCGAGTCAGAGGACGAGAGCGAGAGTGAGAACTTCGCTTCCGAGCAGGAGAGCGGCTCCTACGACCAAGGATTCTGATCCTTTGACGCCGGTGAGCAAGCGGGGCCTAGGAGCGGTGGCCGCCCGGGGACGCAAAGCGGTGCCCCCAGCCAAGGAAAGGCGCCCATGCCGGCCGCCAAGAGGAAAGCACCCCCCCCCACACCAGCCAGCAATGACGGGCAAAACCCTAAGGGGAAAATTCCGTGGAACGTCATTTTTCCTGACCACTGGATGCAACTGTGGGTCAAACTGCCCGTACCTTCTTAAAGAAAAGACTGTTCCGGGGCGGAACAGTCTAAGGGGGGGATAATGTAACGAAATACACTGGTAGATGTTTATTGGTGTACGTGTGTTTTGAGAGAATGTTCTGGCCCAGACGATTGTAATTGTAAGGTGTGTATGTAGGTAGGAAATGGACTCTTCATGAAGTAAATATGTCCAGAATCGTCTATACAACTGTGGTAGTGGAAGTTTCTAGGGCAGGCTGGAATGGCCCCTAGGTTCCGCTATAAGAAGGGCGACAATGGGCTGAAGCGAGTCAGTCTTCGAAGCACTCACACAGAGGAATATCTAGTTACTTGGGCGACCAATATGGTTTAAAATAAATGTAATCTGTACGAAATAAATAAGTGTGTTAAAAATAAATCTATTGTAAGAAAGTCTGTGTAAATAAACTGTATGGCTAACTTGTGTTAAACTTGTGTTTTAATTAAAAGAACCCAGGAAAAACGTAACAATATATCCAGGTGTGGAGCTGAGGAGGCCAGAGTATTGAGCAGCGACAGCGCACGCACTACCCAAGACTGACGGAGAACATTGGTTCGGCAGGCGGGGATCGTGAAAAGGTCATGACTTCTTGCTCTGTTATAATTGCTGGGGGCGTAAAGGTTATCGCTTGGGATTCGTAATAATAACTTGTGGGTTCGATTCCCGGCGCAGCACAGAAAAAATCTTGCTTACGTAGGGTAGCCATACAGCCTATTAGTAGGAACAATAAAAGTATTGTTACGAGCGTATGGTAGTATTAGTGCATACGTGATCCTTATCACGCTGGTGGAACAACGCTCTGGTTTGGAATCATCCACTATGTTCGAGAAATCGAGAACAGTCGAGAAACGTCTGTATGAACGTATATAAATGTAAGCCGCAATTGTGTGCAGGGGAAAGTCGATTGAAACATTGCGCCGTGAAGTCGATAAGCCAAGAGCTGAAAAAGTGATCGATACATTGTATGCCGACATTGTGTAAAATAAATCTTGAAAAATAAATAAATTGCAGATTGATTAAAAGAACCCAAATAAAGTTATTGTTAATTAAAAAACATGGAATTCAGGCAGATGCGCGCATAGGGTATAGGCAAATAAATTTCAGAATAATATTTTTTCCCATATCCTTAAAATATGTAGCTCATTTGAAATTGACTGAAGTGCTAGCGATGGCTCCAATTGCACTTAAATTTAGAATTTTAAATCTTAATATCAAGCTTAAATGCGTTTTTTTTTTACCATATATTGCCTACCTATTAGCTGCATATGCCTAGACTTAAAAACAAAATCTGCCTTTACCAAAAAATAGGCCACCAAATGTCCATTCATCCTTGCTGCAACTGAATCTTGCTTGAAAAACAGGCGCTGAATTGCGATGACCAAGTTCGTAAAGGGCGTTTAAAAGAGTAGGCTTTCATTGGTTTTGAAGACCGAATGAAATCTTTCCAGTACTATGACTTGGATAAAAAGAAAACACTGAAAAAATACAGAAATTAGACTTGATTATGAAAACTTATATTCCTTAGTGCATTTAATATACTTTGACCTTATTTATATAGAAAAAGAAGGGACTTTTTTTTTTTTTTTTTAATAAGACAGTAAGAAAAGGAGCTCTTGAGTTTTAAATAAAACTGGAATCCAAAAACAATAAAGTAGCAACTGAGAAAAAATATTATTAAGTGAGTTATCATTTTTTCATAAAAAGTTCAAACAAATGATTACAAATGCGGAATGTGCTATATAGTTTATTATTCAGGCATTAGTAACTAACCTACACATATAGTGTACCTTCTTGCCGCGTTAAGTAGTGAATAAAAATAAATAAAACACTTAATCTTTTATACCTTTAAACCCTCGCATTATAATCTCAGTCGTTTCATTATGCAGATTTATGTGTGAACATACACGTTTGGCGAAAATATCCAATATGGCGATTCGCAGATGTTATTTTGGTGTTTGGTGGTGTGCGTTAATCGCTAATCCCTGCTGGTGATCACACACATATGCGCGCACACACACGCGGGGCTTACGGGGTGATCCTAATCCAGAATGGCAGATCTGGTCGGAGGCCGCTGGTTGCCGACGACTGATCCCTCCCATATACGGATTGAAAATGGTATGAATACAGCAATAACTACTGAACTATCGAAAAAAACATGATTTATTTATGTACTATAAAGATTGTAAAGATCACTTTCGACATTAAATGTATTTTCTTGCCAAAACCTTGCTAAAAAATGATAATATTTTGAGTAAGAAGTAACAACTTCTTCCGAATTATTTTGTGAATTATTCTGCAAAGTCTACAACTTTTTTTCATATCTTGGATATTTTCAATTCTTACAAATATGTGATTTGCTAGTTTTTATTTTTATTTTGAGCTATTGTACTCTAAGGGTGTATTTTTTTTAACCTATTGTATGAAAAGCAGATAAATCTGATTCTGAGAAGATGCCTGCTTGCTGTTACCAACGATTTATGAGATTTAAGACTTTTTTTAATGTATTAAACACACTACACATTATTTCCAATTAAAGTCTTTAATACATGATGTTTGTTAAATTTATAAATACAAAACCATTTGGCTTCGTAGCTTTTTTCAATATGTAGGGATAGAGTTAGGAATGAATATGTAAAGAAAGAAAGTAATTTGAAAGAGGATGAGGCGGAGGAGAGGATGAGGAGGAAGAGGCTTATGTTCATTTGAGGTTTGGATTTTATTTGTAAGTACACAATCAGCATTTGTAAGCGCGAACTACACGTGTTTGTTTGTGGACATACATCTGAGAGCTTTGAATGAATATATCCTTGCAACTTAGATTATAGATTTTTATAAATATGTGAAAGCTAAGGTACAAAAGAATGTGATGAGATGGTTTGGGCATATGGAAAGAATGAATGATGATACACTGACAAAGTATGTAAACCGAGATAGTGTGAAAGGAAAAAGATGTAAAGGACGACCGAGAAAAGTATGAAGTGATCAGATTGTGGAGATTGTGAAAGAATGGCATGTACAAAGCGAGCGTAAAAGAAGAAAATGCATGAAAAAGGTGCTGGATATGAATGAATTGAAAGAGGTATGTAAGGATAGGAAAAAATGGAGGCAGCTCTGCAGAGGCTCTGGCCACCCCTAGCGGAATGGCGACAGAGTTACAGTTACATATGTATATTCATCAAAGAAATAAGACAAGGACCTTTATATTTTCAGGCAAAAGTGGTAACAAAATAATATTTATTTTCCATTTACGGTCAGAAAAATTGAAAAAACCAAAGATAAACAACAAAAATAGTTGTTTTCCTTCATTTTTACTTAGAATAAAGTTCCTAGTTTGGGTATTATTTTTTTAGTTAAGATGCTTGGGCTCTAGTCCACACCGATATAATCCGCGTGCTGGATCTAAAACTTTTATCCCAACAAAATGAAAAGTATTGAGTCGACACAAGCATTTGTATTATTATTAATATCATACGAAAAACTCAAAGCTCCTATGTGGATAAAGCCTTCATATTACAAAATGAATGTAGGTTACGAAATTATTATTTCTAATTATTTTTATTCATTTTCATTTAATAAATCCTGTGCGGGAGACTCAAATACTTATACTCCAACACTCCAATAGATTTAAATCCCAAAGCAAAACCCAGTTGCTGTAAGGCTGGATGGAGCTTTAGTGACTGCTCTTTGCTAAAGGTTTTATAAATTTTTCAACCTAGCGAAGAGCAAATTTCAAAATATGAATTGTAAATTTTTTTGTACTCCGCCCGGATTCGAACCCACAACCTTCCAAATACGAGTCCGAAGGGTTGCTACTCGACTACGGACCGGTTATTTATTACAAACAAAATGATAGATTTTTCTTTGTTCTGGTTTTTTACAAATTATTTGGGGTCGGGCTTACATGCACGATTTATTCAGGCCTCAAAATTCAAAGGTCCAAAATTTTTTTCTTGTTCTTTACTGAAAGATTTATTAATTGTATAAACAAGCAAAATTAGGTGATTATTATTACACTTTCCTACTGTATAAAATTCAACCATTGATCCTTTGATAAAAGATAATATTTAAAAAATATATATATATTGCTGTCGGCAAAATTATGTATGTCCAGCTAACGTAATTGCTTTAAAAGTGCGCCTGGTGCTCAGGCAATCTGGAATATCAAATAAACGCAAGTAAATATTTTAGGATGCACTGAAAACATTTATGATTACAAAATGATTATGTATACATGTAAATGTACTTTTTTTATTAAAACTAATTAATCTAAATTGCATTCTGCATGCCATAATGGAGGGGATGACCGAGGGGACCAACTCTAGGGGACGCCCACACCAGGAGTACCTGGAGGACCTGTTGGTGGACGTGCGCTGCTCAACATAATATGCAGAACTAAAAAGAGCCGCACAAGACAGGGAAGAATGGAGAAGAAAAGTAAAAGATATTGCTGCAAACCAATTCTACGACTGAAACTGGAGAAGAAGTATCTAAATTATACAAATACACATTTCACGAATGGTAATTATTGTCATAAAGTTTTCCCACTTTCTTCTATTTTTCCATACCTGTACCCTTAGTACGAGTTGCAAAACTTGAGTAAAGTAAAGTTAACGGAAAGTATTAAAGAGTGATTCTTCCCAAAATCTGCTGTTTATATTTCTTACACTTTATGGTCTTAGCAAAAGAGTTACAGTGATGAAGAAAATCAAGTTTAAACAAACAAAACCGGCAGATTTTGGGGAAAACCACTCTTTAATACTCTCCGTAAACTTTACTTTACTCAAGTTTTGCAACTCGTACTCAGGGTACTGAACTATATCAATAAACTGTCAGGTCTTTGATATTCATTAGTATTTGTATACATAATAATTATGATGATATTTATGTACAAATATTAATATCGTAAAAATAAAAAAAACAATGATTTGATTTATTTTCTCGAGCGCTTTCGGTGTTATCACACCTTTATCATAAGAACAACTAACAAATTGAAAATCACAAAAGAAAATTCAGGAGAAAAATAATTTAGGGGGCGGAGCTATGATAGTTGTCTTTAATCTATAATCTAAGTTGCAAAGATAAATAAACACTCAAAACTCAAATCAAATGCATGCCCATAAAAAGACACACATAACTCACAAATTAAAATCCAAACCTCAAATGAACATGCTGGCCAGCCCAAAAATCAGCTCAATAGGCTTCAATCGCTGCAGAACGCCGCAGCTAGACTCATATATGGGGCTGCTAAGTCCTGCCACATCACTCCTCACCTTTAAGCTCTGCATTGGCTGAAAATACCTGAGAAGATCATCTTTAAAGTCGGTTTCCTCACCTTTAAAGCACTGCGTGGGAGTGCTCCGGGGTACCTGATGGAGCTGGTATCTCCAGCTACTACAACCTCGCGCGGACAAACACTGAGGTCCAGGCATGTCCAGGCAGCTGCATCAAGAAGCAGCTGCCTGGACATCCCTGCAAGAATGCCCCGCACTGTTTTTGGAGACAGAGCATTCAAGGTAGCCGCTTCAATGACTTAGAATGAGGGAACTGGATATGGAGAGACCATTTAAAAGAAGTCTCTCACCTCTTTGTCCAATCATATGGACAAGCGCCTTTGTAGTGACACACTGTCATAAAAGGCGCTATCCAAATTTTGTCTTATTTTTATTTATTTATTTTAACATAAACCCTGCAATTTTCGCCACCTTCCCTGAAACAGGGGTGACATTGGCGAAGTGCAACATTTTTTACAGTATTGGTGGTCAGCCTTATACCAACCAATGAGTACTCTTGTCTACTCTTGTACTACTTACAAGTCAATGAGTACTCTTGATAATAAAAAGTTCGAGAAAATAAACCAAGACGGGATGAAAAACTTTGTTTATTATTTTTACATTATCCATTTCAAAATTCAAACCCTTAAAATTGGACGAATATTATCTAATAGATAGAGTTTCTAACAATGCATTGTGCTGGTGTAAAACATCGTGTTTATTAGCAAAGCTGATCTTGCATTGCTTTGGTTTCCGTCTTAGCCCTTCACGTAGCGGGTGTGATTACTTCGTATTCAATAATACAGAATAACACAGGGGGGTGCATGCTGAGTCTCTATAAACGTAATGGATTTCTGATGGAAAAAAATTAAGGCCTATATTTAATGCATGCCCACAAGCAGGCACATGTAAGTTCGCGCTTCCACATGCTGCATGTGTATGTACATACAAAATAAACAAAACTTCACATGGACATACAATTACCAATCCTGCCGCCTTTCCCTGTAACTCAGGTATCGAAAGTATTGAAATATCTCCATTGTATGTATGTGATCTCGATCCTTAAATAAAATACGAATTTGATCTTGACTCATAGGTTTGTTATGAGGCTTACCCTCCATACTGTAAAAATTTGTTCACTTTTACAATGTCATCCTTATTTCAGGGAAGGTCGGCAAAAGTTGCAGGGCTTATGTTCATTTGAGGTTTGAATTTTAATTTGAAAGTACACATTCAGCATTTGTAAGCGCGGACTTAAACGTGTCTGTTTTTGGACATGCACTTAATATGAATCTTTAACTTTAACATTTCTTTGCAACTTAGATTATTGATTGATAGATTTAATTTTAGCATCAAAAATAATATACACAAAATTCAAGAGCACTGTTTCATCCAGAATTGACAGCAAACACAGTGTTCGAGCTAAGGACTCTATAAAGCTTTCTTTGAAAAATTGTGATAACGCAGGTAAGAAGTTACACTATATTTTTAGCTTAATTGCGTTTTTGCGTGATGAACTAAGCTCTTCAACGCATTTTTTTTGTGTTTTTATTAAACAAGGTAACGCGTACTTAAATGATACTCTACCCCCGTTGTTCACTATCTCCTCTTGCAGGCCTGTGTATTGTCAGCCCGCTAATCAGCTTTGCCCTATTTTCTCATATTAGCGCGAGTGGCATGACGATACGTGTAAGGGAAACCCAACAAATGGCAAATCTTACGGTGAGACAGAAGCGCTACTTATTGCACTACATATCAGCTTAGTGTTTATTTAACTCCTTAACAAGACTTAATATTTACATACAACGCACTTTTTAGTTGCTCTATACATTTATGTAACTTTTTTCATAAATTTTTAAATACATGAAAAAGATGTGGAATTTATATAATCTATAATAAGTCCGGTCGATAGCTCAGTTGGTATAGTGCGCGCATTCTACCCCGTGAGCTCGGGTTCGAATCCCACCGAGGAGGGTGTCAGAAATGATTTCGTATTTCGGTGTTTATTTCAAACCCCATAATAAAATTACCGGCAAGGTTTACTCAGCCTTCACAAGAAATGAGTACCAGCCCCCTCGGGAGCTGGGAAAACCCCCACTTCAACTGAAGTGGTTGGCGTAAGGCCGGCCCCCTTACCTGTAAAAATAAATAGGTTCAACTCGCCACATGCGACCCCTTCGGAGATAACGCGGCAAGAAGTTACACTATATGTGTAGCTTAGTTGCGTTGCGTTGCGTATAATCTATGTTGCCCAGATATATTTACATTTTAGGCTCATATTTAATACATGCCTAAAAAGCAGGCACATTCGCACTTATAAAATAAACTAAACTTCACATGAGTATAAACTTAACATCTCATGGCGCTTTTTCCTGAAACCGGGGAGGCATTGACAAAATTAAACTAAGTTTGTACAGCATGGAGGGTCAGCGTCATACTGACCTTTTAGTGAAGGAACATCTAATGTAATCTAAGTTGCAAATATATGTAACATTGGGGATTCACATTACATGCATTCTCACAAGCAGCCACGAACAAGTTCGCGCTTGCGTGAACCTACAACATAACAACCAAATCTTAAATGGACATACACCCTGCGACTCCTGCCGACCTTTCCTGAAACAGTGGTGACATTGGCAAAGTGAAACATTTTCTACAGCATGGGTGTTCAGCCGCATACCAACCTATAAGTCAAGGAGCATACACAATGATTAAATTTTAGAAATAAACAAATGATAATATGGATAAACATTAAAATCAAATACAAAATATCAAATTCTAATTTAAAATTTACAAAAAATTTAAAAACTTGAGAAAGCCTAGCCTTAGCCGCCAGCATTACAGATCAACCGCCATTTCTTTCTGTCCTAAAGGTGCATTAAACAAATATTAATTTCAGAAGTAGAGGATACATTTGAATATGGGTTGACTGTAGAAGAAAATAGTGTGGTTAGTCTTTATATCCTGTTATTAATAATCGGCTTATTCTTCCCATTACCTGGTCACCTAGTAAAGCAAGCCTTGGCAATATTATACGGAATATTCAAGGGCACTGTGTCCGGTCGATAGTTAAGTTGGTAGAGTGCTTGCATTCCATGCCGTGAGCTCGGGTTTGAATCTCACCGAGGGTGTAATGCATTAGATTTAGATTTAGATGTAGGTAAGCATTTTTTAAATAAAATTAACAGATTAAAAATTGCAAATGTCTACCTATCCACGTTGTTACTGAAAGATTAGCTTTAAAAAATAAATATGAATTTAATTACTATCAACACTATATGTCGGTGCTATAGCCGCGGGGATCAAGACAGGTTATTTGGAACCGGATAACGCTGGTTCGAATCCCGTGACGATAACTTCGACCCTGGTTCAACAAATGCCGTTGCATGCACACAAGCTTCTGCTTTCGCATGAAGACAACTGGACAAGTAAAATAGGTTGGTGGATTGCATTCCTTTCCACAAATCTATTTTTTCTAAGGAATTACAAAAAAAAAAAAAAAAATATCCCAAGCATCAAGGTAAAATATATGTTGAAAAATCTTCTAACTATCTAGATTTTCGTCAGCAACTTTGTGAAAGTTAATTTTTATAAATTTGAATTAAAAAAGATTTTTTTGTTAAAATTCACTTACAGGGCTTATTTTGTACACAACTAGTACCTTCAGGTGTAAAAAAATAAATATTTATTGAAATGTCTAAAAATCTAGTTAAAGTTATGTATACATATACTTATTGTTTATGCTTATACTACTACCTTTCATAGCTACAAACTTAATATTAAGTAATTATTCTATACTACGACTATATATTCTGCTTGATAACATTTAAATTCGGAAGCATTTCCTGCTTTGCCAGCATAGCTATCTCTGTCATTTCAGTACGTAAGAATGAGACGGGGATAGGATTAAGGGTAGTTTGGCGCATCTGTCTTCCTCTCGACCAATCACAGCGCTCCGTTAGATTAGAGAGGGGCAGGGACGCCTCTGATTGGCTTACACGATGGATAATTGGGAAATGCGTGAATTGAAGCGGTGAGAAAATAAATAACGACATCGTGTAATACGATTTCCGATGTCATCCCTTAATATATCCATAATATACTCGCTGTCGAATATGGTTAGCTCAGCCGTCAAAAAATATATTGTGTATTTCTTTTATCCATAGTACCTACGACTCAGTATAAATCTCACTTTATTTAGTAGATTTTTTAAGAGGTTTGTGACTAGGAATGCAATTCCCCAACCTTGTTTACAAAATTACACACTCGTATGTACTACGGTAAACAGATATATCTTTTTTGTTTAAATAAAAAAATGTAACTCCTAAAATTCAGTACACTTTCTTTCTGGATATACCTACTTCGTGTTTTGCCTGGCCAGTAACAGGTAGTATTGACATTATCTATCTATAATCTATAATCTAAGTTGCAAGGATATATTCATTCAAAGCGCTCAGATGTATGCCCACAAACAAACACGTGTAGTTCGCGTTTAAAAATGCTGATTGTGTACTTACAAATAAAATCCAAACCTCAAATGAACATAAGCCCTGCAACTCTTGCCGACATTCCCTGAAACAGGGGTGACATTGGCAAAGTGAACCAATATTTTACAGTATGGGTGGTCAGCCTCATACCAACCTATAAGTCAAGGAATCATCAATTAAAATTTTATTATTTAATACCATACATACTAATTTAGGAAAATTTGGATATGAATCTTAATCTGTAGTTTAAGTGGCAAAGATACAACAACATTTAAGAATCATATTAAATACATGCCCATAAGCAGACGTGTGTAGATTCGCGCTTACAAATGCTGCATGTGCACTTACAAATAAAATCCAAATCTCAAATGAACACGATTGACTTATAGGTTGGTAAGAGGCTGACCCCCCTTACTGTAAAAAAATATTGACTTTGCCAATGTCACACCTGATTCAGGGAGGGAGTTGCAGGGTTCATGTTCATTTGAGATTAGATTTTTTATGTTGCAGGCCCACATGCGGCACGTGTAAGCGTGAACGTATCTATACGTGTCTGCTTATGGGAATGCATTTTATATGAATCTTAAAAGTAATACGTCTCTAGAACTTAGATTATAGAGTATAGAGTATAAACTGATAAATTATTTTTCTCAGTTTTCTGCTTTCCATTCTGATTTCCCCTTTTCTCAATCAGAAATTATAACTCGTTCAAAAATTGTAACAACATTTTTCCTTTTTGTAAATGTCATACCTACAATCGCAGTTAGAAGTCAGCCCTTGGAGTGGCTAGTGCCACTAAACGGCGCTGTATAAAATAAACCTATTATTATTAGGTGTAGATCATATTTCTAAACTTATGTATATACTTTTTAACTGTGAACCATAATTATGATAGTTAAACGACAGTTAAATGGACTGTTATGTTGTTTAAAGGAGCTGTCGATGAGTTCATCTTTACTATTCTCTATTTATTTTGTCTACGGGAGGAAACAGGTGATACTCGTAGATAAGCTGAGCGTGGGAAATGTTTATTGTTTTGAGAATATGTTCCTCTTTACAAATCTATTAAATAAAACAGAAATAATTAATGTCCAAAATAATGCTTTAAAGGAGAGTAGATTACAGGTTACAATTTTAAACTAAATTATAGGTCCCTAATTATACATAAGATGGGACTATTTTATTTGCTTACAAAGTTTTTTTTTTATTTGTATAAACTTTTGATAGTTCTGCATATATTTAGGTACTTACTGAACCACTAAACAATTATATCTCATTTATAACTAATTTTGAAAAGTTTTGGCCGTAAGACTGTTTGGATCTCGAATGACGACTTGTCTTTATTTAATTGATAGGTGCATTAATTTCAACAAGCAACAGATGGAAGAAGAATTTTTTTGTTAAAGAACCTTGACTTATAGGTTGGTATGAGACTGACCACCCATCCTGTAAAAAATGTTTCACTTTGCCAATGCTACCCGGTTTCAGGGAAGGTCGGCAAAAGTTGCAGGGTTTATGTTCATTTGAGGTTTGGTTTTAATTTGTTAGTACACATTAAGCATTTGCAAGCGCAAAATTACACGTTTCTGTTTGTGGGCTTGTATTTGATATGAGTTTTGAATGTTTGCAACTTAGATTATAGATTATAGACCTCAGACAATGATTAAACAGAAACACAAGAACCCACTTTCATGCCGCAGTATCGAAGTTGCAAATCACCATGATGATCGCCAATTTTTACGAAGCGGCACAGAAAGAACCAGCCGAGACTCTCCCACCTGGCAACCAGCTACCATACAATACTTGGAGAGCCCTCAACAGACTCAGGACTGGGGTAACAAGATGCAGGACCAACCTTCAGAGGTGGGGCCTGCTGGACCGTGGACAGGACACCCTGTGCGACTGCGGGGATGTCCAGGACTCGGCGCATATGTCAGTGTGCCCCTTAATTGGTGAAAAATGTACACTGACGGACCTGTTTCAAGGAAACGACAATGCAGTGGCTGCTGCTAGTCACTAGAGATACCTCGCATAGGTGGTTCGGAAGCGCTATTCTGCTAAATTCCTTACGACTTTTACACGACGAGCTGGCGATTCGTGTTCAAAAATAAGGTGTACCTACTGTGATTTTTTGTCTATGGAGTTCTTTCGCAAGCGCTAGCTATCTCCAACTTGTATTCTAATCTAATCTTATCTAAGTTGCAAAATATAAGTAACATCAGAGATTCACATTATATGCATTTTCACAAAACAGAAATGTTTAAGTTCACGCTTAAACATGCCGCATGTAGCCCTACAATATAAAACCCGATTCTCAAATGAACATACACCCTGCAACTCCTGCCGACCTTCCCTGAAATAGGGGTGACATTGGCAAAGTGAACCATTTTTTGCAGTATGGGTGGTCAGCCGCATACCAACCTATAAGTCAAGGAAAATTTGATATCCAAAGTACTCGTATAAGGAATTTAGCAGAATTCTGGATACGGTCACGTAAAGTAAATAAGTAAGTACAGAAAGAATAAGGTTTGCCTATTATGAATCCCTGCCAGTTTGTAGAGCTAATTTTAACATAAAATCAGTCTGTATTTCCGCCCCGTGTAATCTCGATAACGATAACGATAGTTTAATCTGGGTTGCGAGCGCCTCAGGCTAGGCCACCCGCACACCATTCAAACACCCACCTCGTCCCATCGAGACAGTATTAGTGCTTAGTACTAAGCTTTACAGGACAGTAGGTTAATTAAAAGAAATTCTAAAAGCTCACTTGAAGGGGCTTTTGGTTTGAACACAAGAATGGTAGATGTATTTTGTTTTATACAGTTCTGGTATGTAAATAACAAATACATATAAATGTTAGGTAGGTAGATAGGTGTTTTTTTTTTTTTAAGAAATCCTGTGCGGGAGACTCCCTAGATTCTAAAGACTCTAGGGGTCTATGACACTTGTTGTAGTGCCGCAGACGTTTACGAGCTTGGTCGTCGCTACAAAGCGCCAATACTCAAGCAAGACCCAGTTGCTGTAAGGCTGGATGGACCTTTGGTGACCGGTCATTGGTAAAGGTTTATGAATTTTTCAACCCAGCGAAGAGCACATTCGAAATATAAATGGAATATTTTTGTGCTCCGCCGGGATCCGAATCCACAACCTTCCATTTACGAGTCCGAAGTGTTGCCACTACGGACCGGTCCAAGGTGCCAACGACACGCGGTGTACCTGAGCGGTTACCCATCCAAGTACTGACCACGCCCAATGTTGCTTAACTTCGGTGATCTATGGGAACCGGTGCTTTCAACATGGCTAACGTCGTTGACAGGTGTATTATTTATAGCCGATGAGAGTTGGAGTAATTATTATAGGTACCTAGGAAAGAGAAATTCAGTTATGTACCTACTGGAAGCTTTATGTTCTGGAAGGTTCCAGCAAAATTGGCTTCTAGTAACTACTGTCTTTGGGAGTATAAAGGGCTGCAAGTGGCTTGCAAGAGTCAGTCTAAATACGACGCTCTGCTTTTGAACAAGAAAGACATTATAAGTGAAGACCAACTGTGAAATAATGTAAAGTGCTAAACCACAAATGTTAATTGTTGAAAATAAATAGAGAAAGAAAAAAGACCCCTAGAGTCTTTAGAATCTAGGGAGTCTCCCGCACAAGATTTCTTAAAAAAAAATATATATATGTATATTTTTTTAATAAATCTAAGTCTAACAGTACCTAAGAAGAACATGATTACCCATTTTGGGTTTCTTTGAACTAAAATCTAAGTATCGGCAAGGTTTATATAGCGAGAACCATCTCCTGAAGAAGAAACAGGAGTAAGTCGTTATTTGATCAATCAATGTCTTTTACAAGAAAATACAACTTCTAAAATAAAGTGCTTGAAAAATATTCACTTAAATTGTAGAGCAAAATGCAATAAAATACTATAAGTTAGCAATAAAAACAAGACTCAGGCTCCCTATTCGATTAAAATGAATAACTAGGTATGAATGTAAGTACACACGTTAATAAAACAATGTTTTTTTAGGTAAAATTTCCACGATAGACAGTAAAAGTAATACATAAAAGAAATAATAACTGAAAACGTATTTTAGTTACTACACTTATTGTTTTGTGCTAATCGCAACACCTCACTCGCCTCAAAAACTGACGGATTTTCACTGAATGTTGTTGACAAATGAAAGATTACATATTATACAGTATTTTATCATGAAGTCTTAAATACTCTTTTTTTTAGCAAATTCTGTAACTTAACTACTAACCACTGTCCTGTTTACTTGAATCTTGTAGAATCTTTAGACTCATGGTAGAGGGTTCCACGACAAATCGGTCAAAGACAATCCGTCCACAGACAGCTCGTCGATAGACAAATCGATCACACGACATTTCGTCCACACAACTTTTCGGTCACATACAACTCGGCCACAGATATCTTGTCCAGAGGCACATCGGTTGCAGACAATTCTGTCATACGACATTTCGTCCACACGACTTTTCGGTCACATACAACTCGGCCACAGATATCTTGTCCAGATGCACATCGGTTGCAGACAATTCTGTCATACGACATTTCGTCCACACGACTTTTCGGTCACATACAACTCGGCCACAGATATCTTGTCCAGAGGCACATCGGTTGCAGACAATTCTGTCATACGACATTTCGTCCACACGACTTTTCGGTCAGCGGCATTTTGGTGATAGGTCCATTACATGAAACAACAGTTAAAACGCAACTAAAAAAAAAAAAAAAAGTTAAATAAAACTTTATTTAGTATGAAGCTGACCACCAATACTGTAAAAAAAATGGTTCACTTTTCCAATGTCAGCCCTGTTTCAGGGAAGGCCGGCAAGAGTAGCTCGACTTATGTTCATTTGGGATTGGGTTTTGATGTTTTAAGTCCATATGCGATATGTGTAAGCGCGAACATATACGAGTACGTGTCTGCTTATGAGAATGCATGTAATATGAATCTTAAATGTAACTTATCCTTGAAACTTACATTATAGGTTAAAATAATTAAAAAGGTTTTTTGGATAACAAGTTTTTTGCGATGGAGCTGTCTATGTTGCATGTATACACTACCTACACAGTTAATTTTTGTTGTTTTTGACATTATTCATTATGACATTATAACATTATTCTCGACGTTTCATAAGCAACGCAGCCAACGTCTTCAGGTGACACCCTCTCTGCGCAACGATTGAGGATGAACTGAAACCTAACTAACTACATACATTGCATGTGCCCGAGTTGTTGACCTAAAAGTCGTGTGGGTGACCTGGCGTGTGACTAATTTGTCAATGGACGAGTTGTCTGTGGGCGAGATTTCTTGACCGATTTGTCGTGGCATGATGGCAGAGCTGCCATTTTCAGCCGCGTCTTAGCCAGCGGATTAATTCCCTATTCCCCAGAATAAGCCCTGCTTGGATTAACGTTTAATAGGCGCTCAGTTCAGCTTAAAGGGCACAATGACTGGCTTAGGGACATCTAGCGCACCGCTGACAATACTGAGAACTATGTGGAGGGACATCTAGCGCACGGCTGACAATACTGAGAACTATGTGGGTAGTTGCTTTAAAGGAATTCAAAGATACGAATCAGATATCTTAAAAGTTACGATTCAATTTATTGAATTAAAACTGTAGGTAAGGATGGTTAACATGCTATAAAAAAACTGTTTTTATTTCAGTATGAAAAGTTATCGACATTTATTTTTTTATTTTATTTTCTTTGACCGTATCTATTGGTTTCGCTTCGGACTCTGAATGGGAAGGTTGTGGGTTCGATTCCCGACGGAGCACGAAAAATATACTATTTAAATTTTCAAAAATGCTCTACGCTGGGTTGAAAAATTAATTTACCTTTACCAGACAAGAAAGATTTATTTTTACCTGTGAAAATAAATAGGTTCTCTCACCACATGAAATCCCTTCAAAGAAAACGCGGCAAGAATTTACACTACTTGTGTAGCTTACTTGCGCTGCGTTTTAACAAATCTATAAAAAATATAAGTACTATAAGGAAGTATTAGGTAATACTAACCCATATGTCTATCATACATACATGAATCTTATTTGTATATAGTCAGTATTAGGGGGTAGGTCCACAGCAGTGATGGGCAAAGTACGGCCCGCGGGCCAGCTCTGGCCCACAAAAGCATTTAATCCGGCCCGCCAACGGTCCTTCGACATGAATAGTATATGGCCCGCGATAATTGATTGATGATTTTGTAAGAGAAGAATCAGGATTATGAATGGATTAATTATTAAAGCATCAGATTAAAGCATCAGGAATTATGAATGGATCTCCCCTAGGATTCTCCTAGTAAGGATCAAGTACGACAGAACGAATTTTCTACTGATAGCATGCTATGCGCCAGTAGATTCAGAATGTATGGAGATTAAAAATGAATTCTGGGATATGCTTGACGATAAAATCAGAATGAAAGACAAAGAAGAAAAGGTGATTCTGCTTGGTGACATGAACGGATGGGTGGGTAGAAGAAAGGAAGAGTATGAAAGGGTAATAGTACCAAAAGGAAGGGGTGTCATCAATGGCAGTGGGAGACGGCTTGTTGACATGTGTGTGGAGCATGGGATGTTTGTATCAAATACTTGGTATAAGCATAAAGACGTGCACACATACACGTGGTATGGGCCAAATACTCGCACAGTCATTGACTACATATGTATGGAAGAATGTATGAGAGGTGCCATAAGAGATGTCAGAGTCTACCAAGGTATATCCGTGGGCTCAGACCATCATCTCTTGTGTGCAAAAGTAATGATAGGCGAAGTAAAAGATAGGAAAAGAACGAAAGTGATTAAGATGAAAAGAGTGAAAGTGGAAAAATTAGATGATGAAAATGTCAGGAATGATTTTGAAGCTGAAGTAAGCCAGATTTTGAAATCGGATGAATGTAAGGAACTTGTGAAGAATGCATGTGTAGAAAAAATGTGGAAAACATTTAAAACATGTTTGGTTGAAAGCGCAAAGAAAGTATGCGGTGAAGTTACGATTGGGCATAAAAAAGGCAATGAATGGTGGAATGATCAGGTTAAACAAGCAGTGAAAGAGAAGAAAGAGAGCTATTTAAAATGGATTAATGACAGAAAGAATAAAGTGTTAGAGACTGAATACAAGGCGAAAAAATGGCTAGCGAAGAATGAAGTTCAAATGAGTAAGAGAAGAATGGAAGAAAAATTGAGTGAAAGAGCACAGAATGACTTCTCTGACAATAAAAAGATGTTCTGGAGCTGGGTGAGACAAAACAACGACAGTTGTAGGTCCACAACTCCGGGAATCAAAAATGTCAGCGGAGACATTCTGTGGAATAAAGACGATGTAAAAAAGAGATGGAAAGAATATTTTAATGAGGTTTTTGGTGAAAAAGAATGTGATTTAACTGTGAAAGGAGATTATGATGAGGGTAATGTTTTGAAAATATCGAAAGATGAAGTAAGAAAGGTCATAAAGGAATTAAAGAATGGGAAAGCTGCAAGTGTGGATGGTGTGAGACCTGAGATGATGAAAGCGGGGGGAGAATGTGTGATTGAATGGATGAAAGAGCTTTGCGAATTGTGTGTTAGTGTCAAGGAGGTTCCATCGGACTGGAGAGAGGCGGTCATTGTGCCAATTTACAAAGGTAAAGGTGACAAAAAAGACTGCCGTAACTTCAGACCGATTAGCCTTCTTAGTGTGCCAGGTAAAGTGCTATGCAAGATTCTTATCCATAGGGTAAGATTATCCACCCAGGAGAAGGTCTCAGATATACAATCTGGCTTTATGCCGGAAAGAGGTTGCGTAGACCAGATATTCGCGCTTCGACAGATAGTCGAAAAACAGCTAGCCGTAAATAAAAAGGTCTACGCGGCTTTCGTAGATCTTGAGAAAGCCTTCGACTCGGTGGATAGAAGTATGATGTGGTGTGTGCTTGAGAGGTATGGTGTGAACAAAGCACTTCTGAACGCGATACGCGCCATCTATCTTAATAGCAGGGCGTGTGTCAGGGTGGATGGAGAATACAGCGAGTATTTTAATGTGTACAAGGGTGTGAGACAGGGTTGCATAATGAGCCCATGGTTATTCAATATAATCATGGATCATTGTGTTAAACAAGCGAATCTGGAAGGGCATGGCATACAGATTGGAGAGAGAAAAGTCGGAGTTCTGCTTTATGCTGATGACGCAGTATTAATTGCTGATTCAGCAGCGGAACTTCAGGCAATACTCTCTAGTCTGAACCATGCTCTGTGTGTGAACAAGTTGAAAATTAATGCAAGTAAGACGAAAGTACTGATTTTTGACAGAATGGATGAAAATGAAGAATGCACGCTCATGTTGAATGGTACGAAAGTTGAAATTGTGGATGAATTTAGATACTTGGGAAGTATGTTTGAGAAGAATGGAAAGATGACAAGAGAACTTGAGAATAGGATGTGTAAGGGCAAGCAAGTGGTCGGTGCAATAGGAAGAATAGCAAAGAACAAGCGATTGACGATGGATCTGAGAATGGCGGTACACAATGGCATATTGTTACCGACTTTGATGTATGGAAGTGAAGCATGGACAGTGAATGATAGCGAAATGAGTAAAGTATGTACGGTGGAAATGAAGCATTTGAGAAGCATGACAGGAAAAACTCTGAGGGATAGAGTTAGGAATGAATGGGTAAAAAAAGAATGTAATTTGAAAGAGGATGTGAAAGTTAAGGTACAAAAGAATGTGATGAGATGGTTTGGGCATGTGGAAAGAATGAACGATGATAGACTGACAAAGTATGTATACAAAGAAAGTGTGAAAGGAAAAAGAGGGAAGGGACGACCGAGAAAAGTATGGAGTGATCAGATTGAGGAGATTGTGAAAGAATGGGATATACAAAGTGAGCGTAAAAGAAGAAAATGCATGAAAAAGGTGATGGATATGAATGAATTGAAAGAGGTATGTAAGGATAGGAAAAAATGGAGGCAACTCTGCAGAGGCTCTGGCCACCCCTAGCGGAATGGCGACAGAGTTACAGTTACAGAATGTGGTGCAAGAGAAAGTGTGAAAGTGAAGATTAAAAAAAGTTTGTTAAGATGGTTTGGGCATATGGAGAGAATGAATGAGGAAAGACTGACGAAGAAAGTATATGTTGGTAGAATAGATGGATTTCGTGGTAGAGGAAGACCGAGAAAGGTATGGATGGACCAAATATCCGAAATTGCGAATGAATGGAATATCCAGAGTCATAATAAAAGAAGAGCTTGTATGAAGAAGGTTATGATTCTGGAGGAAATGAAAGAAGTATGTAAGGATAGAAAGAAATGGCGGTTGATCTGTGATGTTGGCGGCTGGGGTTTGTTAAAGTAAAATTGGTTTTGTGATTTAGTTTTTTATGTCAATGTATATATTGTTATTTTTATTCTTTGATTTAAAAAATGTAATTTGTCATGTATGTTCCTTGACTTATAGGTTGTTATGCGGCTGACCACCCATACTGTAAAAAATTGGTTCACTTTGTCAATGTCACTCCTGTTTCAGGGAAGGACGGCAAGAGTTGCAAGGCTTATGTTCATTTGAGATTGGGTTTTTATATTGTAGGTCCACATGCGGCATGTGTTAGCGCGAAATTATACATATCTGCTTGTGGGAATGCATTTAATATAAATCTTAAATGATATATATCTTTGCAGCTTAGATTAGATTAGATTAGATTAGATAATTATATTTCAGCGGTCCAGAAGTATAAGGTAGCACTTTTCCCATTATTCTGACCCTCCTCTGGAATTTCTTACACTTTCCGGCCCCCCATTAAAAAGTTTGCTCACCACTGTTCCACAGTCTACACCCTCATTCATTCTTTATTCCAGGTTGGGCGCGCAAAAAACTGAGAGCTTTTTATTTTTGTTTCGAATAAAATACTAGTTTTGGGTCGTGCTTCCATTTCAGCGAGCCTTTGATCCATTTGTACTTTTGTTGTTGTACAAGCGCAAACATAAAGACGGGAGGGAGCGTGGTGTTTGGGCCGCAGAAGAAAGCAAAAAGGACGATCAGGTAAATCCGAATGGAGCAAGGTACACCTTAACCCTGCGGTGTTCAGGCAGGTCAGGCGGCGAGAAAAAGTGAGCAATTTGTTTCCTTTACTTGATTGAATGAAAGCCTTCCATGACATGCTCACTTTGCCAATGTCACCTCTGTCTCAGGGAAGGACGGCAAGAGTTGCAGGGTGTATGTCCATTTGAGATTTGGTTTTTATATTGTAGGTTCACATGCGGCATGTGCAAGCGCGAACTTGTACGTGTCTGGTTGTGAAAATGCATGTAAAGTGAATCTCCAATATAACATATCTTTGCAACTAAGATGAGATTAGATTAGATTAGACTTCAGTTAACGTTTGTAAATAATTTATTTTGTAAGCACATATGGAGTAGGGGTGTACTTTTCATACAAGCACATGCGCCTAAAAGGTAAGTAATATACGGTAAAAATATCATTTAAACTTTGTATTTAGATTGAAAATTCAAAATTTAAGTTCGATTTGAGCCATCTTTGAGCACTTTAGTCTATTTCAAATAAGTTATTTTAAAGGAATCGGATAAAATATTTATTCTGAAATGTATTTACCTGCACGTGCATGCATAAGCACAAACATATACGTGTACCGACAAGCTTTACTAAGCCTTCACAAGAAATGAGAACATGTAATCTCTTAGCATGGAAATCCCGATTTTAAGTAAAGAGGTTTGTATATAACTGATCCACATTTGTATAACAAAAATATGTTATGTAGATTAATAACAATCGGATATAGTTTCTATGTAATGTGAACAGTGTTCGAGATAATATGAAAAATTGAAAGTTATTAATTAATTTAATTTTTGAAAACAGTTTTTTCATCTTATATCGAAAACTGTTCACACTACCTTAACTACATATATAACATCGTTTTCTAGACATTGTATTTTTCCTATTCTTTATTTCCTTGACTTATAGGTTGGTATGAGGCTGATCACCCATACTGTAAAAAATGGTTCACTTTACCAATGTTACCCCTGTTTCAGGGAATGTCGGCAAGAGTTGCAGGGCTTATGTTCATTTGAGGTTTGGATTTTATTTGTAACTACACAATCAGCATTTGTAAGCGGGAACTACACGTGTTTGTTTGTGGGCATACATCTGAGAGCTTTGAATGAATATATTCTTGCAACTTAGATTATAGATTATAGTATCATTCTATAATTGTAAAAAAAAAAAAAAAAAATACAAAATAAAACGAAAATATGTGAAAAAATGTGTTTGTTTTCAATATTTTTGTAGCGTCATTTCTTAACTTGTATGAAGAATTTTAACTTTATACTTCAATAAAAAACAAAAATAAACACGCGTGATTTATTTCATTAATATCATTCTTACTAAGACCATAAAGTATAAGAAATATATTTTTAAAAACAAAGGTCAAGTTTCGGTTAGCGCCTGAATATCGTGAAGTTAAGAAGTAAGTAGGTACCTAATGTTAAACGTATATAGGAACCTACTCTGGGCAATCAAACTGAAATGGGTTTACAAATACAATTCAGCCAAGAGGACAATCTAATACGATTGGGATGTGAAATCACTTTTTTCTTTATCTTTTTTGAAATTTCGTCCTTTTGCAAATAACGTGTGCCTATATATTTTTCTTTCAACGGGAAAGAAGAAGCGTCCATTTTCTATTTTTTATTCTCAAACAAATATGCAGTTTATTTTTTTATTATTCATCATCGATTACCCGAAATTAAAATACCGGCAAGGTTTACTCAGCCGTCACAAGAAAAGAGTACCAGCCCATCTGGTGCTGGGAAACCCCCACTTCAATTGAAGTAACGCAACACAACTAAGCTACACATATAGTGTAACTTTTTGCCGCGTTTTCCCCGAAGGGTTTCGCATGTGGCGAGTGGAACCTATTTATTTTTGACAGTTAGAGGGGCCGTCCATTCAGTTGAAGTGGGGGTTTCCCAGCTCCCGAGGGGGCTGGTAGTCATTTCTTGTGAAGGCTGAGTAAGCCTTGCTGGTATTTTATTTTGGGGTTTGAAATAAACACCGAAAAGGGAAATCATTTTTGACACCCTCGGTGGGATTCAAACCCGTGCTCTCGGCATGGAATGCTAGCACTCTACCAACTGAGCTATCGACCGGACAATCATTTTGCCACAAAACGAGTTTTATAAGCATTAGTGGGTAGTTTTGATTTTCAAAAAAACAATCCTGAAATAGTCAATGAAATTTAATACTTCTAATGATAAACAACCTAGATGGAAGATACTTTTCAATTTTGTAAAAATATTTAGAGGTGAAAGGTCACATTTGATTCTGTATTTATTTTTTATCAAATTTGGTTTACAAATGAAATAATCAGAAAACAGTCTTAAAATGAAAAATATCATATCTACCTACATTAATTTTAAAAGGCTTATTATATATCTAGCTATTATACCTTATTATATCTAGCTACTTATGGTATGTGCTGATATTTAGAGAATTTAAAAAATGTATACCTAGTAGTAAACTTTTGTACATATACCAGGGGCGTGCATCCCATGCAGGCATATGCGCCTAATAGGTAAACAATATATGGTAAAAAAAACATTTAAGTTTGATATTCATATTAAAAATTCAAAATTTGAGTTCGATTGGAGCCATCGTTAGCACTTCAGTCATTTTTTTCTTAGCCAATTTAAAATGAGTTATTTTAAAGGAATGAGAGAAAATATTTGCCTATACCCTATGCACGCGCCTGATACCTACATACCCACTGTTGCGTTTTCTGCTGGATTATCTTTTTTATTAAAATGCCATAATTTATTTTTCACAATTTATTTCGCAATTTGACAGCCACTGTTTATAAGTGTTACTTAGCAAATTGTTCTCTTGCGACTCTCTGTTCGTACCATTTTGATCTCTTTTATAATGAACCAGAGAGGGTTTTCTCGCAATTACTAGATCATTCCACCACTAGAACATTATGTGCACACACAATCACAACCACTTCCAGACGGTTCCGTCTCACGTGTAGGTATACCTATGTGTGCGTAGTCACTTTGATGTATGTGTGTATAAGCGCACGTATTTCAAGTTTGCAACAATAATATAATTTCTAATCTAAGTTGCAAAGATATATTAACATATAAGATTCATATTAAATGCATGCCCACTAATAAATTCAAATCAAAGGATGACGAGCTTTTTTTAAGGAATGCTGTGCGGGAGGCTCTCCGATTCTTGAAAGTCTTGGGGGTCTATGTCACCCTGGAGGGGTGCCGCAGAGGTGCTCCTGGCTGATGTAAGAAGAGGACAATTATGACTGACTATGAATAATGTGTGACGTCATCATAAAATTCGGATTCATCAAATTCACTTCCAGCCATACCTTCTCGTCGAGGAAGAAAAAGAAGACGATAAAAGGATGAACAAGAAGAAAAAGCATCAAGGACCGAGCAACAATGATAATTGTGTACTCCCTTCGCTTTGCGCACTAAAACGAAAAAACAGAAAGGTACAAAAAAATAATAATGATTTCCACCCTTTGCCAGCGCCGGTTACAAAGGGGCGCAAAAAATAATAATTATATTATCATCGCTCGATACAAAAGCGCACTCGGAGATGAAATCGAGCTGTCGCAAAAGAGAGAGGGGAAGCGAACACAGTGATATAGGTTCTCTATACTAGGGTGACATTTGGAGGCTCCGCCCACTTCCGGTTTATGGGCGGAGCTTCCCCCCCCCCCTTCAGGCCCCTCCCACTTTAAGGGGGTGTTTAGCCACGCTGGCAAGGCGCTCAGTTGTGGTATGAAAAAGTATACTGCGGTTGTGAAGCTTATGAGCGAAACGAAAAATACAACAAGAAGCACTACGAAGTTACGTGAGATTTTTGTTTGTGTGATTTTCAAGATTGTGTGTGAGACGGTAAGAAGAGTGAATCTATTGACAGAAAAGTGTATCGGTTTTGAAAGTTGTTAACATTTTCAAGTAAATAAATAATCTTGATTTGAGTGAAGATTTTTTTTAAGTAGTGTTTTAATACAGGATTTTTGTACATGAACTATTTTATCTTCAAAGCAAATTTAATTGAGTGTATTTTATGTGAAGATTTCAAAAATAAAAATATTGAAAAATGATAGCATTGAAACGTAGAGAAATAGTTGTATTTAATAATTATGACAATAATTATTGCGATTATATATTTTAAATCGTGAGTCAAGAAGATTTACAATCATAAAGAGATTGTTATAAAAGAAAGTAAGTCGAAGAGTTAGTGAGAAAAATAATGCAAACATTTATTAAAGAACAAAAAATAAATTAACGGGAAGACTTACGCGTAATAATATTATTTTTGGTGACATGTGTGAAGAAAATTTAAGATAAATAGTAAATTGAGTAATTATTTAAGAATTTGTATCGACGAAATGGTAAAAAAATATTGACATTCAATAAATTGATGAAGAACCAGTGACACTGTGTAACAAATAAATGAATGAATAAATGACAAGATCTAAGTGTAAGACATATAATTAATAACATAAATTAATGAACAAATAGTTCTTCGAGATCATTTTGATGCGCTTCTCAAGCAGTCTATTCGAGGGCAGTCTATTTCCCATCCATGTGGACCACCAGGAGCCAGGAGTTTTGACGTCTCCCCTGTCTTGCGGCCTGCCAGGGTTGATGCGCCCCACGCTGGGCCCCAAGCCGCCTCTGAAGGTGGACGGGGGCGCGTGGGCGGCGCCAGTGGACATGGGTGCTCAGACGGGCGCCTGGCGGGCGAGGGGCGCGCCGGGCGCCGCCTTCACCATAGACAGCCTCCTTGCGCCCAGGCCCCCCAGGCCTCCGCCCCCCGCGCCCTCCCTGCGCCTGCACCAGCTGGCGGCCGCAGCCTCAGGGTTCCATGCCGCACATGACTTCTTTGGTGAGCTTTGATTTAGAAATCCAAATCCATTTCATCGTAAAAGCTGATCAGAAACCTTGGCTGATTCCTCATGAGAGATCATAACAACTGTTACGAACTTGGAGTACCTACGTGCGCCTGTAAAGGTACAAGAGTGCGCCTTTAAAGGTACAAGGGGTTTCGCAGCTACCGAGGGGGCTGGTACTCATTTTTTGTGAAGGCTGAGTAAACCTTGCCGGTATTTTATTTTAAGGTTTGAAATAAACACCGAAACGGGAAATCATTTTTGACGCCCTCGGTGTGATTCGAACACGAGCTCTCGGCATGGAATGCTAGTTCTCTACAAACTGAGCTATCGACCCAATAACATAAACGGGAAACGATTCCTGACATCTTCGGGAGGATTCGAACTCGAGCTCTCGGCACGGAATGCAAGCAATCTTCCAACTGAGCTATCGACTGGACTAGCAACAACAATATAATACTGTAGGGACATTGAAACAATATAAATAGCAGGATGTCGGCAAATAAAGTCAGGTTTTAACTGTACATTATATTGGCAGTAATGTAAGAGTAGGAACCTTTGATCTGTCGTAATAAAACTTTATGCAAGGGTGCTTTTCTGACAACATTCACAGCGGTGCCTTTTGCAAAATGCTTCTGCCGGCACTTTCAAAGAACCGTAAATAATATTTTACCACTCTATAAGGGTAGCATTATATTATTTATCTCGTAATGATCTGTATTCAAGCTTTTCTGAAAATTCTATTTTTGTCTATTTACGAAGAAAAAAAAAATGCACATAGATTGTACGTGTCTTTTTTACCGATTTTGATTTTTATTTGTGAAGACTAATGCAGTGTAACTGTAACTCTGTCGCCATTCCACTAGGAGTGGCCAGAGCCTCTGCAGAGCGGCCTCCATTTCTTCCTATCCTTAGGTACATACCTCTTTCAATTCATTCATAACCATCACCTTTTTCATGCATTTTCTTCTTTTACGCTCGCTTTGTATATCCTATTCTTTCACAATCTCCTCAATCTGATCACTCCATAGTTTTGTTGCCCCCACTTCAACTGAAAGTGGTTGGCGTGAGGCCGGCCCTCTTACCCGTAAAAATAAATAGGTCCCGAATCGCCACATGCGACCCCTTCGGGGATAACGCAGGAAAGAAGTTACACTATATGTGTAGCTTAGATGCGTAAGGTTCCTTGACTCATAGGTTGCTATGCGGCTGACTACTCATACTGTAGAAAATGGTTCACTTTGCCAATGTCACCCCTGTTTCAGGGAAGGTTGGCATGAGTTGCAGGGTGTATGTCCATTTGAGATTCGGGTTTTTATATTGTAGGTCCACATGCGGCATGTTTAAGCGCGAACTTATACGTGTCTGCTTGTGAAAATGCATATTATGTGAATATTTAATGTAACATATATTTGCAACTTAGATTAGATTATATTTAACGCATGCTCACGAGTATAGACATGTGAGTATACGCACGGACACATGCTGCATGTGTAAATACAAAATAAACCAAGCCTCACACCTCTATGGCCTCACAGGAGCATAAATTTTGCAAATCCTGCTGCCTTTCGCTGAAACCAAAAGTAAACCAAGTTTTTACAGCATGAGGGGTCAGCCTCATACGTATAGTTCAGAAGGCACAAATGTACAATGTTCAAATAATGAATTTGTTTTTTTTTTCTTAAAATATTTATTTATTTACTTAGCTTTGGATATCTACCTGAAAATTTACTGAAAATTCATTTTTTTCTCCCAACTAATTACATATTTATATTTTGATGAATTGCAATTACCAAGATTTTACAAAATAAATAAAATTATAGAAACAGTTCCTTTAACTGTGGCGATATTAAACAATAGTAACAAGTTAAAGTTTATTTAGGTTAAAGGGAGAAATGCAAACAATCTTTAAGATTCCTAAGAAAAAAATGGATCAAAATAATTCGTAGAAACTGGAATTCTTATAATTCAAGATGAGATAATTTCAAAGTAAAAAAATACTAATCTACTTGTTTGTACCCCTTTTCTTAAAGCTTTCTATTTTTTTTATATCTGTAAAGCAATTACCTACTAGTATTTTAAGTCGATTCCAAGAAAAACGATGTCTTGATTATGTTTTGAAAAATATTTAAAAGTACTCATTGACGGAATATGCACCTGTAATCTAAGCTGCAAAGATATACCTATTGACATTTAAAAACCATACCAAATGCATGCCGGTCCGGTTCTTGGACCGGTCCGTAGTCCAGTGGCAGCACTTCGGACTCGTAAATGGAAGGTTGTGGATTCGGATCCCGGTGGCGCACAAAAATATAACATTTATATTTCGAATGCGCTCTGCGCTGAGTTGAAAAATTCATAAACCTCTACCAAAGACCGGTCACTGAAAGGTCCAGCCAACCTTACAACACCTGGGTCTTGCTTGAGAATTGGCGGTTTCTACAGCGACGACCAAGCTCGCAGAGGGCTCTTGAGGTGTGATACACACAAAAACAGCGCTCACCAAATAAATCATCCTAATATTAGTATTATTTATGCACACAGAAAGGTACCTGTAAGTTCGCCTACAAATGTTGCGTGTAAACGCAGCTAAGCTACACATATAGTGTAACTTCTTGCCTGCGTTATTCCCGTAGGGGTCGCATGTGGCGCTTCAGGACCTATTTATTTTTACAGGTAAGGGGGCCGGCCTCACACCAATCACTTTCAGTTGAAGTGGGGGTTTTCCAGCTCCCGGGGGGGCTGGTTCTCATTTCTTGTGAAGGCTGAGTAAACCTTTGAGATCGAACCCTTGCTCTCGGCATGGAATGCAAGCATTCCTTCCAATTGAGCTATCGACCTTTTTACGAGCTTGATCGTCGTCGCTACAAAGCGCCAATTCTCAAGCAAGACCCAGTTGCTGTAAGGCTGGATGGACCTTTGGTGACCGGTCATTGGTAAAGGTTTTATGAATTTTTCAACCCGGCGAAGAGCAAATTTGAAAATATAAATGGTATATTTTTTGTGCTCCGCCGGGAATCGAACCCACAACCTTCCCATTCAGAGTCCGCAGTGTTACCACTGAGCTACGGACCGGGCAACCGTGACCGGCGTGTGGTTAACGAATTAAAATCCGAACCTCAAATTAACAGAAACAATGCAACTTTTGCCGATCTTCCCTGAAACAGTTAAGTTAATATATTTTTTCATCAAAAATGTTAATATATTTTTGCAACTTACATTAGAGATTATGGATTCAACAGAAACCAAATGGTCTTTTTCCATCGGTAACATTTCTACCTGCATTCCATGCCTTTTCATTGGCGATAGTAATACTTTTATTGTTCCTACTAATTGGTTGTATGGCTACCCTATCTACAATAAGCACACATCTATGCCGTTAGTCCATCTTTTTCTTCACAAATATTTACAACAGCATATTTCAAACAAACATATTGAAGGGATTAAAAGGTTTTATTGTGATTTACTGCTCATTATAAATTTTGCTTTCGGCATTTTTTGCGTGCCGGTTTGTCAGAGACAATTTGGATTCAGTTGCAAGCTTTGTGTAAGATTTGACTTTGGGATTCAGTTGCAAGCTTTGTGTAAGATTTGACTTTGTGAAAACTACAAGTATAAAAGTTTATGCGTAAACTGGAACGTAAAGTTTCGTAAAAAAATAACATAAAACTTGAAAGCACTGCTTTAGTTTGCATACATTTTTGGTAATACGCAATTAATGAGTTTTAACGTAAAGTTGAATGCTTGAGGACAGATAAACTGCAATATCTAATCTAATCAAATCTAAGTTGCAAAGATATGTGACATTGGAGATTCACATTACATGCATTCTCACAACCAGACACGTACAAGTTCGCGCTTGAATTTAATAAAAGAGAACAAGACTCGACCCGGGTTTTCGGGACTATGATGATGATAATTCTTGAAGCAGATGTAAAACGGATGTCTGAGAAAAAATACGGCTCTGGAAATACCATGTACAAAATTGACTCTGAAAGACTTCGGTCACCGGTCAATCGAAAATTCATTAAAAGGTGTAGAGAGAAAGCTGTACCCTGAGTACGAGTTGCAAAACTTGAGTGAAGTCAAGTTTACGGAAAGTATCAAAGAGTGGTTTTCCCCAAAATCTGCCGTTTTTGTTTGTTTGAACTGATTTTCTTCATCACTGCAACTCTTTTGCTAAGAACATAAAGTGTAACAAACAAAAACGGCAGATTTTGGGGACAATCACTCTTTAATACTTTCCGTAAACTTTACTTTACTCAAGTTTTGCAACTCGAACTAAGGGCACTGGACGTCTTCGTCACAATATTGAAACCAAGTTCCTGCCAAACAGATCATAGATCTATCGCAAAAGAAGAATAAAATAAGTGTATGATTAAATTGACCTTTTTATTTCGCAGGACCGCATAAAACATTTCAATCGAAATTTTCGCCTTTATTGTAGGAGCATATATTAATTATTGTGAACGCAGAGTAAACCTTGCCCGGTGTATGTAATGAAGTAAGAAGTATATAAGGAAGCACCAAAACGAGAAAACATGTCTGATATAGTCAGATTTGAACTTCAACATCCCACTCAGAGAGCAAAAACTCGATTATTTTGTATCAATTTGAATATTTTGAACTCATATTTCCGAATTTCATAAATTCATTCATATCATGTTTGACTTATATGTATATACTCGTTGAAAATCAATGGTAAGTTCTTCCTACTCTTTTTATTTCTGTTTTTTGTTTTTAATATCAACCTTCTTAAGTTTTTACAGGAACAAGAAAAGATTCTTAGAAACGTTGGTTAGCGTCAGTGATTGCCCTTCTAAAGGTGCGCGGTTTTTTTCCCACATGCTCGTGTGACCTACAAATCATAATCAAACATCCATACATTTATTTTTCTCAAATTAGAAATTTCTCCCACACTGCTTTTCTTTTTAAGTATATTAACCTTTTGTTGCCAACGAAAAAGAAACATTTGCAATTTCCTCAAAAGAATATAATTAAATATTATCTTTGTATCTTTTTTTATGATATTTTAAAATGTTATATATACATGTAAGAAAAATAACAATAAGATTAGGATGATTTATTTGGTGAGCATTGTTTTTTTGTGGCTCCATTGAATCACAACTCAAGAGCACTTTTTAGGTAGGTACTTACCGACAAACTTATTACCAAAAAAAAATATGAGTAGGCAGTAAGAACTTTGATACAAAGAAGATTAACACGAACTCAAAAGTAAGTAGGTAGGTATGAACTAAGATATATTATAATAAAATCTATGATCTAAGTTGCAAAGATACTGGTATATTAACAATTAAAATTCACATTAAATGCATGTCCACAAACAGACATGTCGCACGCTTAATCATAAAGAGCAATAACTCAAAAAATAAGAATGTTGGGAAATCACGTTTGAAGTTCAGACAACCAGTACAACTTGTATGGGATGAAAAAGGCGGCCGATGTTTTATCTCGGTCATATTCGTCCTAATTGAACTGCTGTCGCATTCTATACCTATTCTTCTCGCATTGTTCTTGCGTTTTATTATAAAATCTCGATTTTCCCAATTTTTGAGTTATTGCTCTTTATTATTAAACTTGCGAATTGTGTTAGTTCGCGCCTACAAATGATGCTTGTTTTCTTACAAAATAAATCAAAACCTCAAATGAACATAAACCCTGCAACTTTTGCCGATCTTCCCCGAAACAGGGGTGACATTGGCAAAGTGAACCATTTTTCACAGTATGGTTGGTCAGCCTCATACCAACTTATAAGTCAAGGAAACCTTGCCGGTATTTTTTTTGGGTTTGAAATAAACACAGAAACGGGAAATCAGTTCAAATGAACATAAGCCCTAAAACTCTTGCCGACCTTTCCTGAAAAAGGGATGACATGGGTGGCAAAGTGATCCATTTTGTACAGTAGTAATGGGTGGTCAGCCTCATATCAACTTGTATGCCAATTTCATTATTTATTCTACAGTTCAATACTGTAAGTGATAATTTTCTCTTTTCTGAATTTTGTATGTTTATTTTATAACTCCATGAATAATATTTTTTTTACCGTTGAGTGGCAACGGGTTAAGAATTCGCAGAAGCAAAAACTCATAAATTAAACAGATTCCGATGTTATCCTTGTGTACTTTAAAGGTTTTGCTCACGATAATGTAAAATATTCCTTCTCGGTACGTACGCCAAGTTGCTGTTGGAAGATTTCTAAGAAAGTTATCTTTTCAATAACACATTAATAAAACATTTTTTGTATGAGAGTAGGGATGCCATATTATCTAGCGAGAACCTCATCGGGATGATGCAAATTAAAAAAAAAATCATATTCAATTATGTGAGTTAGACGTAAAAGGGAAACTCCGAGGAAACGATGGATTAATCATATTAGCGGTATGGACTAGCAGATAAGGCGTTTGCAACAAGCGCCGGTTCGAGACCCGTCGTGTCCTATCGACGATAACTTTGCCCCTGGTTCGACAGATGTCGTTGGGTAATTATTAATTATCAATTCAAAATGTCGACACACAAGCTCTTATGCGAAATTATATTGTAGTATTTTGAGGGTTCTAATTTTTTGAATATTTAAAATGATGGTCTTCTTAATTAAAACGGCCGGAGATTTAGTTTAAATTAATTTATTATAGTTCACAATTTATTTTACACTGGTTCATTTGTATGGTTGACTTTCGCTGACTTGGCCTGTAATGGCTAAGAGTATTTTGGAGGCTGTCTCCTTGCAGACGATTTACGCCTTTTATAGCAGTGGTAACCTAACATTCTAGGCTTAGATTCGTCTGGAAACGTCTATCATATAAATATATTATTTCTCATAAAAAATATTTTTCACTGTAAATACACGAACACTTAAAAGTTATAGAAGCTCTTGTAAGCTTAATTTATCATTTATTAAATTATAAAATAATGCATTATTAGTCGACGAGGTTTATGATAAGGGATAAAGTTAAGCCTTCTCGGGATATCTAATCTAATCTAATCTAAGTTGCAAGGATATGTTACATTGGAGATTCACATTACATGCATTCTCACAACCAGACACGTACAAGTTCGCGCTTGCACATGCCTCATGTGAACCTACAACATAAAAACCAAATCTCAAATGGACATACACCCTGCAACTCTTGCCGTCCTTCCCTGAGACAGGGGTGACATTGGCAAAGTGAACCATTTTTACAGCATGGGTGGTCAGCCGCATACCAACCTATAAGTCAAGGAACAAATTATTATAAGGATAGGTACCTTATAATAATTTGTATTTGTTCGATATTAATTAAGTGTTGAATCGAATATTCTGGTGAAATCTAGCAAGATAGTGTGTAACAATTCTCCATATTTTAAGAATCTGTATAAATTAGAGCCAGAATCCCCTGGAGGATCAGATGTAAATCAACCGTAGTAGGTACTGTTCACACGTAAAACTCTGTCGGAACCGAAAGTGAATGTAAAATAATAAAATACGTTTATAAATAAAATAATAAAATAAGTTTCTATTTACACCTGAAGATGGGAGGTACTGCTTCTCCCGAAACTGGTCGTGTTAAACAAAAATAAAACTCATGTGAATTTAAAACAAAGTAATTTTTATTTTAATCTAATTAAATACGTAAAATCGTCCCCATTTATATTGGGACGGATGGCAACCCTTCTTGTGAGGTAATTAATGTACATTTGTAAGTAAAATGAAGTTACTAAAAAATATCTATGGCGGAAATAATATAAGAGTGGGCGGTTTTTTTTCTTAGGTATTAATTTACATATTTTATCTTGTACATTTGACTATCGAATAAAAAAAAAAATAGGGTTGCCAATTCACTTGAGTAATTTAATTTATATAAAAAATAACAACTCTCCCCCTTTTTAATTTCTCAAGTTAAACAACTCTTGAAAAAGAAACAAAAAATAGATGTTTTGTCTTAGGGAAAGGAAACTGGGAGGAAGGAATCGAAAAATATAGGAATGCAAGGATATCAATAATAAAATACAACAATGCAAGTGGAAAGTCGGCAGAGCTTAATGAATTATATCGATATAAATTGTTACATATCAACATGTCTAATGCACCAGCATGATAACAGTTTTAGAACCTATTTATTTTCTCAAAGTCCTTGCCACTTCACTTAAAGAGGCGCTTAATTTCCTGGAATCCTTTGTACGAAAGCACAGAGAAAATAATTCCAACCATTTCTCGCACGAAGCTATGTTTTCAGTGAACACTATTTTGAATACTGTATTTTAATGGAAATGAGGTAGCGTCTCTTACACTCGATTACTTTCTAAGTAAATTCTTACGGTGCTATTCTTAGACATTTTAGTCGTCCGTTGAGCCCACGCTTTGATAAACTAATGATTCCTGGGCTGGAAGTCTCATCACCACGGTCATTCTTACCTACCGAATTTCGGTAATAATTGTGTGAATACTAATCAGCTGTTCACTTGCGGCCATCTGGGATTGACAGGTCTTCATACAAATGCATCATTAGTTTGTCAAAGCGTGGGCTCAACGGACGACTAAAATGTCTAAAAATAGCAGAGTACAATATTGTTATGATTTTACTGGGGCTCTCTTTTAATAAAACTGCAATTATTTATTTTATCATAATTTATTTCACACGGTTTGGTTCACAATGTATAACAATTGACAATTACTGCTTAATGATCTTTCCCATGGCAGTCCCTTTATATAGGTACAAAAGAGATCTTTCTTGCATATCCCAGACCATTCGATCTCTGTTCTAGATTACACTAGACAGCTGTTCCACTACCATGATGGATCATACCAGACGGTTTCACACACACTATTGTACCTGTACAGGCGAACGTAGGTACTTTAAAGTTCGTAGTTCGTAACACTACCCCCATTATAACAGAGCCAGATTGTTCAATACACTATGTATGCATGTACATTGTACAGTCGCACGTAAGTACTCCAAGTTCGTAACAATATGTTATCTAGATGGGTAGTTATGTACACAATTTTTCATAAATCTTGCCAGCAGTCCGTCGGGACGATAATAATCTGATATGCGAAAGATTCGAATCATTCAACCGTCAAAATATTATTCTAAAAAATAAAGAATAACATTAGTGCAAGCGGTTAGCGCGCTCGCAGGGGGAGGGAGGCAGGAGGAGGAAGGGCGCAGGATAAACACGGCTGGATAAAAGAACGCTTATGCTTGGCTGGAGCCTTTCACCGCAACCCCCAAGTCGACCGAGAGATTCCAGCAAATCTATCGATTACTCGAGAAGACACGCTCCGAGCTATTCGAGTACCCAGGGCTGCAAAGTCGTAGCATTCGACGAGTTTGAAAATGTGTGAAAAATTTCGATTTTATACACATCTGCTCATAGTTAAGTGCAGGAGGAATGAATCTAAGTTGCAAAGATATGTAATATTTTTCACAAGCCAACACGTATAAGTTTGCGCTTGTACGTGTCGCATGTGAACTTACAACATAAACACCCAAATCTCAAGTGAACATGCAATTGGGGTGACATTGGCAAAGTGACCCATTTTCTACAGCATGGGTGGTCAGCTACATACCAACCTATAAATCAAGTTACATTTTTTAAATCACACACAATGATGTAGAATAAAAATGATATTTTTTCTGAAAACCCCTAAAGAAAACAAATGGTTAAAGTAAGGCCTGGATTAAAGGGCTTAGGGCCCCAAAATCTCCCAAATACTTTTAAAATAATTTCCGTTGGCCATGGGGAGCCAAAGAATTTGTAATAAAGCAGAAAAAATAAAATTTCAACATTAATAATTTTTTGTATAGATTTCTTTTTAAGGTTTTGTTATTTTTTATATTTAAATGTAATTTATTATTCATATTCCTTGACTTATAGGTTGGTATGAGGCTGACCACCCATACTGTAAAAAATGGTTCACTTTGCCAGTGTCACCCCTGTTTCAGGGAAGGTCGGCAAAAGTTGTGGGGCTTATGTTCATTTGAGGTTTGAATTTTATTTGTAAGTAGGTACACAATCAGCATTTGTAAGCGCGAACTACACGTGTTTGTTTGTGGGCATACATCTGAGAGCTTTGAATGAATATATCCTTGCAACTTAGATTATAGATTATTCATCTGTTGGGGCACCATTTCTTAGTAACCAGAATTTTCTGTAATCAGCCTTAGCGGTATTTTAGATTTACGCACTCTATAAATGTACAATTTCAACAGATGAAGTTAGCTTATTTTTAACTTCCACTATCGATCTATATGTCAAAGAAGTAGTTCTTCTAGAAGTAGCTTAACTCCACATAAAACGCTGTTGTTAGTAATAAGGCTCGTTTTGGTTTTTGATTACAAAAAAATATGGGTTAGGGTCACGTGTCTCTCCTTGTACCAGGACCCTCAATGGGCTTCATCCAGGCTTGGTTGAAGTGATGTTATTACCACGTCTTCAATACCTCCATATAATTCTTTTGAGCGCCATTATCTTCATCAATTGGGACGATTACATAAAAATGGTTGGTATGAGGCTGACCACTCATACTGTATAAAATGGTCACTTTGCCAATGTCGCCCCTGTGCCAGGGAAGGTCGGCAAAAGTTGTAGGGCTTATGTTCATTTGAGGTTTGGATTTTATTTTTAAGTACACATTCAGCATTTGTAAGCGCGAACTACACGTGTTTGTTTGTGGGCATGCATTTGAGAGATTTAAATGTTAATATATTCTTGCAACTTTGATTATAGATTATAGACATGATATGCGTATGAACTATTTTCATAAGTTTTTGCCAACACTGAGCTTGATTATCTAATCCTTTATTATATTGCCCTTCGTCGTCGTCTTTCGTCGTCGAGTTTCGATTTTCAAAACCAATGCCATCACAGCAGATGAAACACATTCATGACCTATAGAAAATTAATTTTTGTATATATGCTGCAATGCCGCGAGCTTACGCGTGTGTGTTTACAAATGTATGAAATCTTTTAGCTAAAAATCTGTTTGTTCATACTGAAAATGTATGGAACAATATTGACATCTAGCGGCAAAATGTGAAAGTTTTTTTTACATTTTCTTTTATTTCATGCAAACTAAAAAAAAAAAAAAAGCCAAATAAAAATGGATTTCAATCTGTAATCTAAGTTGCAAAGATATATAACATTTGAGATTCATATTACATGCATTCTTACAAGCAGACATGTATAAGTTCTAATCTAATCTAATCTAAGCTGCAAAGATATATATCATTTAAGATTTATATTAAATGCATTCCCACAAGCAGATATGTATAAGTTCCCGCTTACATATGCTGCATGTGTACTTACAACATAACAGCCCATTCCAAATGAACATAAGCCCTGCAACTCTTGCCAACCTTCCCTGAAACAAAGGTGAATTTGCAAAGTAAACCATTTTTTAAAGTATGGGTTATCAGCCTCATACCAACCTATAAGTCAAGAAAATTATTTTGTGTATTTCTTTACATAATCTAAGTTGCAAAGATACATACCATTAAAGATTCATATTAAATGCATTCCCACACGCAGACAGGTACAAGTTCACGCTTACAAATGCCCAATGTGGACTTGCAAAATAATAAAAATAAAAAAAAATCTCAAATGAACATAAGCCCTGCAACTCTTGCCGACTTTTCCTCAAACAGAGATAAAATTTGCATTGTGAACCATTGCTTACAGTATGGGTGGTCAGCCACATACTAACCTTTTAGTCAAGGAAATTTTTTTTTTTAGTTCTATAATCTAAGTTGCAAAGATACATACCATTTGAGATTCATATTAAATGCATTCCCACAAGCAGACAGGTATAAGTTCGCGCTTACAAATGCCCCATGTGGATTTACAAAATAAAAAACTAATCTCAAATGAACATAAGCCCTGCAACTCTTACCGACTTTTCCTCAAACCGAGATAAAATTTTCATGGTAAACCATTCTTACAGTATGGGTGGTCAGCCACATACTAACCTATAAGTCAAGGAAATTATTTTGTTAAGTTCTATAATCTAAGTTGCAAAGATACATACCATTTGAGATTCATATTAAATGCATTCCCACAAGCAGACAGGTATAAGTTCGCGCTTACAAATGCCCCATGTGGACTTACAAAATAAAAAACTAATCTCAAATGAACATAAGCCCTGCAACTCTTGCCGACTTTTCCTCAAACAGAGATAAAATTTGCATTGTGAATGCATGTGAATGCATGTTGACTTACAACATAAAAACCCAATCTCAAATTAATATAAGCCCTGCAACTCTTGCCAATCTTCCCTGAAACACAGCTGAAATCTGCAAAGTGAACCATTTTTTAAACTATGGGTGGTCGATTTTCTTTTACAAAGGATGCATGTTTTTATTTTACATGTTTTCCGAATTTTAACGCGAGGAAACTATGCGCAATATACACATTCACCAAATGTTAAGGGGTTGGGCTGCGTAGCAGCCAGGGGCAACGCCCCTAGTACTATAAAATAGGATGTTTTTAAATAATTTTTAGAATCAAATTCCAATGAAACACTGTTTATTCTCACAATTATTAATTTATTTTAATTAATATTTACGAACGTTTTTGCTTTACATCATCGTCATGCACAATAAAATTTAAAAATATAAACCAAATGTTAATAAATAAATGTTTATGAAATAGGATGTATCTTTTTGTGTGTATGCATGCTCCCTATGGACTCCTAAACCGCTCAACTGAATTTAGTCAAATTTTCAAGAAACATGTAAAACATTCCCGTAACAGTTCATGAAAATGTGGGTGCTGATCAAAACAATAACAGTCCCCTATTTCTGATTTTCCAGCAACGCGATCGGTAAATTCTGAAACCACCCAACAGAGACAGACCATATTTACATCAATGATTAACGTTGAAACATTCCGGATGGTTAATTTATAATGATGAAGTTATGAAGAGTCAGCTTTATTTTCCATTAAACCATACTGAGACACAACAGTGCGTGGCAGGGTCTGTTAGTCTTGTATAAAAATGTATGATTTTCGAACTCTAACGGTGCTACTTAAACATTTTAGTCGTCCGTTGAGCCCACGTTTTGACAAACTAATGATGCATTTGTATGAAGACATGTCAATCCTAGATGGCCGCAAGTGAGCAACTGATTAGTCTTCATACAAATATTGAGAATGACCGTGGTGATGAGACTTCCAACCCAGGTATCATTAGTTTGTCAAATCGTAAACGAACAAAATGTCTAAGAATAGCACTGCAAGGGCCTTTTGCACTAAACTCCAATCACACATAAATAAAAATTAAATGTGATTTCTCTCAAAAAAAAAAAAATATGTGGCACATACCTAAATCAGCTAATGCACATCATTTTTCCTGTTCAAATTCCATCATAAATTATTACCCACTTCCGAGAAATATTTAGAACCAAGGTCCTTGCCAGAATTAAGCAATCAAATTTTATGTGTCAATCAAATATTGATTGGAGGTTGGTGCAACAGTCCCTAACGCTGCTAAGTTACACATATACTGTTATATATTGCCGAGGTTTTCCCAAAGAAGTCGTATGTGGCGAGTAGAACCTACTTCTTTTGACAGGTAAGGGACCGGTCTTACGCCAACCACTTAACTTAAAATGAGGTTTCTCAGCTCCCAAAGCGGCTGGTACTCATTTCTTGTGAAGACTGAATAAATCTTGTCGGTCAAATCAAAGAAAATAAAATTTTATGTGTCAACCAAATATAGATTGGAGGTTGGTGCAACAGGCCCTAAAAGGGCAAATTAAATTGTAAGAAATTCCTTTTCACAATATTAACCATTATAAGCGCTTAAAACACAAACACAAGTTAAATTTCGTATTAATGACCTCGCAATCCAGCCGCTAAATACATCGCCGGGTTTCGCTTACGCTGGCTGTCCCTTATATCCGGATTCTATTGAATATTTAGGGAGGTGGGGTCTGAATAGTGAATACATACTCCCAAGGCGGCTTACGGAGGGGAGGGCTCGGGTTCGACACCCCGCCATACTTATTTTTACAGCATTTCACCGTTTTTGTATGTTAAAAGCTTTTTCCAGCTCGCTAGTCGCTTGCTTGTTGGACTTATCGGAAATAGGATGATGTCACGCCATGCAAATTCTGCCGCCAATACAACAGCAAGATGTAAAACACATTTTTTTTTATTTAAGAAAAGCCTTCGTGCGAAATAAATTTGTAATACCTTAAAACCTGCGCTGTGTCACAATTCTGATTTTGTTGAAAATTTGTAAATGTCATTTTATATAGCAAGTAGCTGTTAGTTCTAGTACGGCCTTGCAAGTAGCTATATTATTTTTTACTAATTTCATTCCTTGAATGGTAGGTTGGTATTCGTCTTATCACTTCTTGACTTATAGGTTGGTATGCGGCTGACCACCCATGCTGTAGAAAATGGTTCACTTTGCCAATGTCACCCCTGCTTCAGGGAAGGTCGGCAGGAGTTGCAGGGTGTATGTTCATTTGCGAACTTATACGTGCCTGTTTGTGAAAATGCATATAATGTGAATCTTGAGGTGTGATACACACAAAAACAGCGTTCACCAAATAAATCATCCTAATATTATCTCTAATGTTACATATATTTTGCAACATAGATTAGATAAAATTAGATTAGACTCGTATTTTGCAAAAATCGATTTTCCTTGACTTATAGGTTGGTATGAGGCTGACCACCCATACTGTAAAAAATGGTTCACTTTGCCAGTGTCACCCCTGTTTCAGTGAAGGTCGGCAAAAGTTGTGGGGCTTATGTTCATTTGAGGTTTGAATTTTATTTGTAAGTAGGTACACAATCAGCATTTGTAAGCGCGAACTACACGTGTTTGTTTGTGGGCATACATCTGAGAGCTTTGAATGAATATATCCTTGCAACTTAGATTATAGATTACATTTCACAAAGCTACAGCTTTTTCAGGAAAAGGCAGCTAGAGTTGCAGGGTAAAGTTAATTGAAAGTTTTATAATCGTAAATTTACACAATATGTCTGCTTACAGACGTGAATTAAATATGAATCTCACATTTTAATTTTGCAACTAAGATTCCAGATTTAATATTGATAGAAAAACCTATGTATTGTAGTATTATCCGTTTTTTCCCCCTTCAATATCGTGTTTTTGCAACTTAGATTATAAACCATAATGATCCCTGGGAACGAGAAGTTTTATGTATCATAAATGATATACGTCGAATTGAAGATTTCTCTTTAAAAATAGATATTGGTAGGTAGATATATTTATTCCAAGTTTTTTCTTAAAAAATCAAAAAGGATTTCCGAATAACATAACCGATAATTCGGTAAAAAATAATATGCCTTGGTTTTTGTAGAACAAATTAAAAAATATATTTTCGCGTCTATTTAAAGCAGAAATATTTTCGAGCAGTACCCGTAGTACGAGTATTTTCACTATACTCGAAGTATTGAGTATTCGAAACTTTTTCTGCCAGAGGTGCTTTTCAAGTTCACGTACATTTTTCTCGAATACTCAATACTTCGAGTATTGTGAAAAAACTTGTACTACGGGTACAGGTAGTGAGTACCTCATTTTTAAGTCGTTTTAACACGAAATAATATTTAAGAGAATACGAAAAACCTTAAAAAGTGTTGGCTTTCAAAATAATCTGATAATTGAAATGCTCTCTATAGTTTATTTTTTAATTTTCTTAATCATTATCTACCTAAAAAATATATTGTTATGTAAATATAAATATTGAAATAAGTATGGGTAGTTATAGTGTTATGTAAATATAAATATTGAAATAAGTATGGATAATTATAGTTATAAGAATCCTCAAAAGTATTGGTAGGTAAGATCGATAATTATGTATAAGTGTAGAATTCTCTAGGCTAAGTAGGTATTTGTTATAATTATAGGAATACTGTATTGCATTGGTAGGTAGGATTTTGGTTGTGTCTAGGTAGCACGTGAAACATCGAGAAGTAATAATTACTCTGGAACCGTCTGGCGACTTTAGTTCTGGATCATACTGCTCTGAAGAGTATAAAGGTGCAAATGGCCTGCAGAGCGGGCCAGTATCATAGAGACTTACAAACACATCGAAGTCATCTGATCAGTGAACCAAAACCAAGTGGAATAATCGAGAAAGTAGTGTGAAAATAAATATTGTAACTGTGTAAAATAAATAACTATTGAAGAAGACCTGTGTATTTTTAATTTGAAGACAATTGAACCCTAATTTCGTAACAATTGGCGTCAGGTGCGGAATTGTCAAGAAAAATTAAGATCTTCTGTCTAAAAATAAATAAAATAAATTAAATAGTGTTAAAATGAACTTTATTCAAATTGAACTTTGTGTGAACTGACTTTTGTGAAAACAAGTGTTTAAATAAATTTTTGTTAAAAGAAAAGACGCAAAAGCAAGTTGCTTATAAATTCTGGAACATCATATGGAACATAATTCTGGACATAACATAATGACTATTTTACCGCATTGAGAAAGTCATCAAATTGGACCATAGTTTTTTTATTATTGTGTGTGATTAAAAAAATAAAATAAATAAATAAAAAATCTTGAAAAATATTACAAAAGAACGTTCCAGATTCATCGAGAAAAAGTTTTTGAATAACTATCCTTTGTTTACAAGTGTGTGAATGTACATAAAATACCTACCTGTGTGTTTGAAAGACTTGAGACGAAATAAATAATTATGTACTATCAGACATTATTATGTTAAAAATATTGGTGAATTAAAAATAAATATTAAAAGACAGTACCTACCTACCAATCAGTGTAATCAGACAAATTATTATTTTTGCTAAAGTACGTATTCAAAACAGCTATATATATAAAACTCAAAACTTGTATTAAATAAATTTGAAAATATTTTTGTTTTGACGTAAATTTTGAAAAAAAAATGGCTAAGGTGAACATCAAGGACCTCAAAGTCACTGAGCTTAAGAATGAGCTTCTGGAGAGGGACCTGGAGACCTCAGGAGGGAAGGCGGCCTTACAAGCACGCCTCATGGAAGCTCTAGAACAGTCAGGCGAAGACCCGGCATACTTTGTCATGGCATCTGGGGGAGACCGCGCCCTTGAGGAGCTGAACCTCAGCATCAATGGAAACTTGAAGGAAGGCCTCACTACCATGGAGGAGAAGATGACCAGTAACCTGACAGGACTGAAAGTGGAGATGGCTGACAACGCCAAGACCCTGAAGGAGGACCTGGCAACCATGGAGGAGAAGATGACCAGCAACCTGACCGGGCTGGAGGAGAAGATGACTGGGCTGGAGGAGAAGATGACCAGCAACCTAGCCGGGCTGGAGAAGAAAGTGGCAGAAAGCTCGCGAGCAATGTCGGAGATTGAGGCCCGTGTGGCAAGCCTGGAGGATCGTCTGCGTGCCGAGCTGGCTGACAAGTGCCAGATGGAGTCCACCAGAATATCCCCCAAAGGCGGCCTTCACGACGAGACCGACCAGGGATGCTCAACTCCAACCAGGGTCACTAGAGGGGATGATGACCCTTCGCTGTCGAAGCACAACCTTCCGACCTTCGACGGGAAGACCTCGTGGGAGGAGTATTTGACCCTCTTTGAGACGGCTGCCATGATGGGAGCCTGGAGCCAGCAGAAGAAGGCTTCGGCTCTCAGCCTGTCGCTCCGAGGAGACGCTCTCAGGGTTCTGCAGGCCATACCCCTGGACAACCGTGGTGACTTTGGGCAGCTGAAGCAGCGCCTGGATATGCGCTATGGCCACAAGTGCCTGGAGCAGCTGTACAAGTCGCAGCTGAACACAAGGGTGCAGAAGCCCAACGAGAGCCTCCAGGAGTTTGAAATGGACATCGCCCGCCTGGTACGAGACGCTTACCCGACAGCCTCCGACGACATCTGTGAGAGCTTGGCAGTGGACAAGTTCCTAAATGGATTGCGGGAATGGGAGACGCAACAAGCCGTAAAACTGGCCCATCCCAAGGCTTTGAACGAGGCGCTCAGCCAAGCTCTCGAGTTTGAGGCTGTCAAACAGTCCATCAGGGGCCACGCCAGGGTTCGTGCAGTCGAGGCAGAGGAGGTCAAGCTACCTACAACCGAGGAGCTAATTGAAAAAGTGCTGGAACGTCTGAGACCTCGAAGACGAGACCCACGCTGCTGGAACTGCGGACAGCTGGGCCACCTTAGCACCAAGTGTCCCAAGCCTCAGAAACCCAGAAAACAGGCTGCGGAAAACTAGAAAGGGTTAATGGGAAGGGGCAACCGTTGACCCACGCTGGAGAGGCCCTGAAATCTGCTGCTACTGTCGCAACCGTGAGAGGAAAAGCCAGCAGCATTTTTATCAATGGCATAATAGATGGAGTAACTCGTGAACTACTGGTGGACACGGGAGCAACCAGGACAATTCTGAGACGCGGCATAGTGGCACGAGGTAAGCAGATTGCACCAACAAAGTGGTCTCTGCACACCGCCACGGGAGAGTCAGCACAGGTGTATGGGGAGACGATTGCCACCTTCCAAATTGGCAGCACCACTTTTGATCATCGGACGTTGGTGGCCAACATTGAAGAAGACGTTATATTGGGAATGGACATACTGGACAGATTTGGGTGCAGTTTAAATTTAAAGAAAGGGTCCATTAAAATTGGAAATGAAGAAGTCATCCTGCAAAGACGGAAAGAACTGGCTGCACGTGTTATCCTAGCCAAGAATACCGAAGTGAAGGGGCGATCCGAGATGATAGTGAGTGCCCGCCTGGATTCCAGTAGTACAAATGACCAAATCTGTATGATAGAACCGGAGAACATGGACAATGTTAACAAAGGAGTCATGGTGGCAAGAACAGTGATTCGCGCAAAGGAGACCATTCCTGTCAAGATCATGAATGTGAACAGCTACCCAGTTAAAATGAATGAAGGTTTTGTTTTGGGCAGATGTGAGAGGATAACTTCCATTGTGCAACAGATGACAAACATGTCATGCGAAGGAAACAAATTGTCAACACAATTGGAAGCCCTGGTCCACGACGCTTCCCAAGGTCTAACCGAGGAAAACAAACGGAGAGTGAGGAGTTTGATCTGCCGCTACCAGAACATTTTCGAGGACTCTAATGGCCGTCTGGGAAGAACCAAGGTAGTGCGACATAGCATAGACACCGGAGAAGCGAGACCAATAAAACAGGCTCCAAGAAGACTACCCTTTGCAAAGCGGGAAGAAGCTGACAAGATCATCAAAGACATGAGCAAGGATGGCATCATAGAACCATCAAGTAGCCCTTGGACATCCCCGGTGGTACTGGTGAAAAAGAAGGATGGTACCACGAGATTTTGTGTGGACTACAGACTGCTCAACGATGTTACGAAAAAGGATAGTTACCCTCTGCCAAGGATTGACGACACCTTGGACACATTGGCAGGATGCACCATTTTTTCCACATTGGACCTGAAAAGTGGCTACTGGCAAGTTGAATTGGATGCCAAAGATAAGGAGAAAACTGCATTCTCGACTGGATCTGGACTTTGGCAGTTCACCGTGATGCCATTTGGCTTATGCAATGCCCCCGCCACGTTTGAAAGGCTGATGGAGAATGTGCTGCGAGGACTGTCATGGGAAACCTGCCTGGTATACTTGGATGACATAATCATCCTGGGAAAGGACTTCAACCATCAGTTGAGAAATCTGGACCAAGTTTTCGGGCGACTACAAGACGCTGGACTGAAGCTCAACCCGAAAAAGTGTAACCTGTTCAAGAAACAAGTAAATTACCTGGGACACATAGTTTCTCAACGTGGAGTTGAAGTTGACCCTGCCAAAATCAAGGCAGTAAGAGACTGGCCCGTGCTGAAGGACAAACATGAAACTAGGAGTTTCCTGGGGCTGTGCACTTATTACAGGAGGTTTGTGCCAAGATTTGCGGACATTGCAAAACCGCTCACCAAGCTTACGGAAGAAAACACTCGCTTCCATTGGAGTGATTCCTGCGCACAAGCATTTGAAGAGCTTAAGGGAAGATTAACAAGTGCCCCCATCTTGAGCTACCCACGAAAAGATGGAAAGTTCATCCTGGATACCGACGCTAGTAATGTGGGGATAGGAGGCGTCCTTTCCCAAATACAGGATGGGCATGAGACTGTTCTGGGTTACTTCAGTAAAGTGCTTTCCAAGCCAGAACGAAATTATTGCGTGACCAGACGAGAGCTTCTTGCCGTGATAAAATCAGTGGAACACTTCCGCAAATACTTGTACGGGAGAAAATTCACACTACGGACTGATCATGCTGCACTGGTTTGGCTTCTGAAATTCAAAAACCCAGAAGGGCAAGTGGCTAGATGGATTGAAAGGCTCCAGGAGTATGATTATGACTCCGAACATAGACCTGGCACGCTTCATCGAAATGCGGATGCATTATCCAGACGACCATGCGCCAGTGACTGCAAACATTGCAGCAAGATGGAGGACAAGGTAGCAATTGTCCAAAGGACGACCACCGAAGATGAGGACTGGCAAGATGAAAAATTGGCGCAAGACCAACTGAATGATCCGGACTTGAAGTATGTGATGGAATGGGCGCGAGAAGGAGAAAGGCCAACCTGGGAAAAACTCGCCCCCTTATCACCAACTGTCAAGGCTTATTGGGCTCAATGGGGATCCATAGTGATAGAAGGAGGGTTTCTGAAACGAAAGATCGAGAAGGAAGACGGCACACTTAGAAGAAAGCAAACCCTCGTTCCGAGGAGCCGAGTACCGGAAATCCTTGGACTGCTGCATGGAGGAACTTCTGGAGGACATCTAGGCGTTAAGAAGACGCTGGAGAAAGTGAAAGAGCGATTTTACTGGATCAACTGCAGCGAAGACGTCAAAGATTGGTGTCGAAAATGTGTAACCTGTGCAACGGCCAATGGACCGCAAAGGAAAAGGCGAGCACCAATGCGTCAGTACAATGTTGGCAGCCCCTTTGAAAGAATTGCCATCGACATAGCTGGCCCATTTCCTACAACTGAGAAGGGTAACAAGTACATCATGGTGGTGATGGATTACTTCAGCAAGTGGGTGGAAGCTTACTCAATCCCTAACCAAGAGGCCGTAACCGTGACTGAAGTTCTAGTTACCGAATTTATCAGCAGGTTTGGCGTACCCCTGGAATTACATTCTGATCAGGGAAGGAACTTTGAAGCTGCTATCTTCCAGCAAATGTGTGAGCGGCTAGGGATCTACAAGACCAGGACCACTGCGCTACATCCACAGTCTGATGGAATGGTGGAAAGGATGAACCGTACCGTGGGGAGGTACTTAGCCAAAGTAGTGTCCAGCCATCAGCGGGACTGGGACCGACATCTGCCTTTGTTCTTATTGGCTTACCGGTCGGCTGTTCAGGAAACGACGAAGAAGACTCCCAGCAGCATACTGTTTGGGCGAGAAATGCGACTTCCTTGTGATCTCAAATTTGGCTGCAAACCAGGTGAAGACCTAGCCGGAGAAGACTATGTGACAGACCTTCGCAGGAGGCTGGATGACATCCATGATCAGGTCCGCATGAACATCGGGGAAGCCAGCGATCAAATGAAGGAGCGCTATGACACCAGAGCTGACAGCATGGGGTACAAAGCTGGTGACTGGGTGTGGCTTTTTGACCCCAAGAGGCGCCAAGGATACTGTCCGAAACTTCAGCGTTCCTGGGACGGGCCGTACGAGATCTTGGAGCGCATCAACGATGTGGTCTACCGCATAAAAAAGAGACCAAACGGAAAACCAAGGGTCGTGCACTACAATCGCCTCTCACCATACCTAGGCGATAATGATGACCAACCAGCCCAAAAAGTACGACAGTGCGTCGCATCCGAAAGATCACCAGCCTTTGAGACGTTTTGGGAGAACGCGAAGGCAGGGCAGAAGTTTCGCCATGGAGTGACCACAGAAGTCCACAAGGACTTATTTGAGGTCACTAGGGACCACACACTGGCATGCAGTGTACCGGAAGATCTAGATATGTCTAGAGGAATTGCACGGGTCTTCCGATACAAATTCGGAGAACCGCAACCCTCGAGCAGCCCGCAAGGAAGAGCTCTGAGACTACCGAAGGGGCGTCAACAAGCATACTGCCTGGTTGTCCCGGATTCCAGCAACCTGGAAGAGGACTACAAGGCATTGTGGGACGGCCTTGTTGAGCTGCGTGACTACATGTTGGAGGATCAGCAGGCGCGTCTGGCAATACCGAAGATGGGTGGCGGCCGCGCTAATCGAGACTGGCGGATAATCCGGAGTATGATTGAAGCAGTGTTCTCGGGAGTCGGCATCAGCGTCATGGTGTGCTGCGAGCAAGCGCAGCCGAGAGCCAGTGGGGAGAAATCCGTGGACTGCCACTTCTTCCTGACCACAGGGTGTCGACGTGGATCAGCATGCCCCTACCTACACAGAGTCAAGACTGTTCCGGGACGAAACAGTCTAGGTGGGGGGTAGTGTTATGTAAATATAAATATTGAAATAAGTATGGGTAGTTATAGTGTTATGTAAATATAAATATTGAAATAAGTATGGATAATTATAGTTATAAGAATCCTCAAAAGTATTGGTAGGTAAGATCGATAATTATGTATAAGTGTAGAATTCTCTAGGCTAAGTAGGTATTTGTTATAATTATAGGAATACTGTATTGCATTGGTAGGTAGGATTTTGGTTGTGTCTAGGTAGCACGTGAAACATCGAGAAGTAATAATTACTCTGGAACCGTCTGGCGACTTTAGTTCTGGATCATACTGCTCTGAAGAGTATAAAGGTGCAAATGGCCTGCAGAGCGGGCCAGTATCATAGAGACTTACAAACACATCGAAGTCATCTGATCAGTGAACCAAAACCAAGTGGAATAATCGAGAAAGTAGTGTGAAAATAAATATTGTAACTGTGTAAAATAAATAACTATTGAAGAAGACCTGTGTATTTTTAATTTGAAGACAATTGAACCCTAATTTCGTAACAATATTTAAAAAACATTTTTCGACCATTAGGTGCCTACTTCCTTAATTTCTTACAGTGTTATTCTTAAACGGCAAAGCCGTGGCTCATCCGCAGCTTATAGTGAATTTTCAATACAAAAAAAATGATCCGTAGATCAGCTATGGATTAAATGTTAGCAAATATCAAATAGCAAATGACCGATCCGTAGTCCAGTGGTAACACTTTGGACTAGTAAATGGAAGGTTGTGGGTTCGAATCCTGGCGGCGCATAAAAAACATACCATTTATATTTTCAAATTTGCTTTTCACTGGGTTGAAAAATTCATAACCCTTACCGTTAATAAAAAGGTCCATCCAGCCTTACAGCAACCGGGTCTTGCTTGAGTATTGGCGCTTTGTACCGACGACCAAGCTCGTAAACAACACCTCTGCGGCACTACAAAAAGTGTCATAGACCCCTAGAGTCCCTGAAATCTAGGGAGTCTCCCACCCTGGATTTTTTTAAAAAATCAACGGATTATCAATTCATAATGTTAATACCTGTTTCTGGCCAGACAAAATAGGCTGTTGAACTGCATTCCTCTTCACAAATTTACTGTTTTCAAAAGAAAAAAAAAGTAATAAACATCGAAACATGGTCCGGTCGATAGCTCATTTGGTAGAGTGCTTGCATTCCATGCCGTGAGCTCGGGTTCGAATCTCACCGAGGGTGTCAGAAACAATTTCCCGTTTCGGTGTTTCATTCAAACCCTAAAATAAATAAAAACATTCAAAGTTTACTCAGCCTTCACAATAAATGAGTACCAGCCCACTCGGGAGCTGGGAAGCCCCCACGTCAACTGATGTGATTGGCGTAAGGCCGGCTCCCTTACCTGTTATAATAAATAGGTTCCACTCGTCACATGCGAACCCTTCGAGGATAACGCGGCATGAAGTTACACTATATGTGTAGCTTGGTTGCGAAACCTTGTATTCCGAGATTTCATCCACAACTGGGTTTCTGCCTCCCTCATTGAAAGTAGCTGTGTTCTGTATTTTGTGGCAGTCGGAAAAATAACGCATTATCATGTCAGACTGTGAACGGTTGGATGGAAAGCGCTAGCAGCAAGGGGCTTTACCGGTAGGTGTATGGAAAATATTGAAGACATAATAATCTGTAGATTTTAGCATAGTAAATATCTCTTCTCCTTCTCTTTGATCAAAGATTGGCGATCTTCATCTAATCTAATCTAAGCTGCAAGGATATATTTTGTATTAAATGCATTACCACAAGCAGACATGTATAATTTCGAGCTAACACATCCCTCATGTGAACCTACAACATAAAAACCAAACCTCAAATGGATATACACCCTGCAACTCTTGCCGTCTTTCCCTGAAACAGGGGCGATCATCATGGCTATTTTGATTTTAGTTGCTGCGGCTCGAAACAGGAACGAGGACGAAACAGGGGCTTGGTGTTTTTCAGCCACGATGTGCTTCGGCGTCCCTGAGATCTTCTCCCATCAATCTTACCCTGTATGATAAGATGAAGGAGACGGTACTTTTCATTTCTCAAAATGTGACCGAAGTACATCAGCTTTCTCTGCTTAATGGTAGGCAGGAGCTCCTTTGTAGTGCGCATTCGTTGGAAGACTTCTTCATTGGTGACTCGATCACGCCAAGAGATCCGAAGCATTTTTCGGTAGAGACACATCTCGAACGCTTCAATTTGTCCCCGCAAGTGAACAGCTGATTAGTCTTCATACAAATATTACCGATATTCGGTAGGTAAGAATTACCGTGATCATGATAAAACTAATCGGCTGTTCACTTGCGGCCATCTTGGATTGACTGGTCTTCTACAAATATTACCAATATTCGGTAGGTTAGAATTACCGTGCTGGAAGTCTCATCACTAGACTAATCAGCTGTTCACTTGTGGCCATCTTGGCTTGACAGGTCTTCATACTAATATGAACGATATTCAGTGGGTAAGAATAACCGTGGAGATGAGACTTCCAGGCCTGGTGTTTTGCCCTTGCCCCAACTGACGTGTGCGTTTGCTTCCAGCTGCCGTGGCGTACCCTGGTCTGTACGGCGGCTACGTGCAGGCCGCCGTGGCCGCGGGTCTGCAGGCCCCGCTGGGTCCTCCGCCCAAGAGGAAGCGACGCCACCGCACCATCTTCACGGAGGAGCAGCTGGAGCAGCTGGAGGCAACCTTCGAGCGCACGCATTACCCGGACGTGGTGCTGAGGGAGCAGCTGGCGCTCAAGGTGGACCTCAAGGAGGAGCGAGTAGAGGTAAGGCTATTCTTTCTTCACCCGATGTAGTCAAAACAAAGTACCTAGACCGGTCCGTAGTCTAGTTCTTAACACCTCTGACTCGTAAATAGAAGGTTGTGGGCTTGAACCCCAGCGGAGTACAAAAAAATATAACATTTATATACTTTTAAGGGTTTGGTGGTTTACACAGTGAAAGTCCATTGTATATTAAATAAATTAACACAGTTTTAATTCACTTTTTAAAATTTTATTGTTGTCTAGTACTTCCGCCTATAAGGCATCTTCAGGACAATCTGTGTGACAAAAGTGTCCTGAAGATGCCTTAAAGGCGAAAGTACTAGACAACAATAAAATTTTAAAAAGTAAATTAAAACTGTGTTAATTTATTTAATAACATTTATATTTTCAAATATGCTCTTCGCTGGGTGAGCAATTCATATAACTTTACCAAAGACCGGTCACTCATGGTCCATCCAGCCTTACAGAAACTGGCTCTTGCTTGAGAATTGACGCTTTCTACAGCGACGACCAAGCTCGCAGAGGGCTTTTGAGGTGTGATACACACAAAAACAGCGCTCACCAAATAAATCATCCTAATATTATTATTATTATGTACGCAAGTAGGTACTTTGCGAATAAATCCTCTCCAGATCCATCTCGCTTCCAGGGAATAGCCAAACATCACACATCGCCCCGCGGCGTAAAGTTTCATTTGGATAATTCACTTTCAAATCCTTTAAAGAAGCGACAATCCCGCGGAGACAAGCCGCGGCTTTGCGGGTTGCTAGGCGAGCCCACTACCCCCACCCATAAAACCTGCGTTCAAACTCAACCAAAAAAAATGTTGGCAAGCCACAAAGCTCACTTGAAGCGCTGCTTTAGTTTGCATACACTTTTTGGGGAAACGCTAAATGTAACGTTATATACTTGGGGTGAAGAGAGAACTCTCAGTAAGCGCGCCTCAGGGCGGGTTAGCGCTCTGCTGTGATCCCCGGGTATCAAAATCCCCACCGCAGTTCAGCAGGGTCGTGTAAGGAGTGGTGTACGATGTGGCGTATATCAGAATTAGCATTTAAAAACTACATTAACTATTTTGATTATTTATTTGAAATACATTCATAATCCACTTTTTTTTGTTTACCTTATATTTATTATTAAAAATTTATTATGGATTTTTTATTTATTTTATTTTTATTATTTATTTTATATTAATAATAAATACTTTTTAGGTTCAACTCGCCACATGCGACGCCTTCGGGAATAACGCGGCAAGAAGTTACACTATATGTGTAGCTTAGTTTGCGTTTTTAGTTGCATTTTTTTATTATATTTTTGTTACCCTATACCTACCTCACCAAAAAAGCCCAAGCTCTTGTGTGTGGTGATTATGTTAGATTATGTTAGTCCTTGGACCGGTCCGTAGTCCAGTGGCAACACTTCGGACTCGTAAATGGAAGGTTGTGGATTCGAATCCCGGCGGAGCATAAAAATATACTATTTAGTATATTTTCAAATGTGCTCTTCGCTGGGTTGAAAATTCATAAAACCTTTACCAAAGACCGGTCACTGAAAGGTTCATCCAACCTTACAACAACTGGGTCTTGCTTGAATATTGGCGCTTTGTAGCGATGACCAAGCTCGTACACCTCTGCGGCACTACAACAAGTGTCATAGACTCATAGAGTCTCTAGAATCTAGGGAGTCTTTCGCACAGGATTTCTTAAAAAAAAAAACAGATTAAGGCGTGCGTGGTATTTTCAACGTCAAATTATGTGTGTGACTTTAAAGTGTTAAAAAAAGCTACTCACATGCCCAAATACAAAATGCCGAGTTTTAATGTTAACTTATATTTATTATGTTAAAACTTATAGTTTACTACATGAACCAAGGCCATTCTAGCTCTAGTATGGCCTTGACATCAACTATAGTTTAGTTTCAAGAAGATGTGATCACTTTTTGAGCGGGAGGTTTGAGTTCAAATCCGATCATGTCATAATAAAATTATGATTATGAGTTGCATTGATTTATTTTAACTTATTACGTATGTAAAACTTGTAACATTCACTATTTTAATTTTTAACTCTAAATGAGAACCTACCTACACAGGCAAAATTTTCTTGTGAAAATAAATAGGTTTCACGTTTGCTTTCGCATAAAGAGACGCAAAATTGCATGTATTAACTAAAATGAGATGAATAAGATATGATGAAATTGAATTTTTGTAGAAATTGTAGAAAGTGTATTTTTTGAAAAATCAGAAACTAAATACAAGTGCTCAACGCTTCGCTAGAATCCAATTTTCGTTTAAATAATTGTTATTTCTAATTTGCATTATTTTTGTTAACACACTGCTTCTTTTCAAATGGGATACTTACCAAGTGGTAAAAATTTAAAATCCCTTTTTAACAGATTAATAAAATGTAAATATCCCTTTTGGTGAATTTTGAAATACGCCCCTAGTACAACTACGTCTTGTACGACCCTCCTAAACTCATCTGGGGACTTAACTCCGCCACTGCAAAGCGCCCTCCGGCCTTACAATCAGGCTAATGTTATTTTGAGCAAAATTACTTTTGCATGTATCCCTGCTTACTGTCGGATAATACGTAATTTGTACTGTGTAAGTGGGAGTGGTGTTTGATATACGTCCCGTGGACTTATAATGTGAATTAAGCCACTGTAATACCAACCGTACTTAATTATTCAAATTAAATTGAAGATTAAAGATAAGTACCTAGATGGTGTTGGGCTTTAAACCTTACAATCACATATTAGAGGTTCTTTAAACAGAACTAAAAAATCTCGGTGGTTAAAAATGTGTTATTTGTCGTATGTGTCAAACTTAAAAGCAAATTATATTGCAATTTGTATAGATTTAATGACGCACTAAATGGGTGCTTTCTTTCAATCATTTCCAATGTCACCCCTGTTTCAGGGAAGGTCGGCAAGAGTTGTAGGGCTTATGTTCATTTGAATTGTAGGTCCACATGCGCCATGTGTGAGCGTGAAATTATGCGTGTCTGCTTGTGGGAATGCATTTAATATGAATTTCAAATGATACATATCTTTGCAACTTAGATTTAGAAATATAATTGGCGGTCCGCAGTCCAGTGGCAACACTTCGGGCTCGTAAATGGAAGGTCGTGGGTTCGAATTCCGGCGGAGCACAAAAAATATTCCAATTACATATTCAAATATGCTCTTCGCTGGGTTGAAAAATTCATAAAACGTTTGCCAAAGACCTGTCACTAAAGGTCCATCCAGCCTTACACCAACCGAGTCTTGCTCGAGTATTGGTGCTTTGTAGCGACGACTAACCTCGTAAACACCTCTGCGGCACTACAACAAGTGATATAGACCCCTAAAATATCTGAAATCTATGGAGGCTCAAAATCGCTACTAACAGCATCTTGGAACAAACAGAACTTCAGTACCCTGAGTACAGGTTTTTTCACTTTACTCGAAGAATTGTGTATTCGAGAAAAATGTATGTGAACTTGTAAAGCACCCCTGGCAAAAAAGGGGTCCTGGTCTAAGCCACAAAGAAGAATATTTCTTGAAGATTTTGCGTTAAACAGTAGCGGATGACAATCCCACTTGCACCATCTGTGAGTGGACGTGGTCAATGCAAACATTGTGACGACTGTTTGCCCAGAATGTCCCAAGGAAGTCCTGCCCACAGTCAACAGCCAACGTTTACCCAGTCATCGCTGTTTACCGTTTTAAATAATATAGTCGTCTTATGACGGCTACAGAATATCGCTCCTGCGTGACCGTTTTGCATGGAATAACATTCAAGAATGATCGACATGTGAATGGTATACAAAAGTAGTATGATTATCAATTTGTGTGATTCATTCAGCAAGATTGACAAATATAAATGTTAAGTTTACAGGGTAGTGTAAATTACTTTTGAATGCAATCATTATTAAAGATCGGCAATTTCTATAAATAGGATGCTCTCTAAAGATATTTTGTTTTGCCACCCCGATTTCAGGGAAAGGCAGCAGGAGTTGCAAGGTTTATGTTCACGTGAGGTTTTTATTAAATTTTTATTTGTATGCACACATGCAGACTGTGTAGATGCAAACCTACATGTGCTTGTCTGTGAGCATGCATTTAATATGAGCCTTAAAAGTTAACATATCTTTGCAGTTTAGATTATGGATTATAGTAAAATTGTTGTAGAACATTTCCAGCCATTTCAGATATGATGTCTTTTGCAGTCCCCGAGTTCTTCTTTCATCATTTTTCCCTGTATGAAATAACAATAGTGTTTGAGGTCACCCAGCTTTACATTTTTAATATTTGGCTGTAGATCTTCACTTATGGACTTGTGGTGACCTAAGATCTAAATAATTTAGTTTCATGTGAGCACACATCTTTTCATTGATAAATACTGTAATTAGGTAATATTTCTTTCAAAGTTAACACAGCATCTACTAGACCTAAATACCAACTTAAAAAAAATGCCACTCGAGAATGCCGAATGTTGAACAACCATCTGTAGGGGTGGTAATGACCGTTCGGCAGGTGAAACTGTTTAATACATACATTCAGAACGCATTAGAGTTGTAAAGGGTCGAATGTTTGCCCGTGGTCTGTCACATTTGAGAAATTTGAGTGGCCCATTAGATGTGGGACAGAATTGAACATGCCCAACATACTTTTGTGTACTTATAGACAATATCAATAAAAAATCATAACTGTTATCATGTTTATTTTAGAGAATAGGAAGAAATCCTTTCGTTTTTTTTTCTCATATACGAAGGTCGGAAATCATCATGGAGATTTCCACTGTTTTGATTAAATCTTAAGCCTCTATGAAGGAATAGAGTAACTGTAACTCTGTCGATATTCCGCTAGGGGGCCGTCCATAAATAACGTCATCGATTTTGGCCGATTTTCGACCCCCCCCCCCTTACAATCATCCTATAGACATTATCTAATGACCCCCCCCCCCCTCTTGCTGTAATAATGGATGAGCTTAATAATTAATAATGTTATATTACTTACATAATATTTTGTATATTTTGTAGAAATTGGTATTTACAACAACGACGTCACTTTTGGTACTCGTACATCATTTGCCATCATCCGCAGACCAGACTCCCCCCTCCTTAATGCGAATGACGTAATATATGGACAGCCCCTAGGGGTATCCAGAGCCTCTGTAGAGCTGCCTCCATTTTTTCCTATCCTGAAAAAATGAAGACCTCTTTCAATTCATTCATATTCATCACCTTTTTCATGCATTTTCTTCTTTTACACTCACTTTGTATGTCCCATTTTTTTAAAATCTCCTCAATCTGATCACTCCATACTTTTCTCTGTCGTCCCTTCCCTCTTTAACTGCATTTAAACTAGTGCAATAAATTTATCAGCTTAGAAAGCATAACATTTTATTTAGTAGTATACCACTCTGCCACGGAAAAATATTCATATAAAAAATTGCACTTGGTACAATTGAATTGAGCTTTTTCCTTTGGTGTGTTTTTTACACTAATTTAATAAAAAAAAGCCTCTTGCATCCATTTGTTAAATTTATATTTTATCATGATGTTAACGAATATTTATAATATCGACATTTTTTTTGCACAATTAAAAAAAAAATTATGTAAAAGAAATCGCAATCTTCGTTACATGGGTTTATCACTTGAAGGTCTTCAAGCCTTTTTGTCCCAATGTCTCCATGTTATGTTGTTTGTCTTTCTTGGCTGCCTGCAGTAGCCTGAGAACATGATATTCCACAATATCCCTTTATTGCCTTAAAGACCACTCAACATCTTTCAAGGACACTTATCGTTTTTCAAGGACACTTATCGTCTTTCAAGGACACTTGAGGATTCACAGGAAACCTTCTCCAGGTCTCGACCACACACGAAAGGATGAGTTGCATCATTTATACATGAGGATTAATTCCTCGAACAATAAATAGGGTTCCATTTTAAAACTCTTTTGGTTGATCTTTTTTTTCGTCACTTTATAACCGATTTTGCCAATGGCTCTTCATTTTGAAACGGTTTGGATAAAAAAAAATGAAAAGAGAGCAATCAAACAAATATAAGTTGTTTAGTTTTGTGTCTCATTTTATTAATTGTGTATTTTAATGTAATTTTGACAAAATTAAATGCACTTTGTAAGGCTACAACAATTTTCTTTTAATCATATTGGTACGAAGCTAACCAATCCTATTACAAATGGTTCATTATAGCAATTAGTTAATAGTCAATTCTGTGCCAAGGGAATGCTTCGAGATTTGCTAAGCTAATACTCATCTGTGGCTTGGGTTTATTTTTTCAAATACACATGCAGCATGTGTAAGCGCAAACATAAACTAAATCAAATTCCTAAGCGTATTGAACGGTTCATTTTTGTCAATGCCACCCCTGTTTTAGAGAAAGGTAGCAAAAACTCCATACTTTTTAGCGTTGTTTCTAGTACCTGCTTATTCTATAATCTAAGCTGCGAAGATATGTTAACATATAAGGCGTATATTAATTGCATGCCCACAAACAGGCTCATGTAGGTTCACGCCTACACAATCTGCATGTGTGCATACAAATAAAAAAAACTTCACATGAACATAAACCTTGCAACTTCTCGCGCCTTTCACTGAAACCGGGGTGGCATTGGCAAAAGTGAACCAATTTTTACAGCAGGGGGGGTCAGCCTCACACTAACCTATCAGTCAAGGAGCATAATCTATTATCTAAGCTGCAAAGATATATTAACTTTTAAATGCATGCCCACAGACATGTAGGTTCGCGCCTACACATTCTGCATGTGTGCATACAAGTAAAACTCCTACCACCTTTCCCTGAAACCAGAGTGGCATTGGCAAAAGTGAACCAATTTTCACGGTAAACAGGGAGAGATTAGGAAAAAGTGAATTTTTTTTCAGGGATTGGGAGTTCATACCAATCAAACTACTTTTACCTTACAATCCCAGGCTGCATTTTCCATAAATTTGGATGAATAGCGCATATGTAAAGGGCTCTTGAGGTGTGATACACACAAAAACAGCGCTCACCAAATAAATCATCCTAATATTATTATTATATTATGTTTGAATGCAGGTGTTTTCTACCTTTCTCTCTCCTGACCTACCCTTCGCCCCCTCCACCCCTACAGGCACCCAGCGCACACCCCGCACACCCCGTTACCACATATTTGTTTAAGGGAAATTGAAAAATGCATTATTAAACCGCCTTTGTTTAGAAATATACTTATTACTTACCGCGGGGTGTTCCCCTCCCTTTGTTTCCCAACTTTAAAATTGCATCCCCCAACCCTAGATTTATCGATTATAAATTGCAGTGAAATGGAATCGAAACGGATGTTCTAAATTTGTTTTTTTTCTCAGCTGTATATGCTATGCTAATCTAAATCTAATCTCATCTAAGTTGCAAATATATGTAACATTGAAGACTCACATTATATGCATTTTAAGGTGCAGACACGCATAAGCTCGCGTTTTAACATGCCGCATGTGGACCTACAATATAATAAAACCCGAATTTCAAATGTACATACACCCTGCAACTCCTGCCAACCTTCCCTGAAACAGGGGTGACATTGGCAAAGGGAACCATTTTCTACAGCATGGGTGGTCATCCGCATACGGCATACCAACCGATAAGTCAAGGAACTATTTTACTGACTCCTATGCCATATACATTCATGTATATTGTATAACCATAAAACATTGTAACCATAGTACATAATCATAATGGGGAAAAAACATCATTGAAGAAAACCCGATTTTTTCAACAATGAAACTAAGTTTTCAGTTATTTAAAAAAATATACGCTAATTTTTAAGAATTTAAATAAATCTAATTCCAATGAAAGCACTGTTTCTTTTCACCAATTGGCGATTGTTATTTGATTCTAAAAAATATTGAAAATCAAAATTAATTTTCACAATTTCAAATTTTCACCATTTTCAGAAACCCCCATTTCAAAAGAAGTGGCTTGCGTAAGGCCGGCTCCCTTACCTGTAAAAATAAACAGGTTCCACTCGCCTCATGCGAAACCCTTCGGGGTAAACGCGGCAGGATGTTACACTATATGTGTAGCTTAGTTGCGTTGCGTACATATGAGGTGGCGATATGTAAATGGATTTAATTTTCATAATCAACAATGGCTTTTATACATTGCAACAATAATACAGAAAGCCGTAATCGTTGATTCCTGAAATTGCTTGCATTTCGATTAAATAATTATGAATATTGTTGAGCCTGGTAAACCATGTTTATAATTAATGCTTCATAATATTCTTCCGTGCTTACAATCATTATTTTAAGCTCTGCAATAATCCTGAAAAAATTGGATGTAGAAATATAATTTCAAAATTTATACGTACATGAAATTCGCACTTTCAAATATCCCTCGGCTGGATGACGTCAACGGGAGTCGCCAGTAGTAAATAATTGTGTATTAAGAGTGCTTTATACTCTAAATCTGTCGTTTTTGTTCCTTCAACTTGGTCAACAAAAAAAGTTGCAGTAATGAAAAGAAAAAATATTGAAAATAAACGTTAACTAAATCTTAACTAAATCTAAATCTAAGTTGCAAAGATATGTATCATTTGAGGTTCATATTAAATGCATTCCCACAAGCAGACACGCATAATTTCGCGCTCACACATGCCGCATGTGGACCTACAATATAAAAATCCAATCTCAAATGAACATAAGCCCTGCAACTCTTGCCGACCTTCGCTGAAAAAGGGGGGACATTGGCAAAGTGAACCATTTTTTACAGTATGGGTGGTACATTATAGATTATTATAGTTTAATGTTGCATTGCAAATCACAGATAGAAACTAAGGCAAACTTGATCTATTAAAAGTGTCTTGAAAAGCTTCATTCTTCCCCACATAAGTTCTACATAATATTAAACACGCATAAAGCTTCAGCATTTTATCTCATCTCACGGGAAGCTGGATGTGCCGTTAAACTCGACCTAGTAAGTTAAAACGACCCCGGATAATCAAGGCCCTACTGTACATTAACATATGTTCTCTAAATAAAATAAATATGATTGAAAAATTCTGCAACTGCAAAATTCCGTTCAGGGTAAATTGTAAAATAGCACACTGCTATACACAAAGCATTTGATCCACAGCTGGTCCATGGATCATTGTTTTTTTACTATGAAAAATGCACGTTACGTGCCGGTTGAGCCATGGATTTTCTGTGTGTGAATAACACTAGTAGAGTATAATGTTACTACTATGATTTTCCATTTTCTATATTTGGTTTCCTTTCACATTGGGGTTTGTTCTGTAGTCCTTCATAGTCCATTTATAGCGTTTCAGCCAAAAGTATCGAAACCAGAACAGCGTCTCTTTTGAACGTGTTAGTTTTCACACTTTTTGAAGTTCGAAAAACGCTGTTTTTTAGTTTAGTTTAAACGTAATGTTGGTTCTGGTGAAAAACAAACGGAGTACAACTGAGAGCTCCCGCTTGTATGACTTCTGCACAGCCCAGCAATGCTATTCCCGCATATCGGATTGTTGAATTAAATATATTCCTGCCGTGTATGGATTCCGTACGCGGAATAAAGCCTGCTATATTTGCCCTGAAAGTTTACAAACATTATTTGTACGTAGGTTATATTTACCAAATTTTCATATTGCTTTTACCAAAGACCGGTCAAAAAGGTTCATCCAGCGATTCGGTCTTGCTTGAGAATTGGCGCTTTGTAGTGACGATCAAGCTCATAAAAAAGTCAGGTCGATTGCTCAGTTGGAAGAATGTTTGCATTCCATGCCGTGAGCTCGGGTCCAAATCCCACCGAGGTTGTCAGAAATGATTTCCCGTTTCTGTGTTTATTTCAATCTCCAAAATAAAATACCGACAAGGTTTACTCAGCCTTCACAAGAAATGAAGACCAGCCCCCTCGGAAGCTGGGAAACCCCCACTTCAACTTCAACCACTCAAGTGGTTGGTGTAAGGCCGGTCCCTTACCTGTAAAAATAAATAGGTTCCACTCGCCACATGCGAAACCCTTCGAAGATAACGCGACAACAAGTTACACTATACGTGTAGCTTAGTTGCGTTTCTTCGTTCCTGACCAGGACAGAATTAGATGGTTAATTTTTTTATTTGCCATTCTAATATTTGTTTTAAAGCAAATTGTGGCAAAAGCAATTTTGAGGTGATCGATCACAGCACGGCGCCAGAGAAATTGTCCAATTTATTATTTATTTTTTTGAATAACGTAACTCTTCATATTAGTTTCTTTGGATCCACAAAACCTAAGATGACTTGCTGGAATTTTTAACTTTCAGAAAGTGGCTATTGCTGGCTGTACTAAATTTTAATTAGAAGGGAACCAAGGCTATCACAACTACTGGCACATCATTACATGAATGTGTAAGTGGCAAAAGATTTTTTTTCCTGCTATTTGTTTGCATAAAAATATCCGTATTCTAAAAACACATTTCTTCAAAAGAAGCAGTATGAGTACATATATATTATATCGATTACAGCTTATATTTTGTTTAGAGAGATTTCCCTCGTAATACGTATTAAAAGTTGCTTCACTGTAATACGCCTTTCTCTTTTGATGTTTTACTTTGGAAATACTTGGTGGTCTTCATGAATTTAAAAGTTTATACGAAGGTTTAACATACGCGGAATATCGACCCGTTGCGTTGTATGAAAATCTACGACGAAAAATTCGGAATACAAAATCACAAAAACGTTATACAAGTAAGCATGTAAATATTATTATTGCATTGATACATTTTTTCTCTTTTTTTAGATCAACTTTTATAGCTATTTTTGTCCAATTTATCAGTTAGCGTGAGGCTGATCAGCCTAACTGTAAAAAATACTTGATGCCCCATTTTTCCGATGACGAACTTCAAAATACCATACAAAACGCTGTATTTGTTGATTCAGATTTTCATTTTGTATGAACATGCACCTACTGCATGTATAAGAGAAATTTGACAGGCGCATGCTTTTTGTGTGTGCATAGAGAATGAAACTGTTTTTGTTTCTCCGACTGTAATTATAGTTTAAAGATTTTATACGAAATGGAGTTCTACCGAGATTAGTCAGGATATTTTGTAGGTAGGTAGTGATGATGATTGATTGATGATTTCTTTACAGCCCCGTTTTGTGATGTAGTCACTCCAAGGGCGCTTAAAAAGTGTAGTACTCAACTCATATAAAGGTGACTATTAAATATATTTGTTTATCTTTTTTTAAGCAACCAATATAAAACAGTTAAATAACGGATCGGCTTCCAATTACCTTCAACGATAATTATACCGAGAGGGGAGTCGGTCGTTTAATATTTGGTACTTATTTGTCAAGTACAGTACCCCAAGTATAAACCTCTACTTTTAACTCAACCCTAGCGTTTTTCCAAATATGTATGCAAAGTGCAACGCTCCCTTGAGGCGCTGTCTAATTTTTGGTGAAACTCTGTGGTTGAGTAGTAATGAAATAGGGGTAAAGCCCTTTTCCCTTGTATCGTGACGACCCTCCTGTGACGCGGCGGGGCAACACACAATTCGCTGCTCATTTACCCACGCAATCAAAATAAACATTTGACTTTGTTCTGCAGCTGCCTTAGACTGTGTACTCTATGGTATATATGGCAGTGGTAGGCAAAGTGCGGCTCCGGAGCTGCATGTGGCTCTATAAAACTCCGTAAGTGCGGTTCCGGCGCAATAATATTTTCATTTAAAAGAAAGTTGGTAAGAAAAATATGACACCTTATTTTGATATATTATTTGCGATATTATAAACATCGATAATTCTTCAAAATATATATTTTGCAAATCGCATGTCTATCCCCTCCCACCCTCCACGGTCAACAAAAAATTATCGGACGAAATTTCGAGATTTGCCAGCGTTTTATTGCTCATTTTTGGTGTTCGGTAGTTAATAATTGTGACAGAATTTTTGCGGACGAATTTTGATGTTACCTGCCAACGACCGATATTTGTTTTGCTGCCCATACTACACTTTAGTAAATTGCGTAACTACCCCTAACTCCTTCGTCGACGCAATTTATTGTTGGTAAGAAAATTTGTGGCTCTTTACAAACTATGATTTTTTTTTAATTGAAATTTTGGTTCTTCCGACTCGAAAGATTGCCGACCACTGGTCTATGGTATAGTCTACTCGTCCTATGTCTGTCCTTATCCTATTCTAGCGAAGCGATGAGAGATGAGACAGACGGATTGTTCTAAGTCAGGGGTGATATTTGTGAAAAATTATTGCAGTTTTCGTGTGCGAGAAATGTCGATCGAATTAATGAGTTGCTTTCAAGTGCTATTAAAAAAATAGTCAGCTTTTGATCTTAAAAATGTAATAGAGCATTTAACATTGGATAAAATTCTAGCGGGGATTTAAAATTTAGTCACAGATTGAATTACAGATTAAGTTTCGATTTGTTCAAGTCTTCCTCGAGATTTTATAACCTAAAATAAAATCGACGTAATAATTAAACTTACTTATAAATTCAATAGGTTAAAAAAGAGTTTTTATTCACTTTTTATTTCATTTTATGCTCCTGAAGATGCCTTATTAGGCAAAAACGTTTGAGCAAAAAAATGACATACAAAGCGAATTAAAACTCTGTTTAATCCTATTGAATTATTACAATGGACTTTCTCTGTGTGAATAGACTTACACTTAAAAAAACAATAAATGAACATTAATATGCTTTATCTTTTTCTTGATTTGGAATGATCCTCAATTTTTCACCGTTTATTTAATTTTCACTGTCTTGATAGCATCATTAAAATATTTCTTTCATATTTTTTATATAAAAAAATTAAGTATATTCTTCAATTGTTTGTTGTAGACATTCGTGACTTAAGTCTGAAAATATTATCTGTTCAGGTTTCGTCATCAGTTGTATCTCCATACATCTCGCAGGGTTATTCACAACTCATCTGATTCGTAGCTGATCCATGGGCCATCGTTGTTTTTTTGTGTGGAAAAATCCCTTTAGGTGGTGGTTGAACCATGGATTTGTTGTGTATAAATAGCATCGATGGAAAATACATGTGACAGATTTAAATAAAGAAGATGGAGTCGACTAAAATGTGTTCCCTATGTTTTTGTAAATTTGGAGAATCGCGTCCCGGATATTAGAACATGATGCTATTATTTGAACATGGGAGGGTTTTGTGTGTTTATTCCGTCCAGCCGAATCGTAAATTATCATATCGGGTTACGAGTTCTCGTGGCGTAGCGTTTGTACAAATTATAGGCGTGTTTACTTACGAAAATATCAAATCCACGTTCGTGAATATATAGCTAGAAGGTTGGCAATGGACGGGAAATAGAAAAAAAACTATTTCTATCGAAAAATAAGTTATTCTCTTGATAATGGTGCGATAACACTCCGAAAGTGCTCGAGATAATAAATCAACTCGTGAAGAAAAACTTTTTTTATTTTTGTATTATTGACCTTGCTTATAGGTTGGTATGAAGCTGACCACTCATACTGTAAAAAAACAGTTCACTTTGCCAATGTCACCCCCGTGTCAGGGAAGGTCGGCATAAGTTGTGGGGTTTATGTTCATTTGAGGTTTGGATTTTATTTGTAAGTATACATTCAGCATTTGTAAGCGCAAACTACACGTGTTTCTTTGTGGGCATGCTTTAGATGTGAGCTTTAAATGTTAATATATCTTTGCTACTTAGATTACAGATTATATCATAGACCGGTCTGTAGTCTTGTGGTAACGCTTCTGACTCGTAAATGGCAGGTTGTGGGTTCGAATCCCGGCGGAAAACAAAAAATTCCTTTTACATTTTCAAATATGCTCTTCGCTGGATTCAAATTCATATACCGGTACCCAACACCGTCCACCAAAGGTCCATCCAGCCTTACAGCAAATGGGTCTTGCTTGAGAATTGGTGCTTTTTATAGCCACAACCAATTTTGTAGAGGGATCTTGGGCTGAGATGCACACAAAAACAGAGCTCAGCAAATAAAGCAACGTATTATTTATGATAATAAAAAAAATATTTTGAAACGGAAAGAATTCAATATCATCTTGCAACAAATACCGGTAACAACTGCTGCGGCAAATTTTCTTGAATCAAAATTCAATAAGCGTTTTTCCAATACCATTTTCTATCGCTTCGAAAAACTACGTAATATTTTCTTCAGCCTTGCAATTGTCAAATTGGGAAGTATGCGATAAAATACAAGTGAATCATGTTTTATTGTCAGTTGTGGGGCGTGCAGAAAACGCTTTTATAAATATGTAGCGATCCGAGGTTATTTACAAGAAGGCAATTTGTTGCTTCTGCGAGGATATACCAATATCCGATGCAGGGACGTCTTTTCGATAACAGCAAAAACGTCGTGCACGCATCAGTTGTAACATTTTTGCTTTGTGTACCTAAACTAGGCATATTTCAATAATCTGTAATCTGAGTTGCAAAGACATATTAATATTCAAAACTCAAATCAAATGCATGCCCACAAATAGACACGTTTAAAAATGCTAAATGTGTACTGACAAATTAAAACCAAACCTCGAATGAACATAAACCCTGCGACTTTTGCTAACTTCCCTGAAACAGGGGTGGCATTGGCAAAGTGAACCATCTTTTACAGTATAGGTGGCCAGCCTCATACCAACCTATAAGTCAAGGAAATAGATATTTCATGCAAAATATCATACGATCATGGTGTACATTGTCATTTTGTTTTTATAAGGAAGCCTGTGCGGAAGACTCACTAGATTCAAGAGACTCTAGGGGTCTATGACACTGTACAAAATACAAACTCACGGTCATGTTAAATTCCTTAGCTAATATGTTGGCATGAGTTTGACCGATCACATTACAATATTTGCAATATTGCATGTGTTTTAAAAAAAAAGTGTTTGTCCACGTGAATTGTCCAATATATATTTTTTGTGCGTATTTTACTCACCTACAAAAAATGTTATAATTATGTACCTTAGATAATGAATTGGCATGAATTAAACAACGAATATTGATTTTTATCACCACAACATCTGTTTTATAAAAATTGTTACAAAAAATTTCCCCTTTTGTTTCACTTTTTCATATTATGTCTCCGTGAATATTGCATTATTTCAGTATGTGCATGAGCAGTGCTTCTTGAATTGCAATATACTGTTACTTAAATTTAAAGAGTTTGAATAGATTATGTCACAGAAGATTTTACGTCATGCTCATAAAACAGAGTTTAAACAAAACCATAATAATTTTTCCTTAATACTTTTACTCTTCCTTTCTTGAACTGTTAAATATCCTCAGTATTGCTGACCAGCAGGCAGAAAGCTTCTATGTCTCGGGTAGCGCAAAAAAGCTCCTTTACAGGTCCTCATCCACGCCTATTCTTGGATGCTACGAAACCGCATGAAATTATAATATACAATTCACAGTGGAAAACTTGAATTCTAGAAATACCTGGATGCCTATATAGTTCAGGAATTCGCTGCACGTCTCTGTTACTTAGAGCAGTAATAAGAATACCTTGTAAGAGTTATATTATCTGAAAAGTACATGGTACGTAATATAATGTTATGTATGAGTATGTAATGTGACACTAAACGTAAGAGAAGCCTTGAAAGATCAGTATTCTGTACGCCAAGTATATAGATTTTCGTTTAAACGCAGATATAAAGTTTCACAAAAAAGAAATACGGAAGCGTATACACTCACTAGAAGCGCTTTTTTAAATCCTGAACATTTTTCGTAACTGCATAGTTGAGTTTTAATGTAGAGTTTTATACTTGGGGTATAGCAGAGCGATCCTATATGTCACTTCCTTCCACTTTCAGTGTTCGAGAAGATTCCACATCACTTTGAGAGCCTCAAAGATGGAAAATGTGATTCCGGAAACTGTTTATAGATAATGTCACATGACAAAATCACTATAATATGACTATAGTCCTGGGAGATGAAATTTACAATATTCATACTAGAGAAAATACCAGAAGTATATTAACATTTAAAACCTGTGTGTTGATATCGATAATACAGTTTTGTTTTTAAAAAATCAAAAGATAAATTTGTATAGGTAATTTCCTTTCCTTGACTTATAGGTTGGTATGCGGCTGACCACCCATGCTGTAAAAATGGTTCACTTTGCCAATGTCACCCCTGTCTCAGGGAAGGACGGCAAGAGTTGCAGGGTGTATGTCCATTTGAGATTTGGGTTTTTATGTTGTAGGTTCACTTGCGGCATGTGCAAGCGCGAACTTGTACGTGTCTGGTTGTGAAAATGCATGTAATGTGAATCTCCAATGTTACATATCTTTGCAACTTAGATTAGATTAGATAATACATTTTACTGGCGATGTCCTCTAAGGCCCGGTATTTTCAATGTTAGCATAGCGACTTTATGGTCAATCAAAAAATTCACTTATGTCATATGGGCAGTTTTTTTATTAGTTTAAAGCCACATTATGCTAACGTTCAAAATAGTGCGCCTAATAATAATAATAAAATCATTATTGCAGCCTAGTCACGCGGAGGGTGCAATACGTGACCAGCCATATTAAATTTTAAAGTGAATACATAGGACACAGAGATAACAAAATAATAAGTCTAATCTAATCTAATCTAAGCTGCAAAGATATATATCATTTAAGATTTATACTAAATGCATTCCCACAAGCAGATATGTATAATTTCGCGCTAACACATGCCGCATGTGGACCTACAATATAAAAACCCAATCTCAAATGAACATAAGCCTTGCAACTCTTGCCGTCCTTCCCTGAAACAGGGGTGACATTGGCAAAGTGAACCAATTTTTTACAGTATGGGTGGTCAGCCGCATAACAACCTATAAGTCAAGGAACAAGGAAGGAAGGAAGTTCAGTGGCGTTCGGTAAGATGGTCTGGAGGAGCCGTGCTAATTCCTCCAACCGTTCGACCATTGCTCGCAATGTTTGTTCTGCCCCGACCTCTGGTCAAAAATCAAATAAGCCCTTTACACAACAAGTAAAAAATACTAAGTAAATATAAAAAAGAAACGTAAACCTAAGATTGCTATAAAGGCTTAAAGAGGGACTATCTTAAAAATAAACTAGAGCAAAAATCACGTCTGTAAATTTATATATCAACTAGCAGACTGACCGTGCTGTGCACGGTTGTCTGCTAGGCCCTTCGGGCAGAGTGAGTCTGGCTTCGCAATAATTTTTCCTCACACCTCATTCATAGTAATTAAATGGTTTAAGAAGTAATTTGAAAAAAAATGCGTTAAAAGGGTTATTTAGTTCTTTCATGTTCTGAGATTCTTGTATGAAGCATGAGGTATGAGGCTGACCTCCCATACCTAAAAAAATGTTCACTTAACGAATGTTTCTCTGTTCCTGAAAAGTTCGGCAAAATTGCAGGGCTTATGGTCAAGAGAGGCTGAAATTTTTATTTGTAATAATTACACATGCAGCGTTTGTAACCGCAAACTCACTCATGTCTGCTTGGGGGCATCCATTCAATATGAATTATAAAATGTATGTATGCAACTTAGATTTATATTCTAAAATTAAAAACATCAAGTGCCACAATTATATGTTAGCGTGAAAAGACATTTTCCAGCTTGTGGGTGTCCATTGTATTTGAATCATCAAAACTCTTTTTGCAACTTAAGATTATAAATTAAGATAACCGTTGTTTAAGGATTTTCCAAACCCAAATTCCTTGACCTAAGGGTTAGTATGAGGCTTACCACCCATATCGCATAAATGGGTTCACTTAACTAATGTTCCCCCTGTTTCTGAATAGGTCGGCGAAAGTTGCATGGCTTATGGTCATGAGAGGCTGAAATTTTTATTTGTAGTTACACATGCAGCATTTGTAAGCGCAAACTCACTCATGTCTGCTTGGGAGCATGCATTGAATATGAATTATAAAATGTATGTATGCAACTTAGATTTATATTCTAAAATTAAAAACATCAAGTGCCACAATTATATGTTAGCGTGAAAAGACATTTGCCAGCTTGTGGGTGTGCATTCAATTTGAATCATCAAATAACTTTTTTTGCAACTTTAGATTATAAATTAAATTTAACGTTGTTGAATCAAATTCCTTGACTTAAGGGTTAGTATGAGGCTTACCACCCATATCGCATAAATGGGTTCACTTAACTAATGTTCCCCCTGTTTCTGAAAAGGTCGGCAAAAGTTGCAGAGCTTATGTGCATTAGAGGCCTTCATTTTAATTTGTAAGTTTACATGCAGCATTTCTAAGCGGGAACTCACTCGTGTCTCCATGGAAGCATGCATTGAATATGAATTATAAAATGTATCTATGCAACTTAGATTTATATTCTAATATTAAAAACATCAAGTGCCACAATTATATGTTAACGTGAAATGACATTTGCCAGCTTATGGGTGTGCATTTAATTTGAATCATCAAATAAGTTTTTTTGCAACTTTAGATTATAAATTAAGATTAATAACGTTGTTTAAGGATTTTTCAAACTCAAATCCTTGACTTATAGGTTGGTATGCGGCTGACCACCCATACTGTGAAAAATGGTTCACTTTGCCAATTTCACCCCTGTTTCAGGGAAGGATGGCAAGAGTTGCATGGCTTATGTTCATTTGAGATTGGGTTTTTATAATGTAGGTCCACATGCGGCATGTGCCAGCGCGAAATTATACATGTCTGCTTGTGGGAATGCATTGAATATAAATCTTAAATGATATATATCCTTGCAGCTTAGATTAGATTAGAAATTCCTTGACTTATAGGTTAGTATGAGCCTAAATACCCATATTGCAAAAAATTGTTCATTTGAAAAATGTTTCCCCTGTTTTTGAAAAGGGTGGCAAAAGTTGCAGGGCTCATGTTCATTACAGGCCTTAATTTGAATTTGTATGTTCACATACAGCATTTATAAGTGCGAACCCACTCGTGTCTCCAGGGGGGCATGCATTGAATATGAATTATAAAAGTTATTGTATCTGTGCAACTTAGATTATATATTCTAATATTTATAAAAAATCAAGCGCCACAACTATATGTTAACGTGAAATGACATTTGCCAGTTTGTGGGCGTGCATTCAATTTGAATCATCAAATAACTTTTTTTGCAACTTTAGATTATAAATTAAATTTAACCTTGTTGAATCAAATTCCTTGACTTAAGGGTTAGTATGAGGCTTACCACCCATATCGCATAAATGGGTTCACTTAACAAATGTGTCCCCTGTTTCTGAAAAGGTCAGCAAAAGTTGCAGGGCTTATGGTCATGAGAGGCTGAAATTTTTATTTGTAAATACACATGCAGCATTTGTAAGCGCAAACTCACTCGTGTCTCCGTGGAGTAGTGCATTGAATATGAATTATAAATGTTAATGCGTCTATGCAACTTAGATTGTATATTATAATAATACTTTTAAAAAATTAAATGCCGCAATAAGTATGGTTTTATATAAAAAGTTGACCTAATCGATCGTCATTATTTCTAAAAAATACATGTTATAACTGGTTGAAGTATAATTTTGAAATAAATAAAGAATATAGGTAGGTACTCAACGGAATTCAACCGAAAAAGAATTGACTTGTATGGCAACTTTGAAGCGTATGTTGAAGTGTTGGCAATTTATTTGAAATTCGAATGTCAAAATGAGTTTTGTTTCTCGCATAGGTTTTACATAAAAAGGTGTTGTGATTGATCATGTTTATTTATTTTAAAAACAACAATTTAAAATCTATTAATGATGAGGAAGCACATCCCAAGTCCTGAACAATATTTGTTGTGAATATGACGTGCATCTGTTCAGGAGTTCTTCAGTTTGTCATCCATTAACGCACAATTATTTTGTATGGGGAGGCCGTTGCATTTTATATTATAGGGGGATAATTCATTGTTATGTAAACAATTGAAGCATATTTTTTTGTTATTTTATAAACAAAAAACAGTGTCATTTTCATAATCGTTAACAGCAAAGAAATAACAACGGATTTGTACGTTTCTTCACAAAAAAAAACAAAAACCGAGATTTCCAGCAACGTAAAATCGTAGGAGGAAACTAAATTGACACATCCGGCAGCCATTTGATCAAATAGTGATCCAACCAGCGGTTTGTTTTTTCAAGCAGCTCCTACGTACCTTCCCTTGTTCAATCAGACCTCAAAGTTTGTCCGCTAAAAATATAAAATAATGAAAAGCAAGCTGCTGGAAACTTCCCTCCACGACTGGGAGATGAATTTGTAATTGCTCGGACAGGAGGGAAGCGAAGCAAGCCTTAATTACTTCCATTTTGTTTGGGGTCTTCTTATTTTACAGATCTGCCCGCAAAGCAACGAGACATGCTACGGTAAAAATAATTTACTGAGTTTTGCCTCCAACCACCATACCGATAGCTTGGTAAACGCTAATTAGGGCCTGTTGCAACAAACTCCAATCAAACAAAAATCAAAATAAAGTGTGATTTCTCCCAAAAAATTAAAAAAATGGTTGCAAATACGTAAACCAGCTGATATACATCATCTTCCCTGTTCGAGCTCCATCATATTATTACCACTTCCAAGAAATATTTATCCGAGGTCCTTACCACAATGAAGCAACCAAATTTGATGTGTCAATCAAATATTGATTGGAGGCTGGTGCAACAGGCCCTAAGACATAAGACTATAGACGCTTCAGAGTCGTAATCGGAAAGTAGTAGGTTCAATACAATTGCTTTTAATAATAGTAATTTTATATAGCGCCGTTTAGTAACATTAGCCACCCCAAGGGCGCTTATACTTATTTTATCCAGGTCGAAGTCCTGAAGCGTTATTCTGCTAAATTTTTTACGATCTTAATGCGACGAGATAGCGATTCGTGTCCAAAAATAAGATATTCTGTGATTTTTTATCCATGGAGTTCATTCGCAAGCGCTAGCAAACTCAGACTTGGATTGATTAGGATTAGGATATTGATTGAAGTGTAAGGAATTTAGCAGAATAGCGCTTCTAAAGTTTCTTCGCTTGATGAGATAATTCATTAAAAGGTCTCTCGTACGTATGAGTGGATGACAAGGCATCATCTGGTTAGTAATTTTAGCTCTTTGACACGTCAGAAGTATGTCAGAAGTATGTAAGGATAGAAAGAAATGGCGGTTGATCTGTGATGTTGGCGGCTGGGGTTTGTTAAAGTAAAATTGGTTTTGTGATTTATTTTTTTATGTCAATGTATATATTGTTATTTTATTGATTTTAAAAATGTAATTTGTCATGTATGTTCCTTGACTTATAGGTTGTTATGCGGCTGACCACCCATACTATAAAAAAATTGGTTCACTTTGCCAATGTCACCCCTGTTTCAGGGAAGGACGGCAAGAGTTGCAAGGCTTATGTTCATTTGAGATTGGGTTTTTATATTGTAGGTCCACATGCGGCATGTGTTAGCGCGAAATTATACATATCTGCTTGTGGGAATGCATTTAATATAAATCTTAAATGATATATATCTTTGCAGCTTAGATTAGATTAGATTAGACACGTATTTTTGAAAAAATATTTATTTATTATGTTTCCAGCTGCTTTTGCACCACCTCTGATCGTAACCCGTAACTAGGTCCGAAATTAAGTGTGACTGTTACTCAGAGTTTTTATTTTTCTGAATGTGTAATTTCAATTAAAGTTAAAATGCTTATAAGTTGATCCAAATAAACTTTGATTAGGTACTTGCGAAATTCACATACGCGTGTCCTTTCTATTTGGTACAATTACACAAATCATTTGTTATTACTAGAAAAAACACTTTTAATGTCGAGCTTTAAGGGGCCAGTCTCATTGCTTTGCAGACAAACAAGGTATCTACCAGTTCTTCCATTAAGGGGGAGGAGAAATGAGACGAGTTTTCTCATTGTAAGGTTTCGATTGATTTCATTGCGCGGGATTTTAAATTTGCTACACTATTTAATTTTATCCTTTACCTTTGAGATGAAAGCTGAAACCTGATGTTATTATAATAATGAATAATAAAAAACAGGGGTGATTAAAGGTTTTTACAGATACTTGTATTTCAAACGTTTTACACTCCAATGCTTATTTCCGCTTTCGTAATTAGTTGAACATTTTGTTTTTCAAAATTTTGCTCCGTTTTTTGTTGTTCTCTTTTGTGAAAAAAATGCGTAGTTTTTCTTTTTCTCAAAACTTTTTGTTGTTGTCATTTCTATCTATACATGTACATTGTACATGATACTCTTTTGAAGGCTGTTATTCCCTATTATTATTTGCCTGAAAAACAGAGGCATGACATAATCTATTCAGGAACTACTCCACCTGTTTTTCCATGTAAGAGTTTCAGATAACTTTTACCATTCGTGAATTTTCTAGAGTGATGTTTTCCGGGATCTGTTGCCGTGGTCTATGGGAGCTGGAGCTTCCGGACGTTTTGCCCATTTCTACGATGGGCTTCTTCAGCGTGATGTATGATGATGAAGATGATCTTCATCATGATCTTGATGAGAACACGTTCATCATCATACATCACGCTGAAGAAGGCGAAACGTCCAGAGCTCCCACAGACCACGGCAACAGATCCCGGAAAACATCACTCCAGCATCATCAGCCGGCCGTGTAAGCCTAAAACTCTTATTCGTGAATTTGGTTTCAAGAGCTTTCAAAACAACTCAGTTAGGATCCAATGATTTGAGACCTCCGAAGTCCAAGAAAACCCCAGGAAAATCTTATACAACCTTCAACAATAGCCAAACGATCCAAAAAAAAACCTTATTTTGACATCAAAAAACATACTCAATTGGATCTTTATTCTATGTTGCAAGGACATATTAACATTAACAACTTACGTATATATTAAATGCATGCCCACAAACAGACACGTGCAAGTTCGCGCTTACAAATGCTGAATGTGTACTTGAAAATTAAAATCCAAACCTCATATAAACATAAACCCTGCAACTTTTGCCGACCTTTACTGAAACAGGGGTGACATTGGCAAAGTGAGGCATTTTTTACAGTATAAATGGTCAACTTCATACCAAAAAAGTCTTTCACTTAATATTTTCCAACAGACTCTAAAACCAATGACTAAATGATTCATACAAATAGACACTTATGTAATGTACCATTTATGCACAGAGAGACAATTGGATTTTTGTAATTTTTTTGTCATTTACCTTTGTCTTTCCGGTCCGCGTCCTCGCATTGACGCTCCTCCCCTTTCCCTCACCTTTCCCACCCGTTTCCTCACCATCCCCACCCATCCTCACCATCCCCCGCTCACCTTCTCCATGTTTACCATGTTTCCATCCCAGCGAGCACAGCTCGCCTGTGACACAATTTAATATTTCCGCAATGGCTTCATAAAGGACGTCACTTTGATTTCATCAACATGATAAACAGATCAGCGATCAAAGCCTTTGTGAGGCGATGGTGGCGGTGGTGGGGGAAGCGGAGGAAGATGAAGGGTGGCTAAGGAAGAGGAAGGAAGAGGAAGGATGGAAAAGTACCTTTAGGGGTAGGGGGTTGAAACTTCAGGTGAGGATCTGAGTAAGGCGACCTATTACGCAAAGACATAAATGCCACAAAAAGTGACTAATTAGCACCCTTAAGTAATATTTTTAAGCACATGTTTTAAAAAATCCTGTTGTTTTCTTTTCATTTATAATTATTGTGTAAAAAATTAATGATGATAGACTGACAGTTAAGGATAGAATTAGGAATGAATGGTTAAATAAAGAATGTGATTTGAAAGAGGATGTGAAAGTTAAGGTACAAAAGAATGTCGTGAGATGGTTTGGGCGTTTGGAAAGAATGAATGATGATAGACTGACGAAGTATATATACAGAGAAAGTGTGAAAGGAAAAATAGGTGAGGGATGATCGAGAAAAGTAAGGAGTGATCAGATCAGAAAAGGAAAGCCGATGGGAATCGAGTTGTTGGCACCCTTCGCCACTGGCACCTACATTCAAATATTTTTTTTACTCTTTGTCGCCTACTTTTGTCTACTTATACCTCTGCCTCTATGGAGCGTTCATCCCTGTTGCGTACATTTGATATGGAATGGGGGTCGCTTCTCACTCAGCGGCGTTGCCAGGCCCTCGGATCGCTGGCTTTGCCTTCGCAACACCGCTCATACAAAGCTATAATTACTCAAACAAAATCATGTCAAACAACACGAATACTTGCTACAATTGTACATTTTAATAGTCATTAAATTCACGCTCTATCCGTGTGTCTAAAAATACCACCAGACAAAAATGATGCAATCAAAATATCGATCTGTACCCTTAGCACGAGTTGCAAAACTTGAGTAATATAAAGTTTACGGTAATTATTAAAGAGGGATTTCCCCCAAAATCTGCCGTTTTTGTTTGTTTGAACTTGATTTTCTTCATCACTGTAACTCTTTTGCTAAGACCACAAAGTGTAAGAAACAAAAACGGCAGATTTTGGGAGAAATCACGCTTTGATATTTTCCGTAATCTGTACTTTTCTCAAGTTTTGCAACTCGTTCTAAGGGTACTGAATAGGCGACATATTGTTACAAGCGTTAGGTATTATATTAAAGCATGCTTGATTCTAATCCCGCTGGTAGAACAACGCTCTGGAATCATCCACTATGCTCGAGAAATCAAGAACAGTCGAGACACGTCCGTATCTAATCTAAATCTAAATATATCATTTACGATTAGGTTAAGGAAAGTGGGAGGTTTCCAAATCCTGAGAGGCTGGTACTCATTTCTTGGGAAGGCTGAGGAAACCTTGACGGTATTTTATTTTGGGGTTTGAAATAAACACCAGAAGGGAAAACAGTTTCTGACACCCTCGCCTCGGTGGGACACCACCCATGCTGTAAAAAATGGTTCACTTTGCCAATGTCACCCCTGCTTCAGGTAAGGTCGGCAAGAGTTGCAGGGCTTATGTTCATTTGAGATTGGGGTTTTTATATTGTAGGTCCACATGAAGCATGTGTAAGCGCGAAATTATGCATGTCTGCTTGTGGGAATGCATTTAATATGAATCTCAAATGATACATATTTTTGCAGCTTATATTTAGATTAGATTAGATTGCAACTTACTTTATAGCAAGAGATGATTAAAAATGAAGACGTCGTAAAAAAATAATTCGATTCTTTAAAAGGGTGAATTTCCAGCTAAGATGGCACAATAAAAAATATAATAAAAGTACATCTTTCTAAGGTGAAATATCATAAAAACAATAAACTTATTAAGGAAAAGCTTCTGAATTTATTTTCGGAGCCGACAAAGAAACAGAATGAAATATATATTTCGTCACAAAGCAATATGCGCGTCGTCTTTATACAAACGGGGGTAGTACATGGTTGCTATGGAGAGGGAAAGAGATAAAAGAGATCTGAAGTATATTAATATTATCTTCTTTGCTCCTCTGAAATGTGACAGAAAATTTCAGGGGTCAATTCCTGAAATGTCGAGGATAAAATAAAAATATGCGACGAAATGTATGAACCGAGAAGTCAGATTTTTTTGCATGATTACTCATTGACAAATTCATTGACTTATAGGTTGGTCATGACAATCATTTTGCCACTGTTTCAAGAAAGATTGGCAAGAGTTGCAGGGCTTACGTTCAGCCTCATATAATTATTAATTATGATATTTGATGCATGCCCATAAGCAAGCACATGTAAGTTTGCTTTAACATATGCTGTATATGTACATATTGTCCGGTCGATAGCTCAGTTGGTAGAGTGCTCGCATTCTACCCCGTGAGCTCGGGTTCGAATCCCACCGAGGAGGGTGTCAGAAATGATTTCCTATTTCGGTGTTTATTTCAAACCCCATAATAAAATTACCGGCAAGGTTTACTCAGCCTTCACAAGAAATGAGTACCAGCCCCCTCGGGAGCTGAGAAAACCCCCACTTCAACTGAAGTGGTTGGCGTAAGGCCGGCCCCCTTACCTGTAAAAATAAATAGGTTCAACTCGCCACATGCGACCCCTTCGGGGATAACGCGGCAAGAAGTTACACTATATGTGTAGCTTAGTTGCGTTGTACATACCAAATAAGCCAAACCTCACATGAATATAAACTTTGCAACTTCTGCCGTATTTTCCTGAAACCGGGGTGGCATTGGCAAAAGTGAGTTTCACTGTGAAGTTTGTACAAAATATAAGGTTTGAATTGGAATTACGGTCGTTTGACAAATTTACAATTTTAATAACTTCACAGTGAAAAAAAATATTTGGATATTAGACGAGCGGTTATAAGATACATTATTCTCGACGTTTCGTAAGCGACACAGCCAACGTCTTCAGGAGATCCCCTCTCTGCACGACGACTGGGGATGAATTCATGTGTTCATCCTCTGTTACTGTATCCAGCCGCCGTTCCACTAAGGGTGGCAGATACATTCTCATTTTTTTTCTGCCCTTGCATACCTCTTTCATCTTTTCAACATTTATCACTTTCTTCATACATACTCTTTTCTTATTCTCCCTCTGCTCTTACTCAGTATAATCTAATCTAAGTTGCAAAGATATGTTACATTGGAGATTCACATTACATGCATTTTCATTAGCAGACACGTGCAAGTTCGCGCTTGCACATGCCGCATGTAAACCCACAACATAAAAACCAAATCTCAAATGAACATATACCCTGCATCTCTTGCCGTCCTTTCCTGAAACAGGGGTGACATTGGCAAAGTGAACCATTTTTACAGCATGGGTGGTTAGCCGCATACCAACCTATAAGTCAAGGAACAAATTACATATTTAAATCAATAAATAATAATATCTATGGACATCAAAACTAAAACAGAAAATCAATTCCAATTTAGTAAGCCAACATTACAAATCAACTGCCATTTCTTTCTGTCCTTACATACTCAGTGAAGTGAATTATAATAAAATGACACTTTTTTCTATGTATAACAGTCGCATCCGATTTTCCGGCATATAACGTAGCAATGGCGGATGTATATAGCCCTGCAGAGCCTTGGGGGGTACTGGGGGTAGGACTGGGGGTACTGGGGGTAGTACTGGGGGTGCTGGGGGTGATGGGGATCCGCCACGCCATGGGCGGGGCCGATCAATGAACGCGCCGCACTAATTAAAAGCTCTGCCGGGGCGCTGAATTTTTGATCCGCCGGGAAACAATGGAATGTTTTGAGACTAAACAAAATTACGGGGTCGGAGGGGTGACCTCCCCCTCTACCCCCCATCAGACTCCCCTATCTCCCCACTACGGTAGCAGGCTGGCTCCCTGAATCATTTATGCCTTTGAGGTCCTTAAACTGTTTTGTCTCGTAGACCTCCTAATGGCATCTTTAATTTCCCTCATCAAAAAGAGGGAAGGGACGACCGAGAAAAGTATGGAGTGATCAGATTGAGGAGATTATGAAAGAATGGGATATACAAAGTGAGCGTAAAAGAAGAAAATGCATGAAAAAGGTGATGGATATGAATGAATTGAAAGAGGTATGTAAGGATAGAAAAAAATGGAGGCAGCTCTGCAGAGGCTCTGGCCAACCCTAGCGGAATAGCGACAGAGTTACAGTTACAGTATCATATGATCTATGAAATAGGTCCCGTATCGCCACATGCGACTTTTCTGGGGATAAATTAGGTAAGAAATTACACTAAATGTGTAACTTAGTTGCGTTTTTATCATCATTGACACGACAACTCGGGATGGTTCTTGGCTTCCGCGCTTGCATTTTTTTTATTTGAAAAAATTAGACTGAAGACATCGTCAAATGGAGCAGGAAGAGGAGACGGTTCTGGAGGGACCATGTAGACTGCGTGAACGAATAAAGGATAGCCCGAGTCGTGGCACAAGAGATACCGGAAGGCCAGCGTATTCCAGGTCGCCCTTCTTTCAGGGAAGTTCGGCAAAAGTTTCAGGGTGCATGTTCAGTTAAGTTTTGGATTTTAATTTGATAGCGTGGCAAGAAGTTACACTACATGTGTAGATCAGTTGCCTTGCGTTTATGTGACCAAATAACTGAAGGATTCGCCTTTGGAACAGCGTAGACAGGGGCTGTGCATATATTACGTCATTCGCATTAAGGGGGGTGGGGGTGGTCTGGTCTGCGGATGACGGCAAATGATGTACGAGTACCAAAAGTGACGTCGTTCTTGTAAATACCAATTTCTACAAAATATACAAAATATTATGTAAGTAATATAACATTATTAATTATTAAGCTCATATTACAGCAAGAGGGGGGGAGGGGGTCATTAGATAATGACTATAGGATTGTAAGGGGGGGGGGGTCGAAAATCGGCCAAAATCGATAACGTAATTTATGGACGGCCCCAACACAATCCACGACCCACAGCTGCACAAAATCCAGAAATATGTCGAAAGCAGCCCTTGTAGCTTCACATATACACTTTGGGAATCTCTGAAGAGGGTGTAGTCAATCTGATGGCCAAATATTGTTGAGAGTCTTTCATATAATTGAATGAAATCATGGCCCTGAGAAGAAGATGTGTGTTGCTTTTCAATGCAGGGAAAAACACTCTTAAACATGGATGGTTTTGTGGGATATTCTTACGGCAATTAGATGAATATAATGGTAAGTCAAATGATTAGTGTTAGCTGCAAAAATAAATGGATTGTATTAACAATAATAATAACTACACAGTTAAGTAACTGTTTTTACTAGGATATTATTAGATGACCCGTTATAAGAGAACTTACATTATTCTCGACATTTCGTTACCGACGTAGCTAACGTCTGCAGGAGACACCCTCTCTGCACGACGACTGAGGATAAACTGATTTTTTCTTCTATAACAATTGTCACAAATCAAGGCATACCTTCGAGCGAAGGTAGTAATTATGATTAGGTTTGTCATGAATATTTACACTTTTATTTTGTTTCCCTACGTGTTAGCCACGTCGAGAATAATGTAACTTCTCTTTTAACGGTGCGTATAATATCCGATAAAAAAAATCAACTGTGTAGTTATAATTACTGTTAATATGTCAAACGACCGTAATTCCAACCATAACCTAACAATCACCTATCGCATGTTTGTCTGGGGCAACGCGAAATACTTCTCCACAGTTGTACTCCGGTACATCTTTGGAAATTGCGGAGCTTCGTTCTGACCCCTAAAATTATATTTAAAAATAATAAAACAAGCTTCACCGTAGAAACTACACCCTAAGTATAAACCTTATTTGAACTAAATCTTTGCGTTTACCAAAAAATATTGAAACCAGAACATCTCCTCTTTTGACATTTTTAGATTCCTCAGAGTTTTGTAAAACGCTGTTGTTGAGGTTATTAAACGGGAAGTTTAATAGTTAAAGTACTTACTGGACGTTTAAATGGTTTGAAAAGGATAATATTTATTTTTGAAGATAATGTAGTTAGTGGTGGGTCCTTGACAAGATCCTAGGAGGGATACGTTTGTTGCTTTATCCGTTCATTCATATTTACACAAACCTCGCTTCCCTCTCTCTTTCCATCCCTAGCTCTGACTCTACCCTTATTATTTATATACAGGGGTAGAAAATCTACAATTTAATCACAACATTGAAGAAATTTACCCATACTTTATTTATATTAAAATATTTTTCCAATTTCTATGATTGTTTGTTTAAAAATCTAACTAAATCGAATAACATTCAAAATTTTGAAACAAAAAGAAATCCATGTTCTTAATTTGAATTTAGAACATTGAAGTGTTGTCATTCATAAAAAAAAAACGATGGAATGTTTTGATGGTAGGTAGATTTTTTTTTTTTTACTGATATCGTGTACTCGATAGCAATGAATTTGGCATATTTAAATTGGCATGAAAAATGTGATGTAACTGAGTAAACCGATTGCGTTTGTTTCGGAAAGACTTGAATTCTAGTCCAAGGGCTGTGAGCATGATTTTCCGTCGATAAATATGGATAAAAATCCTTTAAAATAAATAAATCCCCTTAGAAAGAAAATGTTATATCGTTCTTCAAATGTTCGGAATAATAGCATAATTATGTTGATTATTTGGACTCAACATCGAAATGTATCAAGTTCGAGACGTAGTAGAGCTTGTATTTCTAAATTTCTACGGGATGAATAATTTGTCATTTGCATTATGGCTTTTTCAGTGAAGGCTTTGATAGATTCTGAGAGAAATTAAATCCTGGATACCGTTGTGAGGACTTTGTACGAGTATCTTGGATATTATATAACCACTCGCATTCTGAGAGAACTTGCGATCTTGGATACAATATAATGAAAGTTTTGATCTTGGATACATTGTGAGCAAAGTTGGGGCTTAGCCTTTGGGCAAATGTTTCACTACGGCATTAGACTACATACGAACTGCAGAGGCCATATCAATCTTATGGACTAAATAGTATAAATTTATATGCACACAAATTGTTCATAAAACATTATTTTTTCTTACTTTAGAACTATTTATACAAGTTTGCAAATCATCATAGTAACTTTTAATTATATGTTACAGTTTTAAAAAAGTCTTTTGAGGGTTTTTGTTTACAACATTAGCGCAGAGTTTCTAGACACGATGCCTTTTTGCATCCAGTCTTTTTCTCCTTATTTTAAGCTTTAAAAATGAAAAAGTTGTTGAACCTTGAGCACGTTATAAAAAAATACGAAAGCAAAAACACTTTTATTTCTAATCTAATCTAATCTAAATTGCAAAGATATGTTACATTGGAGATTCACATTATATGCATTCTCACAAGCAGATAATAATAATAATAAACACAGAATTTATATAGCGCCTTTTATGACAATGTGTCACTACAAAGGCGCTTGTCCATATGATTGGACGAAGAGGTGAGTCTTGAGACTTCTTTTAAATTGCGTCCCCAAATCCAGTTCCCTCAGTGTGTCAGGAAAAGCATTCCAGGTCATTGGAGCGGCTGCCTTGAATGCCCTGTCTCCAAAAACAGTGTGGGGTCTTCTTGCTGATCCGTACAAGTTCGCGCTTGCACATGGCGCATGTGATTCTGTTATTCATGTTCGGTCCGATCGATAGCTCAGTTGGAAACACTTTTTAGTCCAAAGCTAAAGGTTCAGGTTTGATCTTCACCGAGGATGTCGGAAATGACTTCGAGTTTCCGTATTTATTTCAAATCTTATGGCCATAAAACTGTCAAGGCTTATTCAACTTCTACAATAAATGAGTTTTCGGAAGTAGTTTTTTAAAACCTTATTTGTGAAAATAAATAAGTACGTACATCGATACTTATACAATACGATCTAGGTAAAACTGAATAGGTGACATATAAAGCTAGCATGGGCTTCTCAGATAAATGCAACTATTTTCTACAGGAGAAAACTCTAAAAAAGTGTAAATTCCTGTTATTTTTTATGAACACTGCCTTATAATTACTTCACTAAGGGCTGTTCCACCATCCTTCAATCTTTTCAATTAATGCTTTTTTTTAAAGAAATCCTGTGCGGGAGACTCCCTAGATTCTAGAGACTCTAGGGTTCTATATATATATACAAGGATAATTTATTTATAAGGTACACATAATTGAAGAAATGACACTTGTTATAGTGCCGCAGAGGTGTACGAGCTTGGTCGTCGCTACAAAGCGCCAATACTCAAGCAAGACCCAGTTGCTGTAAGGCTGGATGGACCTTTGGTGACCGGTCATTGGTAAAAGTTTATGAATTTTTCAACCCAGCGAAGAGCAAATTTGAAAATATAAATGGTGTATTTTTTGTGCTTCGCCGGGGTTCGAACCCACAGCCTTCCCATTCAGAGTCCGCAGTGTTACCACTGAGCTACGGACCGGTCAATTAATTATGTAATTAATTCTGGTTAGGACATCGGTTAAATATTTCTCGGAAGTGGGTAATAATATGATGGAATTTGAACAGGAAGATGATGTACATTTACGTGTATGCAACCAATTTTTTGATTTGTTGGGAGAAATCTCACTTAATTTAGATTTTTGTCAGATTGGAGTTTGATACAACAGGCCCTTACAATTTGAAGTTCATCTAATCTAATTTAAGCTGCAAAGATATATATCATTTAAGATTTATATTAAATGCATTCCCACAAGCAGCATGTATAATTTCGCGCTAACACATGCCGCATGTGGGCCTACAATATAAAAAACCAATCTCAAATGAACATAAGCCCTGCAACTCTTGCCGTCCTTCCCTGAAACAGGGATGACATTGGCAAAGTGAACCATTTTTATTTATTTTTTACTTACAATTACATGTTTTATCCACGATTTCTCAAATCAGTGAATCAGGACTTATTCAGTTTTAGCTTTAAGGTGGCTGTATCATTGTATATTCAGACTTATTGTAACTTAAGTCCGTACATAATTCACAGTTTGGCTTAGGGCTTCGCGGTCTCAGAAGAAGTTGAGCCAACTGTTTGCATATGTGTTACACGAACTCCACCCTAAGTCGCAACTTATGCCATTGTCGACTCTAACTTGAGCCATTGCATTGTTCAGACTTGCAATTGTTTCTCCACATGGTACTTGCGCTCTTAAAGGTACTGGCGAGAGAAATGTGCATACTTGATATTTTTAGAAACGTCCTATGTATTTCAGAGCCAGTATCCTTGATTTGTAGGTTTGTATGAAGCTGAACACGACCTTTAAAATTGGTTACTTTTTTTTCTACATCACCTCTTTTCCAGAATAAGGCGGCAAGAGTAACAATGAAATTATTACAAAAAAAGCTGATGATGACTGAATAGTCGAAAACGTTAGTAGTATAATTTAAAATTTAATATTTTTTTAAATATATTATACTCGTATTTGTGAAATTAAAAACAGTGTTTAAAAGTTAAAAAGTGTTGTTTATTGAAAAACAAACTAAAAAACATGAACTTTCACAGTGTTAATACACAAACCATAAAAAATATAATATTACAAAAAAAGTCATGTAAAAATTAAGAAAGTTTTTCAACACGAGTTGATTTATTTCTCGAGCGCTTTCGATGTTCTTAACACCATTATCAACGAAAACATTACTTTTCAAAAATTTCTTGTGAACTATGAACTCGAAATAGTTTTGAATTTGGATTTTTCTCGGCGAGGAAACGTAAGTCTTGTATGGCTCTGCCATCCTAAGCAACCAATGACAAACTTTTCTCTAGCAACCCGGCCGGAGGACGACACAATTTTGACTATGAAAATTCACGTGCGGAACTCATTCTTGTTATCCAAAATCTGGTCAGCCTTTATATTCAAAATGGAATCGTTCTTAGCTAAAAAAAGTCATCGCTAGAATATAGCGTCTAAGATAATCTACAATCTAAGTTGCTAAGATATATCGCTCCCCCAATTCTTGTTTACCGTATACGCCAATCTTGTCAAATATGACTTTTTCATGCAGTTGTCTTAAGAATCAAATTCTACACAATCTGAGCTAAGAAAAACCATAAAACTCGATAATGTGAGAGTTCTTTTAAATATTTTTTAAATAAATTTCTTGTTTTCATAAGACACATTGGTCCAGTACACATGCAAGCATTGCTCATGTAAAATTTTCTCAATGGCGGATGCGGTAGACAAGAACTAAGGCAGCGATATATTAAATGCATCCAAACAACCTGACACGTATGAGTTTGCGCTTGCAAATGTCGCATGTGTACTTACAAATTAAAAAAGAAAGTTTTATGCTTGGGATAATGTAATGTTCACTTAAATATGTAAACATGGTAAATATTAGGGGCGGAGAATAGGGGGGGAGGGCTGGAACACTTAGTGGAGTACTCAATTACAAGAGAAGTGGTCGGTGGAGGGGTGAGACGTGGCGAGGGTGTGATGCAGGGGGACGCCTAATATCGGCTATCACTTCAATTATACGGGAGATACATAATTGTTGGTAGCCTTAATTGCATTATTCACACTCGATAAAAAACAAAGGTTTGAAATAATTAATAATAATAGTATTAAGATGATTTATTCGGTAAGCGCTGTTTTTGTGTGAATCTATCTATCTATAATCTAAGTTGCGCAGATATATTAACATTCAAAGCTCATATCAAATGCATGACCGCAAAAAAACACGTGTAAGTCCGCGCTAACAAATGCTGAATGTGTACCTACTTACAAATTAAAATCCAAACCTCAAATGAACAGCAACTTTTGTAGATCTTCTCTGGAACAAGGGCGACATTTATATATTTATTTGTTAGTAAAGGCACCAAAAGAACATTGTCAATTTTTTCACAAATAAAATAAACTCGAAAGAATGGATCCGGTGAGAATGGTGAAAATAGCGGCAGACGAGATACCATCAACCAGCAGACCCCCTGGACGACCACCAAAGAGGTGGAAGGACAGCTGGACATCCGCGTCCCAGGAGTGAACCTGAGAATAAACAGGACCTAGTCCTAAAACAAGCTGAAGAAGAAAATAAACTTACATACTAGTCATCAATGCTCCAGTGACGGTGTCTGCCACATAATTGTTATAAAGTTTTTACTGTCTACATTGGCAAAGGGAACCATTTTGTACAGCATGGGTGGTCAGCCGCATACCGCGGTTTTGTACGGATGAGAGACCAGCGCCTCTGTAGGTTAGATTTGAAATTAATCGGGCCAGATGTGAACATTTGGATTTGGAGCCTTCAAAATGTTTGACCTTATTGTTACTGTTGTGCTTTTAGGGTTCAAAACTCTTTAAATTAATAAAACTGGTCTTTCATGGCTATTTATTTCAACAATTAATATATTTTTTTAACACTTTTACAATTCTTAAGCAACTCACATTTATTTTACAGATGGTTCACTTACACTGTCTTTCTTGTTCACAATCAGAGCGACGTACCTCGACTAACTGCCGCAAGCCACTTGCAGCTTTTTTATACTCCCGTGTAGAAGTCGCTAGAAATCAATTTGCTGGGCCTCTTTCGAACGCTCCAAAGCTTCGAGTAGGTACATAGTGATTATGATTTCTAGTTACTTCGAGTACATAATTTAGATGATTTTTTTATTAACCTAGGTACCTATAATAATTATTCCTACTTAATATATAAATTATACACTCTTATCAGCTACAAACGATGTACCTACTTACCTAAGTATTTATATTAATCTGGTATTTACATAACATTACGTTTGAATACACTCAAATACGTCACAATAAAGTTATCAATATTGTTGAAGCCATTATGACGCGCTTAATATGATTTTTTAATTAAAAAGTGAATGTCACATTATACATTCCAAAAATTGACGTAACTTTTTGTGCATAGAAAAACAATATTACATAAAAAAAAAAAAACAGCTGATTTCGTTGTTTTTCAGTGAAACCATGCACGCAATTTAATTCTTCAACATAAAAGCTACGAAAGATTTTATGTAATTTTAACCTTTGTGTTAATTTGCAGTGGCTCATTAATTAAATTAATTCTTCAAACAAAGAACATTTTTGTTTGAAGTTGTTAATTATTTTCTTTATAAAAACAGTTCTGTCGTCGTATGGAATGTTTTTCGGTACACAATACGCCGGGGTCCTCTTTATAATTTTATTAGTAGGAATGATACTACATCGGGTACATGTTAATAGTGTGGAAGCAATTTGCTGATTGGCTCACTATTGCGACACAACGTTACCCCAAATATGTTGAGTGTCATACCTCAAAGGCCCTCACAAATCGATGATTTTTATGAATATGCGTCTTTAGTGCTCTTCACGGCACCAAAAGATTTTTGTCATCCTCACATTAGATAGTTATCAACAGATAACTATAAAAATAAACAATAATAAAATTAAACATCATTCCATTGGACTGCATAATGGAAAGTACGGTTCCCAAGATTAGTGTCAACTATCTCATCCCCCGAAAATCATCTCAGCAAGTGATAGCATGTCATACAATTATTAAGGAGACACACTATTCAAGCTTTATAAACCATCAGAAATTAGATAGACCACCCTTTCCGGAAAACGAAGCCAATGTAGTTTCATATTATCTAGGTTTTTGGCAGTTACTTCGTGAAAGTTCATTTTAATAGATTAAAATAAAAAACTTCTTTGTTACAATTCACATGAGCTTTTATTATTATTATTATTATTTTTTTTATTTATTTTTAAACACTACCGGTTTCGGGAGAAGCAATACCTCCCATCTTCAGGTGTAATTACACCTGAAGATGGGAGGTATTATAATAAAAGCTCATGTGAATTGTAACAAAGTTTTTTATTTCAATGTAGTTTCTTTAACAATGGAAAAATGTGAGTAAATTTGGACATCCCGAATATGAGTCTTGCTGTCTAGTTCAGAATGTGAAATATCATTTGTGTGAAAATATCTAAATTTAATCCTTAGTAAATTTTATAGTACAAAAACAAGATATAAATCTTTATACTTACTATTAAAACACTGTTTAATTTCACTTAACTTATTAATATACTAACATAAACAACCACCAGATTGCACCTGATGATGATCGTGAGTGATCGAAAACGTTAGTAGGTACATTAATGAAAAATCAGAGCAGGGTAAAAGTGTGCTGGTGAAGCCGGACTTTAAACTAGAATGCCGTAATCGAGCGTAGCACGAGTAGGCAGGCTAGTATATTATTGAAGTGAAAGTAAACAGTGTTTGAATAGAATAGCTCTTCACCAATTAAAATAATGGGCCTGAATGTATATCCATCCAGCTCAATTAAGTTTCTTGGGATCCATCTTGACAACACTCTCTCCATGAGTACGCAAATAAGCTCGACTGTGAGCTCCTGTTTTTTTCACCTGAGGCAGTTGAGATGGGTCAGAAACTGTTTGACATCCAAAGCTGCTAAGATTCTCATCGCGTCCTTTGTTGTGTCGAGACTGGATTATTGCAGTGGTCTGTTCTGGGGTCTTCCAAGGTTTCAGCAGTCTAGACTGCAGTCCGTCTTTAATGCTGCAGCCAAATTACTTTTGGGAGGACGAAACACTGACCATGTCTCTCCTCTGTTGCAGCGCCATCATTGGCTGCGGGTCCCAGAGAGGATTGAGTACAAAATATGTGTTTCTGTTTTTAATGTCCTCAGAGGAGTTGCCCCATCGTACTTGTGTGAATTATGCAGAGTCGACCAGATATGTGGAAAACGACGTACTCTTCGTTCTGCACAGAGTGACGCCGTAAACAGGCTTCAATTGCCACTTCGACGGAACAGAACCGGTTTCGGAGACAGGGCTTTTAGTTCGGCTGGTCCATCCTGCTGGAATAGTCTACCTCTGGAGTTGAGAACAGAGACCAGTGTCGGCAGTTTCAGGAAGTTGCTTAAGACACATTTGTTTAACAGAAGCTTCAACTCATAAAAACGCCCTTGGGGTGGCTAGTGCCACTAAACGGCGCTGTAGACAAATTGTCCAATTATTATTATTATCATAAATAAAGATTTGCATTGTTTTTGTTCTATAAAATGGACTAAGGATCAAATACGAATTTTCAGAGTGTTAACACACGACCTCAATTTAATTATAAAATTAATAAAAAATCTAACTTACGTTTAACCTTTATTTTAAAACTTCAGAAAAATTCTAAACACTTTGCTTTGTATCTAATCTAATCTAAGCTGCAAAGATATACATCATTTAAGATTTATATTAAATGCATTCCCACAAGCAGATATGTATAATTTCGCGCTAACACATGCGGCATGTGGACCTACAATATAAAAACCCAATCTCAAATGAACATAAGCCTTGCAACTCTTGCCGTCCTTCCCTGAAACAGGGGTGACATTGGCAAAGTGAACCAATTTTTAAATATTGTATTATTTATGAAATTAGTAGCGATTGCTAATGAGAAAATTTCTAGAAAAAGTTTTTCCTATTTTATTGGATTCCTGTCCTGGCAAGTTATTATAACTAAGGTTTTAAAACAATGATTGCGAACTTTGCTCTTTCGCAAACTTTTTATTCTCTAATAGAGTCTATTTTTTGCCTTTTACCATGTTAAATAAAAAAATAAAATGTGTATTTTTTTTAACTTATCCTAAACTGTGCTGCTATGAACCTTTTCTAAAATTATATTTTCAGTTTTCTTAAATGATATTTATTTTTGGTTTAACTTAATGCTTACATTTTCCTTATTCGAAAAAAAGTAATTTTAATTTGAAGCAGTAGCGGCTCTAGCTAAATTCCGGGAGAGGGAATGACTTTGTAAGATAGTTTGATGTCCACCCTATAGCACGCCACGTAGCGGTCACCAATAAATTGTTACTTAAAAAAAAATCTAAACCAAGCGCTTGTTTTATAAAATCCCATAGATGCACTTCAATTCTGATTTTTTTCATATTTTTTTCTTATGAAAATGTGCTTTCCAATTGCATTCATAGGGATGTTCCCCACTGTCCCCTAATGAAGAGCCGCCACTGATTTGAAGTAGACACTCGTAGTTATCGTAGGTATCGGCTGAAATGTAAAAAAAAAATGTGAATGTAAAATTTTTTTTTAGTTATTTTTTTTTAACTAAAGAAGCCACAGAACCTTAGACAACATTTAAATTATTATTTATTATTTCATACATGCTGTATCAGTGCCTTTTTTATACATTTTCAAATGTTTTTTTCAAAATAGATTTGTGAATGCGATTCACCAATCTATTTTGCCTGGCCAGAAACAAGTATGAACAATTTCAAATAATAATTTATTATTTAATATTTTAATGAATTATTCACTAATAATCACGCAATATGTTAAACCAGGGTCAAGCTTACTGTCGATAAGACACGGCGTGGGCGGGATTTGAAATTGGGCTTGTTTCAATAACGCAAATTCGAGTACCAACTGCTTATCCGTTCGACCATGCCGGCGACATATTTGGCCTATAATCTATAATCTAAGTTGCAAGGATATATAAACATTTAAAGCTCTCAAATGCATGCCCACAAACAAACACGTGTAGTTCACGCTTACAAATGCTGAATGTGTACTTACAAATAAAGTCTAAACCTCAAATGAACTTACCCCTACAACTTTTGCCGACCTTCCCTGACACAGGGGTGACATTGGCAAAGTGAACCATTTTTTACAGTATGGGTGGTCAGCCTCATACCAACCTATAAGTCAAAGAATAATTTATTTAGCCTCATTTATTAGATTGTTTTTTTCACGCGGTTGGTGTATCAAATTGTCATAGCACTGCTGACGATCCTCATTGTCGATGCTATATTATAATAATAACATTAGGATGATTTTTTTGGTGAGCGCTGTTTTTGTGTGTATCACACCTCAAGAGCCCTCTGCGAGCTTGGTCGTCGCTGTAGAAAGCGCCAATTCTCAAGCAGGACCCAGTTGTTGTAAGGTTGGTTGGACCTTTCAGTGACCGGTCTTTGGTAAAGGTTTATGAATTTATCAACTCAGCGAAGAGCACATTCGAAATATATATGGTATATTTTTGTGCTCCGCCGGGATCCGAATCCACAACCTTCCATTTACGAGTCCGAAGTGTTGCCACTACGGACTACGGACCGGTCCAAGATGCCAACGACACGCGGTGTACCTGAGCGGTCACCCATCCAAGTACTGTCCGCGCCCAATGTTGCTTAACTTCGGTGATCTATGGTAACCGGTGCTTTCAACATGGCTAACGTCGTTGACTATTATATGTCCTTTATTGTTCTCACTTTCCGTACATCCATCCCCCTTCCACGCGATAATCGCAAAAATGACAGTCAATCTAAGTCCTGTACTTTCACGTTCTCTATAACTTGTATTTTTTTTTTATCTTCTTTACCCATTTAATACAATAACTTTTGTATTTCCATACTTTCAAAGCAATCGCTAAATTGTCAAAAGTGAAACAGTTCACATTGTGTCAGTAGTCCAATAATGTTCTCATGCTGGAGAGGGTTCAGAAAAAAATCTTGAGATTTCTCTACATATGGACGTATGCGTATTATCCTTGGCTATATCCGAGTGCGTTTGTACTCAGCATGCTTGGTTTCAGTAGCCTGGAGGCAAGACGGAATGAATTTTTGATAGTTCATTTTATCCGCTTGATTCGTGGTGAGATTTGTAATCCCGCTCTTCTGAGACAAATTGATCTGTATGTTCCCGACAATTATTGTAGGCAACGTGAGCATAGACTATTGCTACTCCCAAGATGCAGGACTAACCTACCTAGGGTTATGACTGTGGGGAGGGCAATGGATATGCTCAATGAGATCTCCTCTTCGGTTGATATCTTCCACCTGAGTGAAAATCAGCTTAGACAGAGGCTTCCGTTTCTCCTAAGCTGATTTCGGTTACTTATGAATGTTTTTAATTATTGTATGTATTAGGTTTAACCTATCATGTACTATAATGTATGAAAATAACTATATCTATCTATCTAACTAAGTATCATTTCCAAGTAGGTATCATGGTGCTATTTTGAAAAGTATTATTTCCCGATATATCACACACAAATTTATGGTTTCAATGGAAAACATACAAGCACATTGTCCGACCGCCATTCATATGGGATCAAAATAACAAAATATTAAAACGTCGGCTTACCTGAGAAATACAGGAGTAGAAATCCTTTCATCATAAATCCGCGTATTTATTTGTAATTCTTCTATTGAATTGTATTGGAAAAATGTGGAATTTTTAATCGCATGTGAAATAGGGTTTCATGAACTATTTACGTACTCACTGATACATCGAATTAATTATGATAAACCTAATCTTATGGGTTGCTATGAAATTGGCCATACATGCTGTAAAAAAATATTTACTTTTGCCACCATCCCTGTTTCATTAGAGTTTGACTAGACTAGCAGCGTTTACATTTTTTTTAAATAACGTTATTTAGTGCAAGTACGTCTGCAGCATGGGCATTCGTGAACTTACACGTTTGTGCTTGTAGGCATATCAAGTCTTAGCAAATTGCTCGGTTTGAGGATGACCACCAATACTCCATCAGTACTCAACCACTGCCAGCGCTGTCTATTCACTTTCAATGCTATACTCCTATCACACGATAGTCCGTCTCCATCCAATATTAGGTACGCAACGCAACTAAACTACACATATAGTGCAACTTCTTGCCGCGTTATTCCCGACGGGTTACGCATGTGGCGAGTGGAACCTATTTATTTTTACAGGTAAGGGGGCTGTCCTTACGTCAAACACTTCAGTTGAAGTGGGGGATTCCCATCTCCCGACGGCGCTTGTACTCATTTCTTGTAGAGGCTGAGCAAACCTTGCCGGTATTTTATTTTGGGTTTTGTAATAAATATCGAAACGGGAAATCATTTCTGGCACCCTCGGTGGGATTCGAACCCGAGCTCTCTGCATGGAATAAAAGCACTCTACCAACTGAGCGATCGACCGGACGTTCTATAGACGAAAATTCTTGCTCGGAATCTTTCCAATGCCCCGCGCCAATTTGAGTAAATCACTTGACTTTTTCAGTCTCTGATGGTCCATTCGTTGACTATTAGATGAAATTATAAAAAAAAAACTTATTTTATGCAGATAGCTCGGTTGGTAGAACGCATGACATCTAATCATCTAATTATATAGACCAATTATATAGATTGTAAACTTTTATAAATTAAACCACATGAAAATAATTAAAAAAAAAAAAAACCTGTAAATTATTCGTATTTTAAGAAGCAACAAATTCTCAGTAAAAGAAAGATTTACAAAGTCGAAAGTATTATTTTTCTTCCGAAACAAGATTATAAAATTGTGAATGTAAAAGTGTTTCACAACAGTAAAATCTTCTACAAAATTTAATAGACGATATTGGTTTTAGTTATTGATACACATAATCTCATTTCCTTTCGGAGATTTTACAAATTTCAAACAAATGTGTCGGCATGTGACAAAGACGTTTTTTTTTTATTATTATTTGTTGGGTGTAGACTGTAGAGTTAACACTTTTTTTGTCGCTACCGTGTAACAACTACCAGGAAGGATTTTCCGCAAGAGTTAACCCTACAAAGATAAAGGAGACCGCTTGAAGAATGGCATAGAATATAAGAAAACTGGACAATAATGTGTAAAATGAACAATGTTGCTTTCGGTGTCGAAATCTAATTATTTAATTTTTTAGCATCGCCCTGCGTGAGAATTATTTTTTTCAGCAAAAATATTATAAAATTCACCGAAAGAAGAGCATGTGAATTTTAGAAGCTTATAAATGTTTAAAGGTTCTTTCAATCATAATTTGTTACAAAAATATTTAGCTACATAGCAAAATATAACACTTGAAACAAAGAGTCTAGAACAAAATATAGGAAAATATCACTTTTAAACGCCATTATTTTTTACATTTGTTTTAAAAAAAAATCTTAAAAAATTGCACTTCAAATAAGAAGCAAAACAATATCTGATACGCTACGCTAGTAAGCTACACATATAGCGAAACTTCTTGCCGCGTTTTCTCCGAAGGGGTCGTATGTACGAGATGTCGCGAGTGGAAACTATTTATTTTTACAGCTATGGGGGCCGATCTTACGCCAACCACTTCAGTTGAAGTTTGGGTTTCTCAGTTTCTGAAAAAGCTGGTTCTAGTTAACTTATAAAGCCTTTATAAAATTTGCCGGTATTTTATTTCGGATTTAAAATAAACACCGAAACGGGAAATCATTTCTGACACTCTCGGTGGGATTCGAACCCGAGTTCTCGGCATGGAATGCAAGCACTCTACCAACTGAGCTATCGACCAGGCACCCTTGATGGAATTGAACCCTGACTGTTTGATTTTACACGCATGCGTTCTACCATCCGAGCTTCTGCATAAAATAAGTTTTTTTTTAATTTCTTCCAAAAGAAAATTATAAGCAGTATTTCATTCACTGGCTTCCTCACAATATAATAAAGTTTCACTTACAGAATTTGAATAGATTTTTTTTCTCAGCGGTCTCCCTAACCCTATGATAGCCGCCCAAAGGATAGAATAATCGTTGCCGCCGCTTCTGTTGTCGGTAACAAAGTAATTTGCCCTATTGTTGGCGAAATGTTTGCTACTCCCGATATCTCCGGGCTTTCTCCGCGTGTGGTCCATCCGTCAACCTCGCTGCAGACCGACAAGTGTTGATACTGTCTCCTTTGTGTCTAACAAATAAGAAATTTGTTCCTATCCTTCACTATCCAACCAAATTCGTTCTTTTGTTGTGTAAAATGCCTTTATTGGACACCTGTGTATTGATATCTATATATTAACTTGCTATTTATATAATCTAGCAAACTTTTTACCGGAAGAAATTTAAAAATATATACAATTCGTGTTCGATCAATGTCAAGTCGCCTTAACCATATAGGGTTAATTAGAAAAATTAAGTAAAGAAATAACTAATTGTCTGTTGTTTACTATATATATTTAATATAATATATATCAATATCATAATTATCTATAATCTAAGTTGCAAGGATACATTAACATTTAAAATTCATAATAAATGCATGCCCACAAACAGTTACGTGTAAGTTCGCGTTTACAAATATTGCATGTGTACCCACAAATTAAAATCTAAACCTCAAATATTTAAATATATAAATAAAATAAATATTTACTTCATATTTACAATTTTAATAACCACACAGCTAGATTAAATATTTGGATATTACACAAACCGTAAGAAGAGAACTTACATTATTCTCGACGTTTCGTTAGCGACGTAGCCAACGTCTTCAGGAGACACCCTCTCTGCACTACGAATGAGGATGTTCTTTTTTTAATTACTTCATTCTCACTTTGAAAGTTTTTGTTTTTTACTAAAATAAAGTAAGCATTTATTTCAACAATAGGCGCAATGACAATGCTCTGATTGAAATATAATAAGCGCGCCCTCCCTCCATTACGACATTATTTTCTTAGGCTGAAAGCTGCTGGGGTTTGGTTGCCTTGGGAGGCTGCGGTTACAGCGAAGGGGAGATCGAGGGTCTTTAGAAGGGGCCTCCATGCAGTGGTGACGCGACGATAGAATCAAATAGTTGTTGCTTCAGTGAATAAATATATCAAACAAGATAAAGTGAACATTTAAAGAGATTGTACATTGATGCTTTCACGGCCGGTTCTTGTTGACACAACAATATTTTTTTTCGGGCTATGTAGCCGTGGTCTGGTTGATTCTTTCCGGACAGTTTCGCCCATTGCTCCATTGGGCATTTTCAGCGGTTGGCTAGTCGCTGCGATCTTCTTACATCTGCTGTACTAGAAACAACGCCAGCCTTTGGATTAGTATTGTCGTTTATAGAGATGATTTTATCAATGTCTTAATTTAAAAGTAGGTAATATGGCTGAGTGGTGTATATGCGTATGACCTAACGAATATTCATCTAGAAAAAGCTTCTTGATATTGTTATACCGGTAAATAAAATATTGTTTGCAATCCGACAAATGATGTAGGCGCACAATCACAGTAAACCTGTGCTTACAGATGTCATTGAGTTATACATAATTGTAATGAAGAAATATTTATTAAATATCTTAGTAATGAATATCAATCGATGCGGCTTGTTTTCGAAGTAGGCCGAATAAATTTGTACTTTCCTCTACAACGTTTTATTTTCATGCATAAAAAATGAAACCATATTAATGAGGTTTAAAAAGTCAAATGTGATTGATTGAATTTATGTGTCTGTGTGCATGTTTAAATTCTCGAACATGCAACCAAAATTCGCAGTTGATGGTTTGCTTTTGTCTTTGGAGAACGTGCTTTTTGCCTGGAACGCGCTGCTCACATATCTGAAGGAGTCCCTGACAGAAGCGGGATTCAGAAGAAGCCTCAAGACACACCTATTTCCAGGATCATACCATGCCTCTTAGGAGAAAAACCCAATCTGTTACGCACGAAGCGCCTTTGAAGTGACTATAGTCACGAAAAGGCGCTATAGAAAAATTCTACATTTGATTTGATTTGCTTGGTAACGCGTCTGATTGGCAATTCAAAAGCCGTTAATTGATAAATTTTACATTTAATACACCAAAAACACTTTAAATCTCGAGAAAGTCTTGACGCTACAAGATATATGCTTTTACAACAAAAAAATCCTTAAGCCACATGAAAGTGCTGCCGTGCATGACCGTGGTTTGGAAACCTGTGATCGGCCCTGTATCTCGGGGTTCTCCAAGGGTTCTCAGGGGTTCTCAGGGGTTCTCAGGGGTTCCTGGGGGTTCTCTATTCGCGTGAAGTGCACCGTGTAATGGCCAATCACCCCGCCCGACACCCTTAGCATCGCCTGCCTAGAGGGGAACTCTACCCCCTTAGTGAACTCAATAAAACTCACAAACAGAACTCTGTGATTTATGGTGTTGTCATCTAATAATACTTGAGTGTATTAATATCTTTATATACTTTCACATTTTGATTTCTAGTGTGTTTGTGTAATTTTCTTAAAGGCATGAATTACTTAATTGCTTGTAATTAATTGCTTGTTTTCCTTGACTTATGGGTTGGTATGAGGCTGATTACCCATACTGTAAAAAGTGGTTCACTTTGCCAATGTCACCTCTGTTTCAGGGAAGGTCGGCAAGAGTTGTAGGCATTGAAACTAGTCATTTCACTTCTAAAACTAGTCATTTAGAAATAAATAAAAGCTCACAACTTTTTAGTTTAGTAGGTACATAACCTTTACAAAGCTTCTGCCACAGCCTAAATAAAATAATTATGCCTTTTTTTAACCTTACCAATACTTCAAAACTTGCGTTTACATTGTGTTTTATTATTTTATTACTGCAAAAATAATAAAAAAAACAATATATCTTTTGGCTTTCAGTTATTAAAAGTAATTAATAATTTCCAGGCCTCTACGCATATTGTGACAAGGGGGGGGGGGGGTAAATTCTTGTAAATTGGGTGGGAAGGTCGATAAATTTGTTCCTTTAAATAACTCACCGATTATTCTTAGACCTGAAAACATCTAGTCAAGATTTTTTTTTGTTTACTATCAAGATGATAATAAAATTGCCTATATTTTAGGCGTCTACATCATACAAACACACTATAAATTAATGTTATAATTGTTTTTATGTACTCCTATTTTTTCCAATTTCTTTTCTGCTTTCTCTTACTATGAATTCGTTAATTTATATACTACGACATTGTCTTATAAATTGTTAATAAATAATGTAAAAATAAAAACAACGTTTTTCTTCACGAGTTGTCAATACAAAAACCCTTCAGCTCATGCGGCCTTGTTCATTAGATTGGTTGGACATAAAATCAGAGTTGAACCGTCTTTTCGGTATGGCGAAATTGACATTAAACTGGTTTAATACTTAAAACCTTTTTAATGGGATATTGTCTAATATTGTAAAAAAAAAATGTTCCTTGACTTATAGGTTGGCTGACCACCCATGCTGTAAAAATGGTTCACTTTGCCAATGTCACCCCTGTTTCAGGGAAAGACGGCAAGAGTTGCAGGGTGTATGTCCATTTGAGATTTGGTTTTTATATTGTAGTTCCACATGCGGCATGTTCAAGCGAGAACTTATACGTGTCTGCTTCTAAAAATGCATATACATAATGCGAATCTTTAATGTTACGTATATTTGCAACTTAGATTAGATTAGACAGATCCTATTTTCAACTTAAAATACATTCATAGACAGGTCCGTAGCTCAGTGGTAACACTGCGGACTCTGAATGGGAAGGTTGTGGGTTCGAATCCCGGTGGAGCACAAAAAATATACCATTTATACTTTCAAATTTGCTCTTCGCTGCTCGTACACCTCTGCGGCACTACAACAAGTGTCATAGACCCCTAGAGTCTCTAGAATTTAAGGAGTCTCCCGCACAGGATTTCTTAACAAGAAAACTCATTTGTTTCCGTAAAAATCACACCGCTATTTTATTTCATTTCCTACAACAATCAAATCTTCATTAAACAATAAACCACCCTTCTACATTCATCCAATAGCTAATCAGGGGGCTGGCTTTGACTCGGACTGCGCTTTATTCTCATGGCTAATGAAAACCGCTTGACTTTTCATGCCAGCCCTTGTCGGGGCTCCACCCTCTGAGAAAATCTAATGAAAACGTCCGGAACAGAAATCTGTCAAGGCGTTTATTTAATATTTATCATGCCGTATCTTGTGTTATGCTAATATCCCCTTAACATCCCTCGGGGAGGCTTTTCATCTCTGTAACTATACACGGTGATATTAGATTACAAAGACCACGCGCCACGTACACAATTTCATGCAGAAAATTAAGCTATAATATCTATAATCTAAGTTGCAAAGATATATTAACATTCGATAAATATGTATAATTGGATATACTATAAAACCATTAAATCAAGCTTTATTGCTTTTTTACTACATTGGCTTAAATTATATATTTTTGGCGTGCCATGTGACTGTAATGGAAGAGTAAGGACAAGGAGGCTCAGACCTATCCCGAGCTGTCATGCCGCTGATGATGATGATGATTAACTTATTCAGTGTTACCTTAGTTTAAAAAAAAAGAAATCTTGGAAAATTAATAAATACTAGATATTACGTAAGTAAGTAATTTAATGTGCTTGAGAAATATATTTCAAAAGTCCTTGACTGAGAGGTTGGTATGCGGCTGACCATCCATACTGAAAAAAATGGTTCACTTACCCAATGTCACCCCTGCTTCAGGGAAGGTCGGCAAGAGTTGCAGGACTTATGTTCATTTGAGATTGGGTTTTTTATATTGTAGGTCCACTTGCAGCATGTGTAAGCGCGAAATTATGCATGTCTGCTTGTGGGAATGCATTTAATATGAATCTCAAATGATACATATCTTTGCCGCTTAGATTTAGATTTAGATTCATACATCTTTGCAATCTACAACAAATACAGATCATTATAATAATCTTAAATCTAAGTTGCAAAGATATATAACAGACACGTTCACGCTTACACATGCCGCATGTGGACTTATAACAGAAAAACACAATCTCTAATGAACATAAGTCCTGCAACAGCTCTTGCCGACCTTACCTGAATCAGGATATTCAACAATGATTGGAAAATCAATCAAAAAAATATATTTCGAGAACTCTAAACGCGAACGTTAAGTTTGCTTGGCTGTAAGAAGCTTCAATTCAACTGCATTGAATTTATGTGCCCCCAAAAAAGTCATCCCTCTATTTGAAAATATCGTCGCCTATTTAAAATATTCATTCACACCACAGTACCGGCAGCCATTTTAAGAGATGGGGAGATATCGCCACTCATATTTGCATTTTAATTGGTACTACACGCTTCCCCAACAATGGATCAAATAAACCGCTGTGCCATTATTTTCATATCTACCAGATCTATGAGATAATCTTGACCGCGCAAAAAAAAGGAAGCTTATTTTTACATCTTTATTAGATTGGTTATTTAATGTAGCGTGCCTGTTTATATAATTATTTAGTATCAATCAAAATAATCTTCCGAAAGTAAGTTCCAATTAAAAAAAGGTTGTTTGTATAAGGGCAGCTTTATTTTGGTCAGATAATTTTATATCGTATGGCACATACTTTTTAATAACATGCTTTCAAAATGAAGTATGAGTTATTTAACAATAGGTACTGAAAATATTTAAGGATATCTAACAAATATCTTTACATATACGGTCAGCTTTCTGACCTTACATTATCAAAGTTTTTTTTGTTAATATGAACTTATATTTGTTATCAGAGACATGCATTTTTTCATTATATCTCAAGTCCCACTTTTCACAAAACCCTGCGAGTACCTAAATATAGTTAAAACAACCGATAATGCATTTTTTTTTAAACCTTCAAAGCATTTTTAAAAAGGGTTTTATAAATGAATAATATTTAAGCGACTTCAACACAAGCTACCCTTTTACAAACATCATGTAACCGTAAGAAGAAGAAGAAGAAGAAGAAAGGAAACAAAGGCTGTAATGTTTGTGATACTGGCCCTAAAACGCTACCAAGCTACATATAAAGGGTAAGTTCTTTCCGCGTTTCACCGAAAGGGTCACATGCGGTGATATAAGCCTATTTATTTTTACAGGTAAGGTGGCTGGCCTTACACCAACTAAGTACTTTAGTTGAAGTAGGGATTTTCCAGCTTCCAAGGGGGCATACTCATAAGCTGGTACTCATTTCTGGAAAGGCCTTGACGGTATTTTATTCTGGGTTTGAAATAAACACCGAAACGGTAAATCATTACTTACACCCTCGCCTCGGCGGGATTCGAACCCGAGCTCTCAGCATGAAATGCAAGCTCTCTACCAGCCATCGACTGGCCCTAAGAACAAAAAAAATATGTTTGTTTGCTAGTCCTCGGCAAGTCATATTTCAACCAAGTAAGTAATATAGTTAACAAAAAGTTTATTAATAAGGGTTGGATTTCCTTCACAAGAACTTGTTGAAAGTTAATTAGCCATTAGGAGTTTTCTTTCCCAACAATTGATCCTTAATTGTTTCTTCAATTGTAAAGCTTGGCTTGCATAGTCAGTGAAATTTGTTCAGACCAGGACAGTTCAAAAAGTATAAAACTTTGTTAATATTAGCAGACATTTACCCCCGTATTCACGATCAAAACTGATTTAAGTGCCTTACTCAAGCGCTACACTTACTCAAGGGTCGACATTCTGGAGCGTTTTGTTTCACAAAGAACACTCAAGCAGTAATCAGCCTAGTGCCCAACCCCCAGGAGACGTACGGGTTTGTCATTGGCTCTCGAAAAAACCGAGCTCTGTAATTGGTCAGTACCTTCCGACCGATATTCGGCGTACTTCACTCTTATCATTGCCGCCTCTTTCAAATTTCAATGTCATAATTATCAGCTTTGCATAAAACTTGACAACAAATAAGTACGTATAACGCAATTACTAATTTAAGTAAACCGTAAGTACGAATTTGTTTGTTTACAATTTCTATTAGTTTTTAAAAATACATTTATGTAATATCCAATGTAAAGTGTTTTGATCGATTTCAGCGCCAAAAAAATGTTGTTTTCTCCAGCGGAAAAGGAGCTGCTGGTGGCTCTGATTAAAGAAAAACCTGTAATAGAAGATAAAATAACAGATCGAAGAAATTGTTGGCTTTACAACCCTCAATGAGCAACGGCAATACTGTATACAGAACGACGCATTTTTTCAATAAAAAATGTCTTCTAAATTCTTCCTCTTCGTAATACGTAAATGGGTCTTTACAGTCTCTGATATATTTTCTTGGGACACTATTTTTGAACAAAACAATATTATTATTCTCGTTGAAGTCAACTGTATCGAAAGAATTCATTATTTTATGTAAATAATTCACAACCAAACAAAAAATGTGCTGATGAAATGCGGCGGAATATTTTGACAGTTCATCTGTCATTGCAGTATGGTCCTAGACCATACCGGAGAACAAACCCAATTCTGATGGTCAAGAAATGTAAATGAACTCGTCAAAACAATGTTAATACACTCGTAAAAATCATGTTTATAGTAAGAATTCATTTTTTCATGTAAATTCACAATCAAACAAAAAATGTGATAACATTGAAATAGGACGGAATATTTTGACAGCGCTTAAGCGTTGGTTAATATACGTGTCGACCTTACTTACCTAAGTGCTAGTTTTTGGAGCGCTTTTGCGCTAATTTTACCTTAAGTATTGTTCTTGAAATGAATTTCCCCAATCTAAGCGCTAGTTTGCCCTTAAGTAAGTGCCAGTTTTGATCGTGAACACGGGGGTTAATCTTCTCTCAAGTGTATTTTACAAAAAAAAGACACGATGCATGTATGGATAAAATTACTCTACGTAGTGCCATATGGGCTCGAGTATTCCGAGTATAAACGTGTCAAAACATTTACAACGGAATTTAGTAAGTGAGTTTTCTAAATTTTGTATGAAAATAGAAATGCACCTCTTTCATTTTTTGTACATTTTTTTAACTACCTTCCATCGTTAAGTTGATTACAAATTTATTTTATATTTATCTGTTTATTTTTCACTCAGACTTCACAACAACTGAGAACCTGCTCCCTCAGAATTAGGAAACCTCTCACTTATGCTTGAAGTGGTTGGCGAAAAGCCAGCCCCCTTATCTGTGAAAAAAATGGGTTCCACTTGTCACATGCAACCCCTTCGGGAAAGGGTTAGTTAAGCTATATTTGTAGCTTAGTTGCGTTGCAAGTTTCGTATGTGACTTAAAAATCTGTCTGGTTGTCATAAGTTTGTCCTTTTCATTCACTTTAAAATCGTCATGCTAAGTAGAAAACACCACGTGGCGAAAAATTGCACTAAAAGTGTAGCTTACTTGCGTGATGAAAACTCTCAGCAACTTACCACTGTACTTAAAAACTTGTACACTATCTCCATCTGTAGAAAGAAACACTTCCCCTTAGCCAGTAATGAGATGGTTTTAAATTCTATAGAATTAAATTATTTTTCTAAATAAATCTGATACTTGTGCGGGAAGCCATGAAAGGGCAGACGCTCTCAGCAGGCGGAGGCTGCGCCCCCTGTTTGGGGGGGGGGGGGGGGTCCCTCTTCTACCACTTTCACGAGCGTTTTAATTTATTTCTCACTTCGCTGGCTTCTTCAACCAACAGAATCTTATTAAAGAGTGAATCGACTCCACTTTGCTTTTAATAAATGATCGTATTGACGGCTAGAACAGCTTATAACTATGTTTTCAAATACAATGCGGTCCGGAAAAATGAGCCGGGGAAATAATAGTGACGTCATCCAGCCTAGCTACTAGGGAAAAAGCCAACAAACGAGTACAGTAGTTTTACTTTAATTCCCGGTATTTTCAATGTTAGTGTATGTGACTTTAAACAGATACAAATACTACCCACACGATTGACATAAGTGCGTCCTTTTCATTCAGTACAAAGTCGTTATTCTCACGTTGAAAATACCATGCTTTACTGTTAGAGTCTGCATTATTACCCTGTACTAAGTATTGTACAAATTAAACTAGCAGTCTGTTTCATTATGCAATTTGTAAATGTCGAAATCATTTATTTTCAAAGGTGAGAGAACCAGTTTTACGCCAACATTTAATTGAAAAAAAACGAGGGTTTTCATGTTTCCAAAGGGTGCAACTTCTCCTTTCTCATAAACTTTGATGGTACTGAAACTTGAGTAAGTATGGAGATTGAGGGTTAGGAGACAACGTCAAAATGGGAATTATATCTGACATCCTTGCATCCGACCTTTGTCCCTCAAATGAGTTCAAAACGAATACCCAATCAGAATTCGACATAAATGTATCGGAAGGGTCCAAAGCTCGTAAACGGTCTTTCAAAGGGTAAATTTTTCGAACACTATTTCTGGTATTTTTTTTTATCTATACTCGTAACAGTAACTCAGTCGCCATTCTACTTCGTGACCAGAACCTCTGCATATTTGTCTCAATTTCTTCCTATACTTACATACGTCTTACATACGTCTTATTTAACATTTGAATTTTATTTCATAAAATGATAGACTACATTTTCGAAAATGCATCTGCGTTTTTAAAAATATAATAAACTTGGGTAGTTTACGAATTATGGCTCTTTAAAATTCGCGCATGTTTGATTTCCGGTAAAACAAGACATTTTTAATTTAGGCGGTTGTGACGTCAATGGATCTTCGGATATTGTGTATTTTATAGAAGTGCACTTAGGACCGCAGGTAGCCTGGCGGGTCCAGTGACGTCCAGTATTCCCCACCTCTGCGATTACCCTATTCATTCAAATCCATCATTTTTTTCATAGATTTCTTTCATTTCAATCGACATTCATAATTTCACCAATTTCAATCTGTTACAATAAGATTTTTTAACCAGTTAATACTTTTCAGGTTTGGTTCAAGAACCGGCGCGCAAAATGGCGGAAGCAGAAGCGCGAAGAGCAGGAGCGCATGCGCAGACTTCAGGAGGACCTCCCCCCCGCGGCCCCACTGGCCCCCCCACCCCTGCATCCAACCCTCAACTATTCCGACGAGGATTCCTCTGATCTGGAGGTGGCTTAAAGTGACAAGCCTATTGTGGATTGAAGCTAGAGGTCCGTCTTGGATTGAAGTAACAAGTCTGTTTTGGATTGAAGTGAGCGGACTTTAATGGCTTGAAGTGAGAAGTTCCCCATGGCTTGAAATTAAATTCTTCCGTGAATTGAATCCGAAATTCCATGGTAGCTTGACGAATGCAATCTGTTTTAGATTACAGTGGAACGCAAGATTGGCTTGAAGTCAGAAATCATTTTTTAATTAATGTGAGAAGACAATTTTGGATTGAAGTGAGTAGTACATCGTGAATTGAAATCAAGGTCTATTACGGATTGAACAGTCAAGTTCATCGTGGCTTGAAGTGAACAGTGCATTATGGATTGAAGTGTTCAGTGCATCGCGGCTTGAAGTCCGACTAGAAGGCTAAGAAAAAATATAAAATATAGAGAAACCCGAATATTTCTATGCTCTCAAAACCATCATAAGTATGTCCTCATTTTTTTAAGTAAGGAATATTACTGACAGAGTTCTCGGTGTATCGTGGCTTGAAGTATCCATACCAGTAGGATGAATCGCAATCAGAATAAGTAAGAGTTTAAATGTAAGATAGATGTGCAATCAGTGCAGATGCGCCACTTTCATAAATGGAATTTTGTCTTCTTTGAGATTTAAAGGAAACCATAGATTTCTGGTGAAAAATATAACTGATTAAAATGACACATGTTTGTTCGCGTCACGACAAATAGGTAAATGACAGCTCGTCTATGGACAAATCAGTCACACAACAGTTCGTACAAACGACTTGTCGATCAACGACATTTAGGTCACATACAGTATAAGTCTACAGACAGCTCCATCACAAGAATCATGCTCTCCAAAAATGCTTTTGGATTACTGTAGTTGTAATTAATTGTTATTTTCTGTGATGGAGCTGTCTATGGACCTATGTATGTAGTATGTGACCGAAATGTCGTCGACCGAAAAGTCATATGGACGAACTGTCGTGTGAACGATTTGTCGTTGAACCCGGGTTTTTTATGTACAATTTCTTATTTTGTACGATATTATTTAAAGAAATACAGTTTTTTCATTCTAAATTAGGATTACTGCAGAAAAACCAGTGTAGAAAAATTTCAACACTCCTAAAAAAGTAAAGAGAATTAGGTATCGAATTTATGAGGTAACTTATTAATTTTTTTTGGATTCAAAATTTTTACAACCTTTTTTAAAGTTAATGTTTTTGAACCTTATGCTATTCAGTTCACCAAAAAAACTTGAATAATTTTCCAGTGTTTGTCAAACATTTCAAAGTGATATTCATAAAACGAAAAACTGAAGTGAAAAAATATGAAGGAAATTTAAAAAAATATACATTTAGAAATGATTGAGCGAAGTGTAAGAACTAAAAAAAGACGTGGGCTGTGATGGAAAAATATTTGGAAATAATAAATATTAGATGTATGTGTGTTTCCACTATTTAGTAATATTTTAAATATTTTTAGGACAAAAATATTGTAATACCAAAGTATGGTTTTAATTTAGAAAATGGAAAATTTAAAAAAGGTATTTATTAATTGGATTATATTATGTATAGTGAAGCTATAAACATATGTAGTTGAATTGTAAATACATTTAACACAATAATTGCCCTGTAAAATTATTAAAGAAAATTAGGAATGACAGATGAGGACAAAATAGTAATAATAATTTTCAAGTATTCATGTCTTCTGATTATGTTTTACAAACAAACCTGGACCTCAATTCATCTTTGAATAAAAAAAATGTCTAATATACAAATTCAATCATAATTATATGAAAAATAAATTGGACAAAAACAGAGTTTTAATTCACTTATTTATTTCTTTGCTCAAACATTTTCGCCTAATGAGGCATCTTCAGGAGCAGAATCTAATATAATTAAAAAATTAACTTTCACTGTGTAAATAGATTTACTCTTAAAAATATAAATTCAATAATTTTTACTCATTATTTGAGTTGTGGATATTTTTTTATAATTTTCAAGACATTAAGATTATTTGAGCTTGGACAAATTTTTAATTTTATTCTATTCATTTCGTACAACATAAATTTCAAAAAATATTTAAAGTGCGTTTTATGCAAACGGATGAAAAAATATATTTTAATATTTTGTAACAAAAACGTCATCGAATTAAAACAATTAAATGATTATGAGCGATATTCACAAAGTATTTGATCCCCAGCTGAACCATGGATCATCGTTTTTTGTAAGGAAAATTCACGTTAGGTGGCGGTTGAGCCATGGATTTACTGTGTGTGACTAACACAGAATTTATCTATATTTTTTTTTGCTGCAGCCATCTTGTCTTGAATCAGTACATTAATTTATTTTTAAAACATCTAAAATCAAAATCTAAATCTAAGCTGCAAAGATATGTATCATTTGAGATTCATATTAAATGAATTCCCACAAGCAGACATGCATAATTTCGCGCTTACACATGCCGCATGTGGACCTACAATATAAAAAACCCAATCTCAAATGAACATAAGCCCTGCAACTCTTGCCGACCTTCCCTGAAGCAGGGGTGCCATTGGCAAAGTGAACCATTATTTACAGTATGGGTGGTCAGCCGCATACCAACCTATCAGTCAAGGAATACTATCTATAATCTATAATCTAAGCTGCAAGGATATGTAAGCATTTAAGGCTCATATGAAATGCATGCCTACAGACAGGCATATGTAGGTTCGCGCCTACACATTCTGCATGTGTGCATACAAATAAAGAAAACCTCACATGGACATAAACCTTGCAACTCCTGCCGCCGTTCCCTGAACCGGGGTGGCATTGGCAAAAGTGAACCGATTTTTACAGCACGGGTGGTCAGCCTCGTACCAACCTATCAGTCAAGGAGCAAACATAATACCTTCAATTAATAATGTAAAAATAAAACACAAAGTTTTTACTCACGGGTTGATTTTTTCCCTCGAGCGCTTTCGATGTTATAACACCAGTGTCAAGAAGACAACACTTTTTTTTTTTTAAATAGATTTGTGGAAAGGAATGCAATCCACCAACCAATTTTGCCTGGCCAGTTGTCTTCATGCGATAGCAGAAGCTTGTGTGCATGCAACGGCATCTGTTGAACCAGGGTCGAAGTTATCGTCGCGGGATCCAAACCAACGCTATCCGGTTCCAAATAACCCGACTTGATTCCCGCGGCCATAACACGGACTAATTGTCAAATTAAAATGAATGTTCACAATGTTTCAAATTATTTTTAATCCATTTCTTGTAAATATTACTAAATGTGAAAAATATAATAAATTAAAATGAAGATCTGTACATAAGTATCTCATGACAATTAAGCAACAGAAAATTTGTGTATTCGTAGAAAAATTGTGTAGCTTTCAGTACCCTTAGTACGAGTTGCAAAACTTGAGAAAAGTAAAGTTTACGGAAAATATTAAAGAATGATTTCCCCCAAAATCTGCAGTTTTTGTTTCTTACACTTTATGGTCTTAGAAAAAGAGTTACAGCGATGAAGAAAATCAAATTCAAACAAACAAAAAACGGCAGATTTTGGGGGGAATCACTCTTTAATGATTGCCGTAAACTTACATTACTCAAGTTTTGCAACTCGTACTAAGGGTAGGTACAGAACAACAACAAAAAAGTTGTTCGTTTAGAACTTACTCGTAGACTAAATGAATAGCTCTTATCTATAATCTAATCTACTGAATGTTGTATCTATAACGTAATAGCTGTTTTATGAGAAATCTTCATCCTAAAATCTAAAAAAAAACCTTTCCTAAAAGAATGAATCAATAAGTACCTACCTCTTACATCTGTCTATTCTCCACGGAACTTACTTCTTCAATTTTTTCTTAGAAGAAAAATAATAAAAGTTTTTTTTTTAAATGTAGCTTTTCATTGTAAATGTTATATTTTTTTCATTAAAAAACAAAACTTTACATCTCCTATGGCTTATAAATAATCTATAATCTAAGCTGCAAAGATATATTTTAACATTCAAAACTCATATTAAATGCTTTCCCACAAACAGACGCGTGTAAGTTCGCGCTTACAAATACTGAATGTAAATATAACAAATTAAAACGAAACGTCAATTCCCCGAAAGAGAGGTGACATTGGTAAAGTGAACCATTTTTTACAGTATGGGTGGTCAGCCTCATACCAACTTATAAGTCAAGGAATAGCTTGCAAACTGTAAAAAGTTTTTTTGCTATTGGGCCGCGTTACGCGCGAAGATCCAAGCTCTTCATCCACATCACTGCTCCTGGCGTAGCTTCATGAAGGTATTTCAGGTCAGGAGCGTGTCTTCTCTTGAGGCACTTCCTCACTATGTGCCGGACAGTCCACTCCTCATTTGTACCGTGGAAATACCATCAGTCCCAATGTGTGGAAGAAGTGACAACGTCCTTGCTCGTACGGACCCTGTTTCAAAATTTTCACAGTTCTCCCAAAATGTTAAACCCTGGGACCCCTTGGGCCTGTTGCATCTACCTCCAATCAATATTTGATTGACACATTAAATTTGATTGCTTAATTTTTCTAGGGACCTCGTTTAAATATTTCTCGTAAGTGGGTAATAATATGATGGAATTTGAAGGAAATATGATGTACGTCAACTGACTTACAAAATGTAATATTTTTTTTTTATTTGATGGGAGAAATCACACTTAATTTTGATTTTTGTCTGATTGGAATTTGGTGCAACAGGCCCCTGGTGTGGCAGAGTGCACAGTTCATAAAGAAAATTAGATGACCTTGATGATGACGAGTTGATGATTTCTTTATAGCGCCGTTTCGTGATGCAGTCACTCCAAAGGGGCTTAATCTTGTATGACATGCAAATCGATCACATAGTTTGATTTTATCTTACATATTTCACTTTGACTCTCAAAAAATAAAAGAGTATTCAATCTTTCAAAAGTAATAACATTCCTTAGAACGATTACTCTAAATATTTTGAGTAAAAATATATATTTTTAAACTTCTATGTTAATTCAGAAATGTTCACTTCAGCCTCAATGTACTCTTAAACTTTTTTGAAATGATTAAGACAACCTAAAAGTAGTTGATTAGGTTCTTTGGAAGGTAGGTATTTATAAAAATGAATGTACACATTTCTTCAATACCTTGAAATATCTAAAGTGTTACCTACAATAGTGTATTAAAAATGCAAATGTTTAATGTCACAAAAATATAGTTGTGTCAAAAATAAAGAACTCTTAGCACAAACCAAAAACAGAGGAAATAAAAAAGTATTGGAAAATTAAAACATGTTTTATTTATTATAAGTATTTAGTAAATGTTTAAATGTATCATTTTATTTATCACGTATTAAAATAAGAATAATGTATTTTTTTAGGAATTTGTATTAAATTTTTCTTACAAAAAAGAAAACAATTTACATTGATCTGACTCGAAGGCATGGATTATACAAATAAGACAAAAAAAGTTTATTTCAAGCTTAATTTTTTTGTATTTTGTTAAATGAATGAATTAAACATAAAAACGATTCCTGGAAGCCAGTTTTAAGCAGATAAACAATTGATTTGTTTTTATCAGAGTATTTTTTTTAACGAATAACCAAAAAAAATATATTGTTTTCGATTGAATGTTTCGATAGATATTACATGATTTCAGAAGAAACATAAGGACTATAATAAATAACATTTTTGTAGGATATTTTTTAGAAGATGGTATATCCATATCCATATGTGAAGGGGGAAGAATAGGCTAGGGGGGTGGAATATGCGGCCGCGTATGGAAGCGGGGTGAACGAATATGATCCATATGCGGAGTATGGGCTGTACGAATATGTGCTGTATGCGGAGTACGGATATGTGAGGAGAAGTTGACTGGAAGCAAATCCAATGAGAGCAAGTACCAAGATGATCTGAAAAAGAAGAGAATCAAATTAAAAACTGGGTAAAGGAAGAAACCGAAGACAAAGTTCTGGGAGTGAGGGGATCATGGAGGGAAGCAGCACAAGACAGAGAGTTCTGGAGGATTGTGGTGCGGGAGGCCCTGAGCCGAAGAAAGGAAGTAAAGTAAAAGAAAAACGACGTCATCGATTGGCACTAGGTGGGTCATGTCGCTAGAAAGGTGACCAAAGAGGATCATCCAGTGACAGCCCAGGATGTCCAAGCGGGGAGTAGAGAGACCACAGCTGAGATGGCTGGATGATGTACAGGGGACTGCAGGGAGTAGGGGGTTGAACAAGAAAAATGCTTGCAGAGGATTGGATGAAAGTTATGTTCTAGAGTAGATACAGGCTGAGATATCTTAAAGAAGACCTGGAAAAAAAGTGGATCTTTTTCTGCAGGTTTTTTTTCATCTCTTTATTCACAAGTAAAGGAAGTAGCTTCACGCTAATCTTAGAAATTTTCCAGTGCGCTCAAAGGAGCTGCTTCTTACTTCTGGTGAAGATCTATGAAAAATTTCCGGCAGTAAGCCTTAGTGGGAAGAAAACATCGAATGGGGAGTCGAATGTGATACCCTTAAATTTAAGTTTGGGTCTGCCACTCTAACAGCAGAAAGTCTACCAACTGAGCCATTGACCAAATTACGAAAACAAACTTCTTAGAGAACTTCACTCATTGAAATAAATACAAGAATTAACAATGCTTAAAAACAAATGAATAATTTGACTCACAATTTTAAACATTTTTGCTGGATACTTCGCGCTAACAAATCTTAGTTTCAAATTTGAGTCCCGAAAGAAATTCGGCCAAGATAATCGGTTGAGTTATTTTCTGTGTGGCGGAGAGCAGCACTGAGGCTAAAAATAGGTCATGCTGCCTTTTATACTGTTCTGAAACCGGAGGTGGCACTGGACAGTCCATGGACCACGTGTTCTTGTGACCAGCCATCAGCAGAGAGACAAAGTAGGCGTGTATAGCATCTCCCGGATGTTAAGTTTGTGAGCCATCTTCACAACAACTGAAAAATATTGGGAAGTTGCTCTCAACATTTTGAAATCTAAGTCTACAAGCTATAATCTAAGTTGCGAAAACATCTTGACATTTATGGCTTGAGTTATAATCAATGCACGCCTACAGGTAGACACGTGTAAGTTCGTAAGTTACAAACCTTACAACACCAGCCACCCTTTCCTGAAACCAGGGTAAAATTGACCAAGTTTGTACAGCATGGAGACAGCCTCATACCAACCTATTAGTCAAGGATGTAATGGAAAAAACGATCCGTAATCCAGTGGCAGCACTTCGGACTCGTCAATGGAAGGTTGTGGGTTCGAATCCCGGTGGAGCACCAAAATATATTTGCTTGGTGAAAAAAATCATATTCCTTTACAAAAGACCGGTCACTAAAGGTCCATCCAGCCTTACAGCAACTGGGTCTTGCTTGAGTATTGGTGCTTTGTAGTGACGATCAAGCTCGTAAATAACACCTCTGCGGCACTACAACAAGTGTCATAAACCTGTAGAGTCTCTAAAGTCTAGGGAGTCTCCCGCACAGGATTTATAAAAAAAATGACTAGAACAAAAAAGTCTGTACCTACGGTAGATTCTGATAGCTCAGTTGACATTTTGAAAGAGGCTTATAATTCCAAGCTTCACATTATACTCAACTTCTTGCAGCACTATCCCCGAAGGAATAGATTTTGTTTTATTTCATCACTTCTCCTGCACAATGTTCGTACGGCATTGCGCCATTTGCAACGGCTGCTCCCTGCACCATCGACCAGGGAAGTCTCATCACCACGGTAATTCTTATTACCGAATATCGGTAATATCTGTATGAAGACATGTCAATCCAAGATGGCCGCTAGTAAACAGCTGATTAGTCTTCATACAACTATTACCGATATTAGGTAGGTAAGAGGATAGAAGCAGAGGACTCCAGGATCATCAGAACAGTCTTGTATGGTGCCCCCTCAGGTGTTAGACCACTCGGACGTCCCAGGATGCGGTGGGCAGACAACGTTGAAGCCGACGCCGAAGTTCTGGGAGTGAGGGGACCATGGAGGGAAGCTGCGCAAGACAGAGAGTCCTGGAGGATTGTGGTGCGGAAGGCCCTGAGCCTTCAAGGCTTATGAGCCGAAGAAAGTAAAAGTAAAGTAGGTAGAAAAGAATAAGCGTGGTGATGAGACTTCCAGCCAGGGACCATCTGGCGAGAATCACTGCGAGAGGAACCTTCCCATAGAGAACCTTTCTTATTTTTTCCTTCCCCCTCATCTTTTCACATGTCGGATGACATTTTCTTCACGTTGGCCCAAATGTTGGCAGCGACTGACACCAGTGAGTCTATTCATAAAACATTTTGGCGTGCGAGTGCACACGAGGCGAATTCTAAGTTGTATTGTTTGCCTCGCATTCTCTAAGACTCGGAACAAATTAGTGGTAATGTGTTGCTAACTGCGGCTCAAACTATTCCAGATCACTCTTTGATTTATGAATAAGATTCTGTTGACATCCAGCTGACCTTAATACTTAAGGTACTCATTATCAACAATGCACTGAAAATGCGTCAGTTGACATTTGCACGTCTTTTTTAAAGACGTCGGGAGCCGAAATAGAGTTGTTTTTCTTATAACGTAAATAATGCTTGCAATGTAGTGTAGAAAAATCATTCTAAATTTTCATTTTTGGTATCGTTTTTTTAATCGTACAATCACTCATTCAACATTTAAGTTGGCATGTGAATTGAAGCGATTTGTTAAAAAAAAAATGGTAGCATATTATGTCACAACAGGTCCATCCAGATTTTATTTTTTAAATACAAGGGCAATCAAAGGACGAAAGGTATTCGTAGAGGGTATTGAATATTTTTATTTATGTTTTATTGGTGTACCCATATCAACGATTCCGGAAATCCGCTCTCCAGTATCCCGATTAACATTGCGTAAATCTCACTTCGATTGCGTAAATTTCCAATTTGTCAACGTGTGATTTCTAGCTCTGGCTTTCGACTTCACGGTTCAATGTTTTAATCGACACTCCCTTGATGCCCCATTGCAGTTCCTTTATATAGGTACAAAAGAGATCTTTCTTGTCTATTCCAGATCATTCAATCTTTCGCTCATACCAGACCGCCGTTCATGTATCTTACTACTGCCATCATGGATCATACTGGACTTTTCTACACACACTATTGTACCTGTACAGTGTACAGGCGCGCGTAGGTACTTCGAAGTTCATAACACTATCACCATCATGCCAGTGCTCTATGTATGCATGTACAATCGCACGTAGGTACTCCAAGTTCGTAACAGTATCAAACGTGAACAATTGACTAGTTTTTTACTGCCTGTCAAAACTGGCATAGATTAGATAATCACATTGCGCGCCAGACAATTAAAGTGTGAAGTGAGGATGACTGTCTAAATAACATGGAAGTGTCTATTATATTTGCTGCTCATCAATCCGTACAACTTACTGAGATAATCAATTATTCAGAGTGCATGGCGATGTGCGGCCAAGGTCGCGGGCATTGTCAACATTAAACACCCATTATGTGTCTAATTACTGTCTATTGTACTTGCTGTCTTGCGTTTTAGGAGACAACAGACAAGTACCATGTCGGCTCTACAAAAACTGTATGTGAAATGAACCATAAACAGGGGTGGCTAACTCTTAAGTTGTCACTAAGCCTTGGTAAAACAGCTTGGAGACTCTTGCACCAACCTCCAATCAAATTTTCATTGCCTCATCAAATTTGATAGGTTCTGGTAAGGACCTTGGTTAAATATTTCTTGGAAGTGGGTAATAATATGACGGAATTTGAACAGAAAAAATGATGTCCGTCAGCTAATTTACATTATAATATTATGCAACCAAATTTTTGATAACTGGTGGGAGAAATCACAATTAATTTTGATTTTTGTCTGATTGGAGTTTGGTGCATCAGGCCCTACAAGGTTTTTCAGTTAAAAGAAATGCATCTAAGAATGTAATGGTGTTACTCGCAATGATTCCGACATGTGTAAGGTATCTTCTTCTTCTTCAATGGCTCTACAGCCCATATCTCTCCTTGGCCTCCGTTATCTTCAGCCTCCATCCGTCTCTGTCCTTCAGCTTGGCACCTGCAGTAACCGGATAGCATCCCCCCTCACCTTATCATCCCACCCCAGTCTTGGTCTTCCGACCCTTCCCAATCTCAAATGAACATAAGCCCTGCAAATCTTGCCGACCTTCCTTGAAACAGAAATGACATTGGCAAATTGAACCATTTTTTACAGTATGGGTGGCCAGCCTCATACCAACCTATTCTAAGTGAAGGAACATTGCCCATTCATAATGCGTTTGGGAACCCGTGAGTTGGGCATCCTTTGTATATTTCCTTCATAAGATAAGATATGGTGGAAAGTTTTTGTCAGATTAGGTATTCATATGTTTTGAAGCTCCATATGTAGGTACCTATCTTGTTCATGCAAGTAAGAATTTAATGTTAAAAAATGTTAGTCAAAGACTCAAGTTTGCCCACTCCTGCCATATAATAACACAAAATGGCCATCAAAGAATAATATAACGATACTTACCACGTAATGAGGAAATTAGCCGGTTGCGTCCTTCCATGTTTTTATTATGTAACCTAAACAAACGTTATAGTTTTGTAACTACAGAAGAAGAAGAAATTTTCACCGTTAAAATGTTGTAATATTTACTTTTAACAATTAGGTAGGTACCTACTACCTACATATCGCACGTTTAATAATAAAGAGAAATAACTCGAAATTTGGGGAAATCGAGATTTTGTAATAAAACGCAAGAACAATGCGAGAAGAATAGTTAGAATGCGACAGCCGTTTAATTTGGACGAATATGACCGAGATAAAACATCGGCCGCCTTTTTCATCCCATACAAGTTCTACTGGTTGTCTGAACTTCAAACCTGATTTCCCAACATTCATGTTTTTTGAGTTATTGCTCTTTATTATTAAAGTGCGAATTATCTTGGTACCCATCGATATATAGAAGAATATTGAATATATCTCCATGTTGGTAGGTACCTATATTTTTCAGAATTTTTTTTAAATTTGAAACTTTTCTCGGCGAGCAAATTAAAGTCAGTTAACAGTTTTGTACAGGACTGCCATCCTTAGCAACCAATAACAAAATATTTTTGTGTACCTTTTCCCTAGCAACCCGGCCGGGTGTCGACACAGCTTTATTTTTTTTTTTTAATTAAAAATTTGCTTCAACTGGCACCTGTTGTAGCAAAATAAAAACTTTTTATAAAGCACTTTTTTCAACCACACCACATTTTTTGATATTCTTGAAATATTAGAATTATACATAATTTTTTTATACCTGTTTATATTTATTTTAATTCTAGTAGTATTTTTATACCTACCCAAGTTTCACTCATACCTGGCTACATAAAAATACTGCTATATTGGCTTTGTGTAGCTATCAAAACTAAAATATCGTGCATTTACGAACAGCTTTGAAACGTCAAAACTCGTATTGTTTTCTTTGTATTTTTCGTAAATTCATGTTTTCATTTTATTTACATCATCAAATTACGTTTTATCTGTCCTCACTTGATCCCAAATAAAAATGTAAGTATAATTTACACTTAATCCCATCAAAATATGTATTTTGAAATTCCGGAAATACCATTTAAATATCCCACAGAATTGCCAAAGAAAGGCGCGCATCTCAATTGATTTTTATTGCGGCGACCATCCGAAAATAGCTCATGTCCCTTCGATTTTATCTAGCGAATTTACATGTATTAGGTTTAGTCAATTCCGTGTGTAGGTAGACGTCGTATTAGTTGCCTTTCGTTTCTTCAAATTTCCGCCGTAAATTAAATATGAGTTCGCCATTGCTTCGAAGAGCAAAAGAAATCCAATGAAACGCAGGGATTTTCTGATTCATTTGTAATTTAAAATATACGTGACTTGTTCAGCTTTTTTCCATTGTTCTTTGCATCTTATTTAGGATATTCATTTATGAAGAATTTCGTCACGAAATACTTGGCAGGAAAGTTTCGTTTATGTAATGAGTTCTGCTTGAATTTGAGTTTGAAAACAAAATTATGTGAATTTCTTTTAATCAAAATTTTGAGCAAATAAAATTCATGCCAAGAAAAGTGTCAATCAAAGATGAAGCTGAATTTACAAAAGTGCTCAATCGTAAAAATGGAAATGAAAGTAAAATAAAGGAAGAAGATTCCAAAGTTACCGCACGGAAAAGATGGAGTATCTTGGCCAGGGCTCTCTTCAAAGAAGATTCCAGCAAAATAGCTGATGTGTCCGTCAGGAGGTTTACTTCCTTTGGTCTCCTCATTCCGAAACTGATATTGGGAAACTGGTTTGAATATGCCACGAATGACGGAAACTTTAACATTCAAATATCGCATCTTCAAGGGAATTTCTCCGCTCAAGACCTCATCGGCTTCAACAACACTGGAAACATCTGTATCTGGCCGTCTGAAGAAACTTTATCTGTGTATATGACATCAAATCTGAGTGATTTTGATGGTAAAAATGTTTTGGAGCTCGGAGGTGGGATGTCATGTTTGGCTGGTCTGCTTCTAGCTAAGTACGGCCAAGCGTCGCGTGTGCACGTCACCGATGGAAATGAAAAGTCTGTGGAAAACGTCCGTCTAATCATAAGCAAGAACCAACTGAAGAGCAAGGCTACTTGCGGGGTGCTGCAGTGGGAAGACGCTGCTTTGAACAGCAATGGAATTCAAGACGTCCAGAAGTTTGATGTGATATTAGTAGCGGATTGTTTGTTTTTCGATGACGCGCGAGAAGCTCTTATTCAGACAGTTAGTCTCCGACTGTCTCCAGGAGGAACGGCTTTCATAATGGCGCCACAACGAGGAAAAACCCTCCAACAGTTTATACAGACCTCCCGATACTTTGGCTTTTCTTGTGTCAAGAACGAAAATTACAATCCCGCCATTTGGCAGCGCCATCTAGATTTGCTCAAAACAAACTCAAACTACGACCCGAGCCTGCATTATCCTCTCCTGCTAACAATGACTAAAACAAATTAATGATTATTTTGTCACCTCAGATGCCTTGTTTACCATCATAGTTGAAAATGATTTTTCCCGTTATCGGTATTTCAAATTATGATGAAAAAGTCCTTAAAAGAGTCGGCGCATTCAAAATTTCCCTCGACTGGATGACGTCACAGGTTGTCACTCATAGTAAATAAAAAAAGTGGTTGCAGATAATCAGGGATTTATTTTATTTTACAGCATTGTGAAATATACAAAAAGTGTCATCCGACAAAAAGACTTAGTGTCTTTTCAATCTACCTAAATAATATTGTACTTAAGTGCTAGTGTACGCGCTGTTTCTGGCGTAATATTTCATTTTGTGTGAATGATAGCACCAGGATGGCGGTGGCAAAATTTGGAACTAATGCCCTTAGCTATCACTGATTAGCAACCTGGCGGATTGAGGTTACATTTAAATTTTGATGTGCGGACTCTATTAATGTATTTGCCATTGATATCCATTGTTTTGATTAAAGTTAAAATATTCATATACATCCAAATATACACGAGTATACCTAGTTACGTAAATTGATTTGATCATGTTGAAGACTCCGATTGCGAGTCAAATTAAAGACATTAACTTTAATATAGAAAACATAGGGTTTATTTATAAAATTTATTATAGAATGATAAAAATCATCATGAATTTATCATCGGCTGTGTATTACAAATGAGAAAATGTTAACAAACTAACGTAAGAGTTACTAAATAATTTTGTTAAGATCTGAGCGAGAACCGAGAAATATCAACCTCACATATTTTTCAACTTAGTTCAATTATTACAACACAAACTAGTCCTTAACATATTTAAAAATATATCATTAACGCATGAACCAATTAATGTAAACTAAATGAATTATTGCAGTTACTACCTTAGAGAAATTATGTACTTGTAGAGAGAGAGCAAAAATAATTACCAAAACTTTATTCATCTTTAAAAATTTAATTACACATAAGTAGAAAAATATTTTCAAAACTGATTATACTTTGTGATAGTCTGCAGTTCTGCAATTTTCAACACAGTGATGTTTTTTTGTTTCTAATAAGAAAGTCATACATATCCACGGTAACAATCGGTTTTAACGCATCTGACTCATGATTAGAAGGTAGTGGGTTTGATTCCCGGCAAAGTACAAAAAAACTGCAAATATGCTCTTTGCTGGGCTGAAAAATGCATCTGCCTGTACCTAGGGACCGTTCAAACAGTCCACCTTACAGCACCACGATCTTGCTTGAGAAATTGGTGCTTTCTATAGAGATAAGTCATGATAGCTCTTGAGGTGTGATTCATTCACTCAAAAGCAGCACTTACCGATGAACCATCCTTTTATTATTATTACACTTTGAATTTGTATGCTGCTCTGAAGCGGGTACAGTTTATTGTGTCTGATAATAAAAATGTTGCTCATGAAATTTGGACATGAATTAGAAATGGTAGCACCTCTCTGTATAATTGAGCTCTAAGGTTGCAACTATTTAGAGAAATGTATGAATAATCGTGTACTTGGACCACTAGATGATAAACCTTGGAGTCATTATATGAATTAGATATTTTTAAACCTAGTTAACAAACATGCCAATGATCTCCTGTGTTACATAGTGCCATACGAAGACTGAAATATAATATATATTCTACAGCTGTTGCTAATATATTAGTTAGAGTACATAATATGACATCTGGCCATGTTGATTGAAATCAATCAGGGAGATTTGCTAAATTAGAAATAAATGATACAGTAAACCTTCGATAATCTGACACATTTCTTGCTGGAATTCCAATTTCTTTGCGAAATGATTTGATAGAAAGTCTTTCTCTGAATTTTCCCAATGTTTAATGTATAAACTCAGGATATGCCCATTTGCTGGATGTGACCCAGCCAATACACAAAGCTTTTTATAGTTGTACGAATTTGAATATCCAACAGCGCTTTTGCAAAATATTTGTCAGATTACCGTGGGTCGACTATTTACTTTTTTTTTAAATAACCACCTTGTACTATTGCCATTTAGTTGTTTAAAAATACTAGTGCCAACATTTCTTAGGGCTTCACATAGTTTTCAAAACAAATAGAGTTTTCTAAGCACAAAAAAAATGCTACAAATCAAAGCAGTGATTCCTTAAATAAATGCTCCTAAATGGATACATTTTATTTTGTTGAATATCACTTGTTTCTAGTTCACTCGAATATTACTTTATTTTAGGGAAATATTTAATCATTAAAAGAATATTTATGAATTATTAATGAATTGTTTTTGTTAACCTTGTTATTTCTACTTAAAATGCACATTTTAATTTTACCGTTTTTTATAGGATGTTGTTAAATAAATGTATACTTATTTTATTCTGATTACGTGCTATGTTATTTACGTCATTCAAGTTATAAAAAACTTAGTTTTTTATAATGAATCTGTTATTGAATGTTCCTACTAACTTTTATTTTAATATAAATTGTGTAAGGAGAATTACTAATCGACATTCCTGTAAGTGAATCGGGTAGTGTTTTTTAGTCTTGCTTCGTTATCTTGCCCAAAGATTTTAAATAAATAAAATTACTCAAATGTTTTAAACAATAAAAAAAATCTAAGTTGTCTATATAATTTTTATTAACGGGTTTCGTAAATATAATATTTAACTTATGTTTTAAATGTGTGTTGAGACTTTTAATAAGGAAGAAGTGGAGGTTAATCTGCAGAGACTCTGGCCACCGCTAGCAGATTGGCAACAGGGTTACAGTTACAGTTACAAGTGTGTCCTTTCTCATAACGTGTGACATGAAATATTCATTCATAAGTATATCTTGTAACTTGGGTTGATTTGAATGTTTGCCAGAATTTAAAGAAAAAAGTGTGAAGTGTCCCAGAATAGGTTTTATACCTACCAATCTAAAAATCTGCGTCATCAATGTATACGTCTTGAGGTTTGCCTCAGTTTACTTAAAGTGAAACCGCTGGGAGATCTGTTTTTTCAGGTTTCAAAAATAGTTGAAAAATAAACTTTAAAAAATTAATAGGTTTTATTTTAACGATTACAAAAGAGTGTTGTGCGTTTAAAAATCTTATAAACAATTTTTCATATTGAATTTTTCTCGCATACTAAAAAACAATATTATCAATTGTTAAGTTTAAATATTTTTGAAATGTTCAGAAAGTTTTCTTCGTTACTTCACATTATAGTTTTTTGTTGTTTATTTTTAGTGTTTAATGTATTTTGCTATGCAGTTGTTTTAATAATCACATGTCTTCTATATTGGTTGCTTTTACGACACAATTTATGATTCATTTTTCTTATGTTTTAATTTATGCTTAGAAATAACTTTAAAATGTGTAATGAGTTCTGTGTTAAGTTGAATAGAACTGAGGGCCGAAATCAAGATTATTTTTAAAACAAGATAAATTTATTTAGATACAGAAAATGACATTTTTTGTGTTTCCAAATACACATTTATCTCACTTTTAAAAAATCATCAATTTCCGCCATTGTTTCTTTACGACTCATTTATTTTGATAACCAAACAGTATTTTTGTAAAATGATGGCTTTAGAGGCAGAATGGTGCCGCCGTTAACATTTTTGTAAGAGAAAAATATACTTTTGAAAATTGAAAAGTATATTTTAAAACTATTTTCAATCACGACAAGTTGGTCAAAGATGAACTCGTCCACATGCATATCGTCCATTGAGGAATTGGTCTCACGACAGTTTTTCCACATACTTTTCGGTCACAGGCAACTCGGCCACAGATGACTTTGTGTGTGGAACTTATATTGTATGTGACCAAAATGTCATTGTCTACGAACTGTCGTATGACCAATCTATCTGTGACTAATTTGTCGTTGAACCTTTTTAACTATTCATAATGATGACATCTAGGTATGTATGTATGAGGAATGTTTGATGACATTTATTTTGTCTTGGAGCTGTCTGTTGAACTTATATTGTATGTGACCAAAATGTCATTGTCTACGAACTGTCGAATGACCAATCTATCTGTGACTAATTTGTCATAGAACCTTTTTAACTATTCATAATGATGACATCTAGGTATGTATGTATGAGGAATGTTTGATGACATTTATTTTGTCTTGGAGCTGTCTGTTGAACTTATATTGTATGTGACCAAAATGTCATTGTCTACGAACTGTCGAATGACCAATCTATCTGTGACTAATTTGTCATAGAACCTTTTTAACTATTCATAATGATGACATCTATGTATGAGGAATGTTTGATGACATTTATCTTGTCTTTTCCCTTCAGGCCATCAAAGTAATGAAATCATTAATGTAACATGAATGTATTATGAATATGCCAAATCTTCTTCGTATTCTCCTCTTCAATCGAATAGTTAATTTAAACTTTCAAAATATTTGTACCTAGATCTTTTAGTATTAACCGAAGATTGTGTGAAGGAAAGCGGAGTGAATTCTAGGTTATCTAGGCCCTTAAGTAATGATATTACTGAGTTGAGTTGGTACAAATTCAATAGACAACAAAAGTTTGGCATCACACGGCTGGGCTGCTAGGGAAAATGACAATTGTTACATATTGCTATGTACTCTAGTCACATAAATATGTGGTGTTTTTGTGTAAATTACACCTCAAGAGCCCTCTGCGAGCTTGTCGATGCTATAAAAACACCAATTTTCAAGCAAAACCCAGTTGCTGTAAAGCTGGATGGACCTTTGGTGACCGGTATATGAATTTTTCAACACAGCTAATAGCATATTTGAAAATATAAGCAGTGTATTTTTTGTGCTCTGCCGGGATTTAAATCCAGTACCTTACATTTCTGAGTCCGCAGCATTACCACTACGTTAGACTGCGGACCGGTCTAGTGATTTTAAAATTTTCAATAAAATAGCCGCATTTTACCAAAGGTTAAGTAAATAAATTACAAAAATCAACAGGAGTCAACATTGATTCGTTCATTGAATACACACGCTAGGTCTTTTTGTAATCAACATTTTTTGTGATAAAACCATTCATAAGTAAAAACTTACAAATACTAAAAGCCTTACTGAAAAGATGAGCCTTTCGTTGTTTGTTTTGTTAATGAAATAAACATATCAAGACTAAAACTAACAATAAAATTAATTTGGAATTCACTTCACAATCCTATTCATATAATAAAAATGCTCATTTATAACTTAAATAGATGTTCTTTAGCCTCTTGATGTTTCAGCAATCTTGTTGTCTATCTAATATATTCATTGACTTCTTAAAGTGTAGAGATTATTTTTAAGTATATTTGTTTACGACGACTGCAGTTCTTTGATTTGTTTCGACTAGAGAAAAATCCAACAACATCTCAAATCTTTATGTTATTGTAATCGTCGAGCCAGCCTGGGAATTCTAACTAGCGATCTATGATCTAAGTTGCAAAGATATATTAACATTTAAGATTCAAATGACATGCATTCTCACAAGCAGACACGTATAAGTTTGTGCTTGCACATGCCGCATGTGGACTTACAACATAAAGAAAACAATCTCAAATTACAAAAGCTCTGCTACTCTGTAATATTAATAATTTAAAATTAAAAGCACAAAGATATACATATATTACAGCCATTCCAGGTTTTTTAAAGGTATATTTATGGATATTGAAATAGCAAAAAAAAATTTGCAGTATGCCGATAAGACATGCCACAAAACAATGAAGTCTCTCTGAATTAATTGAATCAAAATTTAGACTAATGCTCTCCACACTTTAATCAGTCAATGATATTATTATTGAAATATTTGTTTTGATTTTTTTGTAGTGTTTTTCTAAAACTTCTATAAAGTCAATTTAATGTGACTGAATGTTAACCCATTACCCTAGTGTTAAATATGAACATGTATTGCCTTAAAAAATGTTATGAAAATTAAAAAAAATATATATTACTCTTAACAAAATTTGTTGTGTTTTAAAATTGAATAAAGTTGTATTGAAACCTCGAGTGTCTTCTTTTATTTTGTGTAAAGATTTCACATTTACCCCTTTTTAGCTCACATCAATTAAATGAGCATTCACCAATTGCCATTGGCCACCCATAAGAAACTACACCTACAAAAAAAAATTACTAAATTTTGTACACTAAGGGCCCTACCTCACCGGGATGCCATGGCGACGTCGCCGGCTACGTAGCCATGGCTACCTCTGGCTACCTACGGTCGCCAAATGGAGTAGCCAGTGGCGACCCTCTGTCAGTTCAGTTCTCCCTCGTATCGAGAATGGACGTTTCGTGCATAGAAGAAATCGCACTTGTTTATTATGTGGGTCGCATAAAGTTTAAAAAGAAGAAACCTAAGAAGTTATGGGTTCATCCTTTTATATCAGATCGAAGCCGAAGTGATGCACTTCCAAAACTATGGAATTTTCACACTTTCATAGGTATTTCACTCTTTTTTTTCTAAATTTTCTAATGTTTGCACATTCACCGAGTGAAAATTCATTTTTAATTTAATAATTAAAACAAAAAAAAAAAACGTAGAAAATAGGAAAAAAGGTGCATTTGTCTGAGAAACCCATGTTAGCTTAATATGACACTTATTCAGTTTTACCATTCACTTGTCGATATATTTGCCATCTAATCTAATCTAAGCTGCAAAGATATATATCATTTAAGATTTATATTAAATGCATTCCCACAAGCAGATATGTATAATTTCGCACTAACACATGCCGCATGTGGACCTACAATATAAAAACCCTATCTCAAATGAACATAAGCCCTGCAACTCTTGCCGTCCTTCCCTGAAACAGGGGTGACATTGGCAAAGTGAACCATTTTTTACAGTATGGGTGGTCAGCCGCATAACAACCTATAAGTCAAGGAACCATGCCATCTAATCTAATCTAAGTTGCAAAGATATGTAACATTGGGGATTCGCATTATATGCATTCTCACAAGCAGACACGTACAAGTTCGCGCTTGCACATGCCGCATGTGAACCTACACCATAAAAACCCAGATCTCAAATGGATATACACCCTGCAACTCTTGCCGACCTTCCCTGAAAAAGGGGTGACATTGGCAAAGTGAACCATTTTCTACAGCATGGGTGGTCAGCCGCATACCAACCAAGCAACATACACAACAAATTTGTCAAATATTGGTCAATTAATATCTCAAAATTGAGACTAGGAATACTTGAACATCATTTTCTCATTTTACTATACTGCGCCATCTATAAGAATGCTTTTTTCATCTTTCTTTCTTCATTTTCCAGGGCAGATTACTGGGTTTCTAACGAGAGGAAGTACTGTGACTTCTGCCAGTGTTGGATTGCTCAAAATAAAGTTGTAAGTTATTTTTCAGGTAATCATTTAATGATTCCTAACTTTTATCACGTTGGTTGCTAATAATCTTATTTGAAATGTTTATTTGGTCAGGATAAAACTATTTTTATAATTTTACTGGTGTTCTCTATTAATTAAACTGCAATTATTTATTTTAACAGAATTTATTTTATACAGATTGGTTTTCAGTTTACAATTATTGATAATTGATAATCTCTGCGTACATGGTATTCACATCCAAATGTTGGATGCAATTAATCCACTGATGCCCTTTTCAGTCCGTATATATAGGTGCAAAAGGGATCATTCTTGCATATTCCAGATCATTCAATCTCTCGCTCATACCAGACCGCCGTTCTGTGTACTTTACTACTACCATCGTATTAGAGCCAGATGGTTCTACACAGTACGTACATGTTTAGGCGCACATGGGTACTTCAAATCCTTAGTTCATAACAATATAGATTTGTTATGGTCTTGGACTACTTATCAGAAGATGCATGGTTTCATTCCGGCAAGGAGTATAGAGGGGCTAGGAGAGCAAAATAGGTGTCTGTCGTTGAATTGCTGTGTATCTCCGTTTACGTGGCATGATGATGCAATGATGACGCAATAGCAAGACAGCCACTCTTACAGCTTCAGAGTTTCTGTTGCGATCATGAGTAGCAGAAGACCGCAAACTAATCGCGTGACGTCATCGTGTGACATCATGGGGAACACATCGGAAATCAGTTAGGGCCATGGCACTTGGTAGGAGTTTTCCCTCCTAACCCTCTTCACTCCTTGCATTCCGATCAGGGTTCAAAAGGTATAATTTATATGTCAAGTGCTCTGGAGAGAATAATCACATACCTAATGCCAAGATTAATTAGACAGGTTTACTCAGATATAGAGAAGATGGCCTCTTGCAGTTGATAAGTGTAATGTATAATTATGATATGATTATTTAGAGTAGGTAATATCATATATAAGGTAATGTATTATTGTAATATAATATTATTAGAGATTATTATTGCTTCACTGAGCAGTCTGGTTTTGTCTCTCGCCTTGTAAACACTGAAATGGAATAATACATCACATTGAAACCAAGACTCATCTGTTCGTCTGATTGATATCCCCCATCCACAATAAACATCCCCAAAATACATCACAGTGGCGCAGTCAGGATAAAGAAGAACCATATAAAACGGGATAAAAAAAATTTTTTTTGGAAGAAATAAAATAATATTGTTGCAAGAGCAACATGTGGGAATCTTCGAGAAGGAAGAAGGATCTGAAGACTGAGGATCACGAAGCCAGCTGAGGTGAGGTTGCTGCAGGGAGAACTGGAAGAAGTCTGAAGAGAAGGAGCGGTTTTCTTCAAGAGGAAGAGAACTCACGGAGCCAAGAGGAATCGCTGCAGGGAGTTACTGCAGCGGTTTTTTTTTTCAAGAGGAGAGGATCCAACTGGGGCGGAGTGCTGCAGGGAGTACTGCAGGAGCTGGGAGCCTTGAGGGTCGGTTTCCTGGAGGTGACTGCTGCAGGGAGTGGAAGCCACTTTCTGAGGGTCACGTAGGCGTTTCCTGGACTGTCGGACGCAGAAGCAGATAAGATTTTTGTTTTCTTTCTTTCTGCCGTTTCAGACTATGGAGGGAACACGGAGGAGTCTAAGTCCTTTTTGCCATAGGACTGGAGATTGGGATGTCTTCAGACTTCGGCTCGACCAAGTTCTCATTTTGTATGATGAGAAGTTTTTAACTGAAGAACGCAGAAGGGCTGTTCTATTATCGTCTCTCACCAGGGAGACTTTTCAGACGGTGTCTGATCTATGTTTTCCGAAAAAGATTTCGGAGGCAAAATTCGAGGAGTTGATTGATATTATTGGGGGTCATTGTGGGGTAAAAAAAAATATATTTGAGTATAGGGAGTCATTTTATTCATGTAAACAGCTCGAAACCGAGTCAATTAAGGATTATATAGCTAGATTGAAAAAAATTGCGGTAGACTGTAAATTTGAGAATAGATTGGAGGCAAATTTGAAGGATATATTTTTAATAGGTATCAGACAGAACAAAATAAAGCAGAGAATATTTTTAAAAGCAACGGAATTGAAATTATCTGAATGTGTAGAATTAGCGAGAACAATGGAACATTTGTGTGGTCAAAACAATTCAGAAAGTATAAATTTAATGAGTTCGTGTAATTCGAGGGATTCCACAGAAACTCGGAAGTCAAGGGATAGACAGCGAAATTCTGAAATCAAGCGAAATAATTCAAATGATAGTAAGAAATCTATTTTTAGACATGCAAGTATTTCAAGTGATAGGAATAATAATTATAAATGCTTTAACTGTGGTAAATTCGGTCATAAACAAAATGCATGCAAGTTTTTAAATAAAAATAATAATAATATTAAATGCTTTAAATGTAACAAATCTGGTCATTATGCAAATAAATGCAAGTTTCGAAGAATAAATACAATAATGGCCATTAATGAGATGGATGGTCCCATTTTTTTAAACGTAAAGGTAAATGATACAGATCTAAAAATGATTTTAGATACGGGTTCTGGGGTGACTATTATTCCTTGGCACATATTTAATGAACATTTTTCAAATATTAAGTTAGAACATTGTGATTTGAAATTATCAAGCTATGATGGTACTCAACTACAAGTAAAAGGTCGTAAGTACATGAGAGTAGAATATCAAGGAAGTAAAGAGTACATAGAAATAATTGTTGTATATAAAGGGTCGTCTTCTTTATTAGGTCGGAATTTTTTGAATACCTTTAAAATAAATTCATTCAATGTTAGCGATAATATTTATTCAGTAGGAAATAATAATACGAATTATAATGCAGATTTTTTTTCTAGTATGAGAAAAAAATATCCAGCTGTTTTTGAGAGTAAAGCAGGTACTTTTAAAAATTTTGAAGCGGAGATAGAAGTTATAAAAGACTTTAAGGCAAAATTTGTTAACCCGAGGCCAATTCCTTTTAATTTGAGAATAAGGGTAGAAAAAGAAATAGATCGCATGTTACAAGAAGGTATTATTGAGAAAGTAGAGACTAGTGAAATGGCAAGTCCAATAGTGATTGTGAAAAAAAAAAATGATGAAATCAGAATATGTGCCGATTTTAAAAATACTTTGAATCCAATGTTAAAAAAAATAAAGTACCCGTTACCTAGAGTAGAAGATTTAATAAATAGAGTAAATGGAGCAAAATTTTATGCAAAATTAGATTTGAGAAATGCTTTTTCTCAAATTAGGTTGTCGGAGGAGTCGAGAAATCTTTGTGTGATTTCGTCACCATTTGGGTTATTTAGGTACAAGGTACTTCCTTTTGGTCTCACGACGTCACCAGCGATATTTAGCAGAGCTTTATATTCGGCAATTCAAGGGTTGGATGCGATAGCATTTATGGATGATTTGTTAATTTATGGGAATACATTGCAAGAATTGGAGAAGGCAACGGAAGAGGTAATTAAGCGTTTAGAACGTAGTGGATTTAGTGTTAATTTACAAAAATGTGAATTTGGGTTGACAGAAGTTGAATATTTGGGATTTCAAATATCGAGGGATGGTGTGAAACCACTTCAACATAAAGTTGAAGCTATAAAAAACTTGAAAACTCCAAGTGACATATCGGAGGTACGCTCTTTTTTAGGTGCAATAAATTATTATAGAATTTTTATAAGAGATTTAGCTAGCGTTTTGCAGCCGTTGTACAAACTATTAGAAAAAGGAGCAAAATTTAGCTGGACAAAAGAATGTCAATTAGCTTTCGATAAAGTAAAAGCTATTTTAGTCTCCGATAGGATTCTGGTACATTATAATCCAGAGTTACCGGTGAAGGTAATTACTGACGCAAGTGACCAAGGTCTATCGGCGATAATTTGTCATCAATACGAGAACGGATTAGAAAGACCAATTGCGTATGCGAGTAGAACTTTGTCGAATACAGAGAAAAAATATTCTATTTTAGATAAAGAGGCATGTGCTATTATATTCGCATTAAAAAAGTTTTTTCAATATATTTATGGGAGGCAGTTTATTCTAGTTTGCGACAACAAGCCATTGGTTCACATTTTGGGTGAACATAAAAACATACCTATACTGGCAGCTAATAGATTACAAAGATATGCATTAATTTTGCAAGGATTTGATTATACTATTGAATATGTTCCGTCAAAGGATAATAAAGCAGATTTTTTGTCGAGGTTACCAATGAGTAGTACGGATAATGAGGGGGAAGATAATATTGAGATCATAAATGAGATAAACATTGAGGACGTTGAAGGAGAATTTTTAAACTGTATTGCAGTAGAAACAAATTTAAATGTAGAATGCATCAAGGAAGCATCTCGTAATGACAAGGTCATTTGTGAGATAAAGGAGTATTTGAAAACAGGGTGGCCAAATAAATCCAAAATGACAAATGGATTGGTAAAATGGTGGTTTTTAAGAGAAAAGTTAAGCGAATCAAATGATTGTTTATTTTATGAAAACAGATTGGTAATACCATTGGCATTAAGGGAAGATATTTTGAAGTTTATTCACAAATCTCACATGGGAATTGTAAAAACGAAAACTTTGGCTAGAAATTATTTTTTTTGGTTAGGGATGAATACAGAAATTGAGAAAACAGTGAGAGAATGTACACAATGTGCAAGAAATATGGGATCTCCAGATAAAGTCGAGTTGAAAAGTTGGCCGGTAGAACAACATATTTGGAAAAGGATACATTTAGATTTTTTCGGGCCGCTAGCAGGAAAATATTTTTTAGTCGTAGTAGACGCAGCATCAAATTGGATAGATGCTGTAAAAGTTGATAAAATTGATGCAAGGCATACAATTAGAGAGTTGAAGAGAATATTTTCAGTGTTAGGTATTCCAAGTTGCATTGTAACGGATAATGGTACGGCATTTACATCAGTAGATTTTCAAAGGTTTTGCAAAAATTTAAATATTAAGCATTTAACTTCAGCAGTAAATCACCCAGCGTCAAACGGTTTGGCGGAGAATACGGTAAAAACAACAAAAAGTTTTTTAAAAAAAATTATGAAAAATGGTATGTTTCCTAACGATTATGAAGATAAGCTTTTGGAATTTTTAGTAGATCATAGAAATGCACCATCATTAGCAACAGGGATGGAGCCGAGCGTGCTTATGATAGGTAGAAAAATAAGATCCATTTTTGATACAGTAGTGCCTGGGGAGAAATCATTTAAAAAGACGGGGAGAAAGGTATGTGTTTTTAAAAAGAGAAATCAGGAAAATCAACAAAGGAATTACAGGGGAAGAAAGATTAAAGGACTATTCAGAATTGGACAAAAGGTAATGACTAAGGATTTCAGAAATGTAGGGAAGTGGGTTCCATGCATTATATTTAAAACATTGGGAAACAGGATTTACTTGGTAAAAGCTGGAAATCAGATTTGGAAAAGACATCATGATCAGATTTCCGGAAGAAAGGTGTCTTGGGAGGATGAGTCTGACAATGACCTGGGGTTGGGTCAGCTGTTGGATGAGGCAGGACAGATCTCTAATGACTCGGGTGTTTCCAGGTTCCAACCATGGTCGGAGCGCCTGCGTCCGAGGGGGGAGAACCGCCTGCGGTACCCAAGATGAAAGAAGATGAAATTGTATAAGATATAATTTTTATTGATATAATATGTTATAATGATAAGTATGATAAGTATGATATAATGTAATGTAGATTCGTCATTTAGTGAGGGAGGTGTAATGTATAATTATGATATGATTATTTAGAGTAGGTAATATCATATATAAGGTAATGTATTATTGTAATATAATATTATTAGAGATTATTATTGCTTCACTGAGCAGTCTGGTTTTGTCTCTCGCCTTGTAAACACTGAAATGGAATAATACATCACATTGAAACCAAGACTCATCTGTTCGTCTGATTGATATCCCCCATCCACAATAAACATCCCCAAAATACATCACAATAAGAAACAGTTTACCCTTTTCACTTCTGAATATTCTGGCTATATATGTACCCCCAGTACGGAATACTTTTTCTAGCACATTAAAAAAAAAAAGATTTGTGGAAAGGAATGCAATCCACCAACCTATTTTGCCTGGCCAGTAGTCTTCATGCGAAAGCAGAAACTTGTGTGCACGCAATGGCATCTGTTGAACCAGGCTCGAAGTTATGGTCAAATGGGCTAGACGCAAGATTCGAACCAACGTTATTCGGTTCCAAATACGCTAGTCGAACATGCGCCTCTACCCCCTCGGCCATAACACCAAAATTTTCAAAACATTTATTGTTTCCTACCTCAATTAATTGGCGACACTTGCAAACAAACTATGTACTCGTATGTACACATTCACATGTCTTATTATTCAAGAACAACAATCAAAAAGGTTTAGCACATTTCACTTGCATACTTTTGAATTCTTTAACACAGATGTCAGGGATAAATTTAAAGTTGTATGACGAATATGATTGACAGCCGCACTGTATGCACCTATGCGTGTCACCTGCAGTTAAAGAGTTAAAAGACTTTAATGAATAAAATGTAAAAATGTATGAAAACTTAATCACTCACTAGGGGTGCTGTTATATTTTACATGCATTTTTCTACTTAAACGATCGATGGGAATTCATCGAATGTTTAATTCTCAGGGTACTTGCCTTGGTACTTTTAATAATGTTTATAATACAAATATTACCAATTATGATTTTCAGTCAGTAAATTTGCATGAGAATGGGAAACGGCACAAAGAGAATGTTGCGAAAAAGATTACTGCTATTAATAAGAAGAGCTCCAAGGACTTTAAAGACAAGATCAAGGTCGAGGATGAAATGTCTAAAATGGAGAAGAACGCAATGGCGGCGTACCTGAAGGATATCGAAAATAATGCAGATCTCACATCACAGGTACTGAATCTAATCTGCAAAGATATATATCATTTAAGATTAATATTAAACGCATTCCTACAAGTAGACATGTATAAGTTCGCGCTAACACATGCCGCTTGTATTAGCATACGACTTTTCAAAAAAAAAATCTCATTTAAAATGCTAAAATAACAAATTTTTCATTCATCAAGAGCATAAATGCTTCTAATAGACAAGAATTGTCTATTAGAAGCACATGAACACTCATGCAAAGCTATATATTTTATCAAGTGGCAAAAGGCCTTCTTCCTGTGAAGTAAAAGCACAACAAAACAAAAACCTCCAGGTCAGAGGTGTGCCCATGACTCTAAAAAGTAAGTGGTTCGATGTTAGAAGCTATTAGCATACCTCGAGTGGCAGATCCTAAGATGTGTCTCTACTTTGTCCTATCCTTGCATATAACGTTATTCCACTAGAAGAAAAAAAAAAAAATGTTTTCTTTTACAGATAATCAATGAAAAGCTAGCTGAAGCAAATAGTAAACCATCTGCATCTACGATTCCAAGCAAAGCAACAGTCAGTGAAACAAGTACAGCAGAGAGCAGCAAGAAAAGTAAATGGCAGGAGGCTAAGTCTGACGACGGACATATATACTATTGGAACACTGAAACTAATGGTAAGCTAATGGCTTATTAACTAATCGCTCCCTCAGTTCTTGTTTATCGTATACGCCAATCTTGTCAAATATGACTTTATTATTATTTATTTTTATTTTTTTTATTACAGAAAACAACAGCACATACACATAAAACAAGTAAAGATTTATAATAAATACATATAAGGCCAATAATAGTTTTCTTAAATAAAAATAATTACAATAAAAGCTTGTCTACAGCAAATGTAACAGCAAACGAAAAGAACAAAAGAAAAAAAAATAAGAATGCAGAGGTTTTTATCAGAGACGATTTGGGAAAATAGGATAGAAAGGAGGATGGAAGGGGAAAAGGATGCCATTCAATCAGTTTAGCATTTTCTCAAGTAGTACATCCGCACCCCTTGAAGAAATGCGTTCTTGGACAAACAAAAAATGTCCAGGTGATTAAAATTTGAGTTATAACAAAACATAGCTCTCGTTAAAGTCGAGTTCCTGGCATAATTTGTAGTGTGCGCTCCCGTATAAAAAAGTGAATTTAACCTAGTGCGCGTTGTAGGTACACGCAAAGTATGCCCTTCATAATTTTTCATGCAGTTGTCTTATGAATCAAATTCTACACAATCTGAGCTAAGAAAAACCGTTAAACTCGATAATGTGAGAGTTCTTTTACATGTTTTTTAAATAAATATCTTGTTTTCATAAGACACATTGGTCCAGTACACATGCAAACATTGCTCATGTAAAATTTTCTCAATGGCGTATACGGTAAACAAGAAATGAAGCAGCGTAATGCCACCAAACCCTAATCAAAATTACTCATTTGTCATGAAGTGGAACTAAGAGCAGATTAAGAGGAGAACAAATCAAGGACACCAAATGATATTGTAGCTGATGATGTCTATAATCTAATCTATAATCTAAGCTGCAAGGATCTAAGCTGCAAGGAGAATCTGCAATTTAAAGTGCTTTGATCATAGCTAATCTTTGTTTCGAGTGGCACCAGAAAATGACGTGGCCCTAGTCTCAGTAATGACAGATACAATAATTGATAAAACATTGTAGTACAAAATAAATTGAAAAAGAAGATACGAGTATGCTACTCAACTGAAACTAAAAACTGTTCAATCTATAAATTAATAGAAAGATATATTGCCTTAGACTGCTCAACCATTTTGCTAGTAATTTGTGATGTATTTTTGATTCCAAGTCACTTCAGAGATTTAAATGTATGTAAGAGCTTTAAATGTATGTACCTGGAGGACCTGCTGGTGGACGTGCGCTGCTCAACATATGCAGACCTAAAAAGAGCCGCACAAGACAGGGAGGAATGGAGAACAAGAGTAAAAGATATTGCTGCAAACCAATCCTAGGATTGAAACAGGAGAAGAAGAAGAGCTTATTTAAAAATTACAGAGCCTTTACCTCTTATTTTAATTTTCAGAGGCTGTCTGGGAGCCCCCACCGGAAGGATTTGTTTCCATAGCAGATTTGAAAGTCACCAACAAAAAATCTAATTTTACACCCAAAGGAGGACCACCAAGAGGGTAAAATATACATTTCAAAATTAGTTACTGCAGTATAAGGCTGTTCTCAATAACATCCATTAGCTCTGTTTAACTTATTCATTAAAAATTTAGGCCAAGATTGAGAATTGAAATATGACTTATATCAATGTTGATTTTTACAGAGGGAAAAAGCCTTTTCAACCTTCAAAAAAGCCAAAAGTTCACACTTCAAAAGCAGAGTCGTCTTCTTCATTGAATGTTGGTCAAACAATTATGGGTCCAGAACCAAGAGGGGCACCTTATGGGTCTTGGGTCACTGTAAACAATACGTAAGTACTAAATTGCAACTACAGAATTTGACACCTTTCCATTGAAAGTAAGCAGATACTACTTATTTATATGGGTGGCTACTACCTGTGCTCATGCGCAGTGCCAGTTTAAGGGGGGTCAGCAGTACCCGCAGCGGACAGGGCCCCAAGGCCCAAGGGGCCCCGCAGGGCCCCCGGAGGGGGCCCCGCGGGGGCCCTTTTGGGTTATTTTTTCTACAGTATTTAGCTCCTCTTGAAAAAAATAATTAAAAAACATGAGAAATAATTCTTCACTATAAAAAAAAATTAGGTAGGTATGTACTTTTGAAAGAAATTACAAAAAAAATTAAACCTATTGCAAAAAATTGTTATAAATAATAAAACAATGTTTTTACGTGCCAAGCCGTGCCACGCTGCACGCCAAACCAAACCAATAACAAACCAGCCTAGCATTTTTGCGTAGGTATTTCGATTGTCATTAAATTGTGTTTAAAAAAATGTCATTACCTACTTATTTGGAGGGGGGGGGGCATGAGCAGCGTTGGACCCTACCCAAAATAGCTTAAAATGCCCCTGAGTAACGCAACGGGAGAAAGGGCGTTTTCAAAATTAAAATTGACAAAAAATGACCTCAGGACTACAATTTCCCAGCACAAACTGAATCACCTGTCAGTGATGAACATAAATTACGACACCTTACAGAATTTAGATTTTTCGACTATACTAGAAAAATTTGTGACTGCGAAATTACGAAAAAAAATGTTTTGAACCGTTACGTTGTGCCTAGCTACCTAATGTAGGTAGCTACCTATAATAATGTACCTACCTACTTTTCTAAAAAATTGACATTAAATTGTGTTTCAAAAAATGTCCTACAAAATTACCTACTCATTTTGGGGGGGGGGGGGGCCCATGAGCAGCGTTGGACCCTACCCAAAATAGCTTAAAATGGCTCATGCGTCTCCACTTTTTTCTATCCTTGTTTACTTCTTGATGTTTTTTTAAATAGATTCGTGAAAAATAATGCAATTCACCAACCATTTTGCCTGGCCAGTTTGCTTTCATGTGAAATTGGATGTTTGTGTGCATGTAATGACATGTATTGAACCAGGGTCGAAGTATTGTCGATAGGACACGGCGCAGGCGAGGTTCGTACCGGCGTTAGTGTCAATAAAGCAAATTCGAGTGCCCCTTGACCACCCCAGCGACTAATTACAGCATTTATCACTGTCTTTATGTATGCAGTGCCTCGAGTATAAAGCATGGCGTAAAACTCACCTTGATTGCGTGAATAAAAAATGTAAAGAATTAACTACGGCACTCCTAGAGCGTGATATAGTTTTCATACTTTTTTTTATTTACGCAATGTTTTACACTTGCGGCGCTGTTCTCTTTTTTACACTCTACGGATCCCAGTCATTTGCAAGGTTATTTTTGATCCATCCATTCCTTCCTTTTCACGCTTTCCTTTTGAATTCCCTTTGCTGTCATTTTAAAATATTTTATAAACTAAATTATACACTTTGTGATATTTGATTCTGATTGATACATCATTATTTTATTTCAGGCCCTCTGTACCTGTAGATTACCAATTGCCAGCGCAAAAACAAGACGCCATACCAACTGTACAAGTGAGTACGGAACCACAGGAAAAGAAGTTTAAGGAAAAACAAATGGTGACGTCTGTAGAAGACGGTTGCGGATCATCGGTTGAATTTAAGAAAAGGAAATTCAACAATAATGCAAGGAGAAATACCAGACAACGATTGGACGACGATTGAAAATATCTATTTACAATACCTTTTACGAAACACATTTTCACAGTTTATTTGAGCGCTATCGGACTTTATCCATCTGTCTTCTTAGCTCTGAGAGTTAACCTGGACAGATAAAGTCCGATAGCGCTTAGGGGCTGTCCATATATTACGTCATTCGCATTAAGGGGGGGGGAGTCTGGTCTGCGGATGATGGCAAATGATGTACGAGTACGAAAAGTGACGTCGTTCTTGTAAAATACCAATTTCTACAAAATATACAAAATATTATGCAAGTAATATAACATAATTAATTATTAAGCTCATCCATTATTACAGCAAGAGGGGAGGGGGGTCCATTACATAATAACTAGGATGATTGTAAGCGGGGGGGGGGGGGGGGGTGGAAAATCGGCCAAAATCGATGACGTAATTTATGGACGGCCCCTTAGGCAATTTAAATAAAAAATATTTGAAAATATTTTTCATTCCAATAAATTATAAGATTAATTTTGTTCACAGCAATTTGAGAGCTAGACTGTTTGAAGTATAATTTTTTTGAATAACACTTTTTATCAGCTATAGTGCAATGGCAAAAAAATTATATCCACACATGAATTGACATAGAGTAAGATGTGACGTCACATGGTCGGGTTGTTGAGGCAAAGGCTTACTTATATTATATTCTTGGTTGCTACGCACCCTATTCGCATTGAACTGTGACGTTTGCCCGAGGAAAAATCCTAATTTCAATTTTTGTGTCCAATACTGGTAATTGCACCAACTATGATGAAAGAAGTTAGATAACAATTTACAATATCAGACAAGCCTTTGCTTGAGAACTTATGTTGTGACATCCTTGTGCGAAAATCAAGGATGAACTATCTTTCAACCTTTTTTTACTTAAACCAGTCTGGCTCTAAAATTGTCTTTTGGCCTATTTTACTGCAGAACCAATGAAACACTTTTTTAACAGAGATAATTATTTATTTCCACATAAAATATACACATCAGCAGAACTGTTAATAAAGGAAAGAAAATGTATTTATTTTTTTAATACTCTAATACATTACATTACAAAAAATATCAGTATACTCTATTCTTTTTTAGTATATCACATAATCTTTTAGTAAGATTGAGACAATAATGATTGATTAGTTTTATTTTTTTTAACTCTTATAATCGCACAACATCAAATTTTATGAAAAAAAAATACATTTAGTTATTTCATTTCAATACAACAGACAAAATATATATGAATCGTGTAGCTCCTATCTGCGATAAATCTGTTTTAACAAAATGTTGACAGAGCAAGAATTTTCATTTACTAGAACCAAAATAAATAACACAGACAAACATATTGTAATGCCAGTTGGAGTGCTAGGGAAACTCATATTTTGTTAATCTGTGCTGAGGCCCCTAGTCACATAGACCTGTGATGTTTGCCCACTAAAAAAAACTAATTTGGAACTTCCATTTTGGACTCCCATATCACCATTATTTGTGAAATCCTTCCATTTTTGAAACATGACGATTTCAAATCATGGGTGGTATAAATTGGCAAAAAATATTTCATGAGAACATTAGGACACAACTATGGATGTCCAAGTAAAAGGAGACTGGTGGAGAGACCCAGGCTGAAGTGGGAGGATGTGACGAGAAAGCCACATGACTTCTCCAGATGGCGAATCGGAAAACGGCTACAGTGGACAAGAGGCGTTGGAGGCAAGTATTTGGGAGACCAACATCAGATTTGGGCAATGAGACCATTAGAGAGATATAGAAATAGGTTCAACTAGAATCATGAATGACAACATACAAGCAGTCCATTGAAATGTCACAAGGAGACTGTCCATCGACAGCTAAAATCAACTTCACTCAAGTATTTCATGCATTTTTTTGTAAAACAACACCATCTATGAGGCATGTATGTAAACAATATGGGTGGTTTGAATGAAAATATTAGCTCCTTCAAAGTGGACTTATTGCAGATAAGAATTTTGCGACTCAATTGAAATTATGTTGAAAGACAGGTGATAGACTAAAGCTTATGTGTGAATAAAATGGTAAAACAGTTAAAAATTACTATAATAAAAATTCTAAAATAAGTAATACACAAAAGAGTCCTCTAGAATCAAAGGCAGGTATCTATGATTTGTTTTCAAAAATTAGATAAGTAGGTACATGGAAACATAGAGAAGGTCATTTTCAGTGTTTCCATATACTTAAGTAGGTACTTATTACATTTTCGAAATCCAAGATAGCCGATTTTGAATGGATTCAAATAGAAGTGTACTCGGAAGAAATCATGATACAAGATTATAAAAACAAACATCAAAAATTTTAAAATACATTTTTATGAATTACACCAACTAAGTAAGTAAAGTACAAATAGATAACATTAAAAAGAAAAGCAACATTGACACTTTATTAAGGCAATTAACTTTCACAAGAAATTTACTTAAAATATTATGAAATACTGATAGAAACAGATCAAACAAAGCCGTATACTGAGGAGGTAAGATGAAGCTTAAGTCCAGTAGTGGACGACTAAAAAGCTGATATGGTGATGATAAAAATAATAGAAAGGCTTCTTGATTTATAACAGCCAAAAATAAATATATCCACTTCAAAAATTTTCCAAAATCAATATTTTTTCAGGTATGCACTTTTTCCAATGCCTCTGTTTCAAGAAAAGGCAGCAAGAGTTTCTACGTTTATGCTACTTTCCTTTTGTAAGACATTTAATACAATGCAAAAGCATGGAGTTTGCACTTTAAAAGTTAATATTTTTCTGGAACTTAGGTTATAGATTAAATAAATGTAAATACATAAAATGCTTACAAAATATATGTTTTAGAAATATAACCTTTTTTTCTCTTATAATATCTAAACACATGCAGGACAGTCTTCTCCCGGGTCTTGACTGTGGTCTATTGTTTTGTCCATAGAAGCTGACGTTTTGTTCCAAATCTGAGTATTCTTTTCTTGCTTTGTTACTCAGAAACTCTGAAACTGACGAAGTTTACACAAATTTGTAACGAAACATACTTAAGTACGCCTTTGTAGACAAAATGATTGATCATGGTAAGTAAATACCGGAGAGAAGAATTTCCAGCATCTAAAGCCAGTCACCAAATATTGAAAAATCATTAGAAAATGGTACGATAAAACAATATTAATAAAGGAAATATGTAGATTCAATACTTTGATAAATGGAATTCATTATAACCAATGATTACAAGTAATTTTAAAATAAAAGACAATAAAATGGAGAAGGTTAGTATCCTAAGCATTTGTATTAATTTTAAGCACCCGTTCTTCAATCTCTAATTTATTCACATCAATATTATTGTAAATATACTTTTTAACAAGAGTAAATTAATTTATGTTTTTCAATATTTCTTTAAACAAAAAGTATTCACAAACAAAGCTGTGAGAAATTACAATGCTACATATGAATTCAAAGCACATGATTGGTTGTTTGAAATGTAACAGCAGTACGGTGTAGCATTTTTGACAAATAGAAAAGTTAGAAACATAAAATTGAACACGTTTTGGAGCAGTACTTAAATGATAAAAAAAAACAAATCAACTAACGATCGTTACTTAGATAAAAGAACAATATGTACTACAAAATATTTGTGACAGAAATTGATCCAAAATTTTTCATATAACCCTAAAACATTAACATTTTCTATTTAAATTCTTACAGTTTTGGCAGACAGTTTTCGTAAAATGGAAATCATAACAAATGGTATATAATGTTTGAATAGACCCGTGATATTTGAAAATCCAATGTCATTGCAGATTGGTATTAAGACGGGGAAAAATATTTGATTTCACAACACCAAATGCATTATTTTTTCAAATCTCACAGAATATGTTTTTGGCATGGTGCCATAGACTAACGAAGATTTTAATGTATTTATACTGACAGAATGAGCACCATAAATCTAATGAATTATAAATGTTTATTTTTTCCATTCAACTGTTTAATAAGACAGCTGATGCTGCATTTACCATCATAAGTTTGAACTATGAAATTCATTTCCACAAAAAAAAAAGACAAAAATCACCAAGAACTTAAAAATATGTATCCTAACACAATTTATCACTTATCCATGCCAATCATTGTTATATAGTAATGCATTAGTCATAAGATGATCCATGGACTAAAAGATTTGAGTACAAGGCTTTAGTAAATGCCTTTAAATGAAAGTTTATCAAGTTTTCAGCTGAGCGAAGGATCACCTCAACCTCATGTCTCTGAATAACTGTTTATATACAGGAAACTAAAATAATCACAACTGATTAATTGAAACCTTACAAATACAATGCTTCAACATTAGGTCAATACAATATAGCTTATACCAGTGTTATCCACAAAACATTGAATTCATAGATGATCCCGAGATCATCACTTTTTAAGTATGTGGGGAATTCACTTTAGGAGGCTGATGAGCCATGGATTTGCTGTGTATCTATAACACCGTAACATGTTTATAACTAGCCTACAAATTATCATTTAATTCTCTAAAATTTCATATTTGAAAAAAAATACATTTTTTTTTAATAACTTCAAAAAAATTTTTCAAAACCATGACCAAAATGCAAGGATTTTGGAATGTTAAAATTTATTTTATTTTATTTTTAAGTTGATTACACAATTGATCAAAGGTAATGTTCTCTTTATTAAACGTCCTAGGTACATTGTGGCAAGTAGAAAAAATATTATTTCATATACATATTATGTACTAAATTCTATAAAATAAAATTTTATGTTTTTTTTAATATACACACATATTGAGCACACAAAAGTGAGTTGTTATAAAAAGATAAAGTAATAAAGAGAGTTTTACGGAATATTTAGAAGTAGGTAGGTATATAGTTTTTTAATTAATCTATTTTTCATACAGATTATTAGGTACATTGAATTGGACAAATTATTATTTATTTAAGAAAACAAACAAGGTTAGAAATAAGAAGATAACTTAAAAATTTCAAAATTTCTATAAACTTTGTTATCAATTGTCATCGATCAATACAAAATAAATAAAATCCCACAGTAAAACATGTGGCACATAATTAAAAAGGTGAACAATGAAGAAAAGAGACACAAGATAACAGCAATACATCAAACATAAATGCAAGCAGGTTAAAGTGAATTCACATAACTCATAAATGAACATACAAATAACTCATAAATGAACATACAAAAACCAAATAATCGTAGAATATTCTGTCACAGCAAACTACCAAACAAAGTCGTTATGTTTGCCTGGGGATTTGATTGTAACAATACTTCACTGATGTCCCAAGGTGCCCATCTATTTGTTGTATTGATCGATGGTTACAATATTGCAGTAGTATATTTTTATGTGTATTAACAAGGTAAGATTAGTGTTATACTTCAGTGGATCTCAGGAGTTCAGTACCTGTAACAGTATCCTGCCGCCATTTCACTAAGGGCGACTGGTTGCTCAGCAAACGCTCTTTCACTTATATCTCTCCTGACATACTTCTTTCGTTTTCTCAACCTTCATCGCTCTTTTTCCAAGCATACTAGTCACTAACGTTTTTCTTTATGAGATTCTTCCATTCTTTCCTCTTTCTGTGACATTTCCTCCATAGATTTATTCTGTGGCTTCTACATCACCCATTCCTTTGTAATCAATCAAGAATATCATTGAAATTTGTTGTACTTGTACTCACATATACTCTTTTAACATACTCATTGATAAATAAATCATGATTCCTTACAGTCACTATTTTTACCCTACATACTTCTATCAATTCACTTTCATAAACAGTCCAAGCCTCACTTGCATACGTAAGAGTTGGTAACAGCACATCATTTTGTACTGCCTGCCTCTAATTTATCAAAAGCCTTTTATTCTTTGCGATTCCACTATTCGTTCATATTATACATCTTTTATTTCAATATTAATGATATAAATATGTACATACTTATATTGCTTTAATGCAGGTGAAACATTTTATTACAAAAATTTGCTTGCCTTTTAGAAAGACGAATAGATGATGAACCATATTCCTGAGAAACACCGGCGTAATCTAACAATATATAGGGTTAAGATACATAGAGTCAGGAGTCACTTTTATAAGTTACTGGCAGTTGCGATTACATTTATTTTACTAACATCAAAGTAGTACTTGTAACTGTTATTTAATATTAGTCATTATTTATACATAGTCGTCAGATTTTCACAGTGAAATTAGAATATCCCTGTGAAAATCATTCTGTGAAATCAATTAAATATCATAACAATTAAACAATCAGTTATAATATTGATCTTGGATTAGTCGTTAATCAATAGTACACAGCAACATTTGACCGGTTTGTAATCTAGTAATGGTTAACGCTTCACACTCATAATCAGACGGTTGTAGGTTTGATATCGGAGAACAAGAAAATAAAACAATTTGCTCTTGGCTGGGTTGTAAACTTCATCAACATTTATCTAACACTGCTCATACACGGTCCAAAAAGACTTCGAGCAACTAAGTCTTGCTTGAAAATTGGCAATTTCTATAGTGACCACCAAGTTTGCACGCAGCTCTTGAGGTGTGACTCACACAAAAACAGCATTCACCGAATAAATCATCCTAATATTTATAACAGAGGTACTTTAGAGACTCAATCCTTAGTACTAAACATGGAAACGTGGCCATCTTAAAATAAAATCAAATAAATCCCTGTGAACGTTTTGCAACAAGTTGTACAGGTTATCTTTACGTATATGATTAAGATTTATATACAATTAGAATATATAAGCGTAATATCATCTTCACAAGTGAGGATGTTCACCGTCGACGACGAATAGAAGCTTTCTGGCCAGGGAGACCGAAGAACCGACGAGGGATGACCATGCGAGCATTCCCCTGAGCCGGTCTGCAGCCACCAGGCTGTTGCAAAGTCGCTAAATGAGCCGCATAGCCTTCCATGAGAACTGTCGCTGAACTAAGATGTTTCTTACTCACTTTTCCCACAATATAAATCTGCCTGGGTTGCAAACCAATGCTAGTGTACACGCCTATATCCTTACTAGATCCGTAAGCAGTGTGAACAATAACACTGTGGTTTTGAATCAAGTTATTTAAATATGCAGCTTTGTGGCCCAGAGGATCTGTGGAAAGACCGTCGGCAAACGAGACTAAACCATGAGGGAAGTTATGCTGACCAAGCCAAGATACCACTTTATGTTGTTGCATGTCAGGTCTGCCTGTTATGTAGATTATAAGATAGCCTAGTTCTTGCCAATGACGCACAATATCCACAGCCCCCGCTCGAACTTTAGGGTCGCGCCCGGTTACAGATACGCTTGCAGTGAAAGAGCCATCTATACTGAAGACTACACACTCTGTGAGTGGAGGTATGATTGCGAGGTGCAAGTCGCAGCATGTGTGATCTCCTCGTACAACTAACTTCACCGGATATATCCCACAAGCGATAGATTTGTCTTCCGGAACAGTGTAACTTATTCTGCCAGTTTTGTCAGTTATTTCCGTGGCTAACATGATCCACTCTCCTGCAGGTGGTTCTTTCATAATGTGGATGTCAACTTTTTCTCCTGTGAGGTTGATCAAGTCTACAGGTGTATACATAAAGCGTGCAGAAAGAGTTATAGGAGCTCCTTCTCTGCAAATGACATCATTGCCACGGTGATTAGCGGCCACATTCTTTAATTTTACCGATGTTCTTTTCTTAATCCACTTTTCGCGTGGTTGACACGGTTTAAATGATGACATGTCTTTTTCGTCCATTCCACCGAAGGAGGACAAATCAAAATGACCGACTTGACGGAGAATAAAGGCAATGACGTCAGAGCTTTCCCAATAGCTGGCGTGAAATAGGTGAGGAAGGGCATGAGTGGGGAAGTTGTTGAGTCCTTCTGGACAATACAGAGCATAATCTAGACGTTTTGTACCCCACCACTTTTGCTGCAAAGCATTAACGGTTATAAGTGGAATATTATCTACTAAGCCACTAACTGTACTCTGCATTGAGACTTCAGAAAGACGACGCAAAACAGGTGTGGCAGGATTCTGAGATGCGTCACCAAAAATTTGAGGATGGCTGTGTATAAGCTCCAAAAGATGGAAAGGCTGCCCATTGCCTAAAGGAAATTTAGCGTATCTCGCCACATTTACAGGTGGCAAAATGGAGAACCTTGCAGATATGAGAGGCTCCAAACGAGCGGCCACAGGATCAGTGGGATGGAAGAGGTTGAACATTTGTTGTACATTGGGTTTGGCAATCGGGTGATTTTTGTCTTCTGATATTTTTCTAGCAGCTAAGATAAGAGCGAGTGGACTGCCAAACATAAAGAAGTCAGTGACATCAAAATCAAGCTTGAGTTGGTGTTCACTGGTAGAGGAGGACCTTCGACGAGGGGAAGGAGCTGAAAGGTGTTGCTTGGATGCTTGCTCAATACCAATTTCATTGTAGATGTTTATGTCAGTGTCCAGAATGCTGTTCTCACTGGCTTGCCTTGATTGATACTGGTGTGAACGACACAAAGCATCATAGCCTACAATCGACCCCATGCAATCACCAATGAAATACACTTGGCCATTGAAACCTTTACCTTCTTCGGACTTCAAAAACTCTTGATACACATTATTAGCTCCACTTATAGTGCGAGAAACAGCATCATAGTAATCTGGAGAAGTGGTGGCAAGGATTGGAATAGCACCTATTGGTATTAAATCATGAGTCACATAAGGAACATCAACACTAGATGGAGACACATCAAAACTATAAGGACTAAGTGTAGATAAGATCCCTAAAGCTTCTGTACATATTGGAGGGCATGACACCAACTTAATGGCAATGTGGCTCAACATAGTGGGATAGTGTTGCCGCATTACAGATTCAAAAGCACCACGGAACGTAGTTATGTCAGACTTTTTGGCCATCATGTCAACTGTAGCGTCTAGGACACTACCGGCATGCAACACTAACAATAGAACAGTAGTGGGGCAAGTATGTCCTGAAGTTTCAGCACATGGAGTATCAATGCTGTTGCCACTAGTTAAAGTATACAGACGACGAGGTCCTCGTTCTGAAGCCACTCTCTGTAGGAATGAGTGGTTGAAAATGCTGTCTTCGTTAGCTTGATGGGCTTGGGTGGGGGAAGTATCCAACTCACCTTCATCCAAAGAATCCATGGAAGACCATTTAGTTAAAGACTTATCGTGAGCATCTTGACAGTCAAAGAACTCTTCTTCTGACTCAGTATCTGCTTCTGATTCCCGGACAATACTTTGCATTCGCCAGTTGACCATCTGCACTTCTAAACTTTTGATGGAACCACAAGATGAAGATCGCAATGGTTTAGAAGACTGCCACAGACGATGTTCAGCACTTGGAGAATCTTCCGGCTTCTGAGACTTGTATGCTGTATCTCCAGAGTGTTTCATAGGAGGTTCATTCGATTTCTTTGGCATAATAGGGCTTGATATATCTTCATGCTTTTCTATGCAGCTCATGGTTGCCGCCAGTGACTTGGAGCTGTCGTCTTGCGTGGCGGTGAGAGAGTCACAAGCATCTGACTCACAGTCACTGCCCATCTTCTTCTGCAATGCCAGCTGAGTTTGCTTCTCAATCTCTCTGATATCATCCATGGTGAGGCCGTGCCACTCATCTTGCCAGGCCCAGGCTTGTCTATGCGCTCGCAACATTGTTTTTCTCAAAGCCACATCATGAATAAACTTCTCTAGCTTTGTCTGCATTCCCCAATATCGGAATTCAACTCGGCATAATTTATAAGCGCACATCAAAGACTTTCCATTTGGAAGCGGTTGTTGCTTTCCTTGCACTTCTCTCCAGTACTCATCCAACCATGTATCGGTCAACGGACCTCGCTTGCACTTCTCCGACACATACAACTTAGGATCTTCTTCCTTGACGTAGTCAGCTCCGTAGACTTGATCTCGAACAACATCAATCGTATCAACTACCCGATTTCTCAAATCACTCCCGGTGAGTTTAAATACATTCTCTTGATGACCATTATCACCAAAATAATATGTTTCTATTTCTAAGGAAAACTTTTCAACAAACGGGCATGTGTATCTTGTTTTGGTGTAGGGATATGCATTCCAGGCTTCTTCTTCAACAGTTAATGCTGATTTGGGCAGTAAGCCTTTAAACCAGCCTGGCAGATGGCTTCCAACGTGGTAGATCTTGCGGGTATACTGGCCGTCCCCTCCGGGGCCACTTTCGTAAGGCTCATTCACCAGTATCTCCACTCCACTTCCCTCTCCAGAGCTCTCATCTCGGCTCTTCTTGGCTATCATATACAGCTGGGCTATCCTGTACTCCTCCACTGTGAGAGGCAGCGGGATGCGGTATTCCTTAATCAACATGGTGGCGAGATGTCACAACTAATACCACTTCACATTTCAATAGTTTTTAGCACTTTTTCATTTTACGAAGGTCAACAGGGAAACTGAAACAATAGGAAAATACAAAATTTAAAAAATAAATATTACAAGCGCAAACTTAAATGTGCCTGCTGGAGTGATGTTTTCCGGGATCTGTTGCCGTGGTCTATGGCAGCTGGAGCTTCCGGACATTTCAACCATGTCTACGATGGGCTTCTTCAGCGTGAAGTGTGATGATGAAGATGATCTTGATAAAAACTGTGAAAACGTCCGGAAGCTCCAGCTCCCATAGACCACGCCAACAGATCCCGGAAAACATCTCTCCAGCATCATTAGCCGGCCGTGTAAGCCTAAAACTCTTACATGTGCCTGCTTCTGGGCATGTATTAAGTATGAGTTTTCAATGTCAAGATATCTTTTCACTTTAAATTAAAGATAACAATGTGGTGAATATAATGTTGTTTTTTTTTAACTTGCAAGGCACCTTTTTCACCATTTTGTAAGAAATTTTGTTAAATACTGAATAAATTAATACATTACTTGAACTAACGTTACGATATTTTACTACTCTGCCTGGAGGCTTAAAAACTAATCACTTAAGCTAATGTAACAACCATAATAAAATAAAATAAAACATGACATGTAAGTAGTTAAATTCTAATTTATGTTAATGTGGAGCTGGTATGGTGAAATATAGGTTACAAAGAATCTGGAAATAGGACAGAAAACATTATTGAAGAGAGAATTATCTAGTCAGTCATGTTATTATGTAAATATGAAACTACGTTTTACAATCTTCAAAGGATGAAAGGTAAACAAACAGCGCACGAAAATAAAACTTACATTTGGTGGAAAGCAAAGTAAATGTAAATATTTATGACATCTTTTCAAAGCATCACAATATTACAAAAGTGAGAAATTCACGTTAAATTTCCTCCCAAGGATATCATGTTAGCCGTACAACCAATACAGGCTACCAGTTGAACTTTGACATTTTAAGGTTTCAGCACGGTTTCAGACAGAAGTGATAGGGTGAGCATGCGTGGCGGAATGGGTGAGACCACAAGGCTGTGAGCAAATAAAAATAAATGTCAATGTAAAATTATAAAAACGCAACTATTGTTGCAAAAATTGTAGGGCTTAGGTATGTTCATTTGAGGTTTGGATTTTACTTGTAAGTACACATTCAGCATTTGTAAGCGCGAACTACTTGTGTTTGTTTGTGGGCATGCATTTGAGAACTTAAAATGAATATATCTTTGCAACCTAGATAATAGAAACAAAAGCTTTCTTCATATTTAAAGGGGTTTTCAGGGGAAACGGAAGACCGAGAAAAGTGCAATGGTTACAAAGGTGTAATTCTTTTTCAGACTGTCTCCATCTCCAGTCCATGATAAAAGCAAATCAAAATCCACATCCATCCTTGGCATCTTCAAAGGCTTTCGAGTTATTAAAAACTTTTATATAAAAATATATGACAAAGCAGTTTTTTTAAATTATTTATGAGGAGGAATGCAATTCACTAACCTATTCTGCCATGCCAAAAACTGGTATTAATATCATAAATTAATAATTCATTTTTGTATATTCTAATTAATTATAAATTCACTATTACTCAATGACATCTGTTGAACAAGGATTAGAGTTATGGTCAAATGACCCAGGCGGGGATTGCACCAATGTTATTCTATTCCAAATACGCTAGAACTTTATATATGTGGCTAACTCTAAACTTCACATTAATACCGGTATAGAAAAAAAGGGGTGCGAGTAGTTTTTTGATTAATTTGTAATGAAAAAATGGCATTTTGGTACTACTACGATGATCGCAACAAATATAATATGAAACTTTCACTTTCATGATCGGAGTTATTTAACAAATAAAGGCAGATAACAAAATTCGAAATAGACCATGGTCTAACCCGAAAAAACAAAAAAAAAAAAATTGTTAGATATAACATAATTTATGGATTACTGAACTCATTACGAATAAAACCACATTTATGGAAAAGATACAAAAAGAGTATTTGATGTATAAAAAGAGCGCAAACCCACAGCATTTTTTTAAATGTTGGACAAAATATTTTTATGCCATAGTTACCCTTGGTTACCCTATATCTAGGAAATTAGTCCAAAAAGCTGGAGAGGGAGAAAAATCAATAGTCTGATAATGTTGCTATCGGCACGTTACAAAATCAAAGGAGAACTAATGTGTACAAAATTAAAAAAAAACAATATTATTGTTGTATTATTTCAACAAACCGATGGTTTTGTTAAATAATATTCTATCATTAAAATATTTTATGAAAAACTGAGGAATGATAGGTACTTAAAAATACTATGAAGTGTGAATAGCTTGTATGTAAACTGTCAAATATATTATTTTTTTTTAAGGAAGAGACCCCGTTAACTAGTATTTTGCTACTGGTAACCTTGTTTTATAATATCGGTAGCCATATTGGAATCCATCTTGGGTGTGGACATACTTGGGCACAATGGCAAGGAGTAAGCAGGAAGGAGAAGAGGTGGTTTTTTTTAACTGAAATCAGAATGAGCGTAAATAAAATTGAAATAATGATTTATATTTACCTACTGTTATTCATTTAAAAAAAGAGTTTAAGTGTTAATTAACTTTGTATTGTTTATTATTTATTAAATTACTGGTTTTTTTTTATGAAAAACTGATTAATAAATATATATTTAATGATGGTTGAACTGTGCTTAGCACCGGCCTGTTAGACGCCGTCGATCGTCTCAAACGTCAACTCACGTCAACTCTGTGAACGTCAATGCGTCAAGCGTATTTGAAATTAACAGTTATATTTTCACTGCAATTGAAGAGAGTGTAGAGATTAATGAAATCAAGAAGACTCCAGTGTCCGGAAATGTAGCACGTGCAGAAGACTCCAGGATCAGCAGAACTGTCTTGGATGGTGCCCCCTCAGGTGTTAACCACGTAGACGAGGATGCGGTGGGCAAAGAACTTCGAAGCTGACGCCGAAGTTTTGGGAGTGAGGACCATCTGTGGGGACCATGGAGGGAAGCAGCACAAGGCAGAGTCCTGGAAGATTGTGGTGCAGGAGTCCCTGGATCCTTTAAGGCTGATGAGCCGAAGGAAGTGAAAGTAAAGTGTATAGATTTCATATTATAAACATTTCCAGTCCTCAGACCATCATCAGGACAATCATCAGGGATCCAAAACTTTTGCAAGAAATACAGATACAGAATGCCAGTGTCCTTGACAATATTATCTTCTCTGGCAGGTGCCTATTTGATTGTTTATCTACCTACTTAGTTTATTTTTGTGTTATATCATATCATTTGTGTTTTTTATTATTTTTTTTCTTTGCACAGTGTACCTATATTTTTGTGATTGTATGACTAATCTTTTTTGAATAAATAAATATTGTGCAAAATCTAATCGTTTTATTTTGACAGCTTTAGCAATAATAATAATATTTATTAATAATATCAGGGCAGATAATAATATATGAATATAGTGGTGTGGGTGTACCCGCCTGTCGCGTGTTTATACACACATGCATACAAGATCAAAGTCCGAATAGGTACTTGTTGAGGCAGCGAAGCAAGAAAGACGGAGAAGGGTGTTTCGAAGTACGTACCTACCTCAAAGCCATAGAGTGGCTTCTCTAAGTACCTATATACTCTGTGGGAAGAGGCTCTGTGGGAAGAGGGTTGTCTCAATGGTTATCTCGTTATCTCGTCAATTTATTTTAATTTATTATTACTTCAATGTGTCAACTACTCCCATTTAAAAGTAAAATTGAACTGTTATGATAAGCTATATTTTTTGAGACATTGAAATAGAATCTTATAGAAATGTTTCTTTCAAAATCTAAACATGTTATTAAACCTCTGATAACTTCATTAATTCGGAGATACAGTGCTGATGAGTATGATAATTTTATTTGCCTTTTGTATTTGTATGGAGTCGGCACAAACGCCATCGATAAAAAATGTCCTATCACTTAGGAAAGAGATAAGTAATAAATTGTTATTGGTTGCTAAGGACCCTTTTTACCTATATCTGTGACATCTGTCCCCCCCCCGATAAAAACAAAAAAAAAAAAATTTTTTGCCGACTTCGTTACTAAGAACCAAAGGAAAATTTATCTTGTAATTTTTGTTGTTTCCTTTTTAGGTGTAAGAGGTATGATGTTGCCATAATCGGTGGAGGCATTGTGGGCGTGGCATCTGCTAGGGAACTTCTCCTCAGGCATCCATCTTTGAAAGTTGCCATTGTGGAAAAAGAAAAACATCTAGCCTATCACCAGAGCGGGCACAATAGTGGCGTAATCCACGCAGGCATTTACTACAAACCCGGATCTTTAAAAGCAAAATTATGCGTTGAAGGCTTAAAGCTATCCTATGAATATTTGGATAAGAAAGGTTTGCCGTATAAAAAGTGCGGGAAATTAATTGTTGCGCTAAATGAAAAAGAGGTTAATCCTTTAAAAGAGCTGCTTAGACGAGGGCTAGAAAATGAAGTACCGGACCTGCAGATGATTAATGGGGATGATATAGAAAAAATTGAGCCTAATTGTGAAGGCTATCTCGCTCTGTGGTCTCCTCATACTGGGATAGTTGATTGGGGATTAGTGACGGAATCTTACGGTGAAGACTTCTCTTACGCTGGTGGAGAAATCTTTTTAAATTTTGAGGTCCAGGCGTTTAAAGAGGCTGCAGAAGATGTTGATTACCCAATGGAGATATGGTCTAAGAGTAAACAGATAATACGGGCTAAATATGCGCTCACTTGCTGCGGTTTACAGTCTGATTTGGTAGCAGCCATGTCAGGGTGCTCGCCTGAACCTAAAATTATCCCATTCCGCGGGGAATATCTTGTGCTGAGTAAAGAAAAAGGACACATGGTGCGGGGAAATATTTATCCCGTACCAGATCCAAGATTCCCGTTTTTAGGAGTTCATTTTACACCGAGAATGGATGGATCTGTTTTGCTTGGACCGAATGCTGTTTTGGCCCTGAAGAGAGAAGGATACAAGTAAGTTTAAAACTATTAATGGACAAATAAATATATATCACATTTGGGAATCCTGGAAAGACTTATTTACACTTGTTAAAAAGACCAAATAATATATCTGATTGCAATGTTTTTCAGTCTTGTATATAGTTCATTTTCATAATTGAAACAGATTGAATTATTTTATTCAATATTTATTTCCATACTACAAACAGTACTGTTTTTTCCCTCACAAATCTGTTTCAAAATCCTAAATATACAATAACTTCACACTCTGATTTCAATGACTATTTCTCTTATTATTGTAACTCGAAAGCTTAGCTCAGATAAGTGAGATTGCGAATGAATGGAATCTACAGAGTGGAAACAAGAGAAGAGCGTGCATGAAATGAGTGATGAAACTAGATGAGATGAAAGAAGTATGCAAGGACAGAGTCAAGTGGAGGCACTTTTGTGGAGGTACTGGCCACCCCTAGAGGAATGGCGACAGGATACAAGACAAGAAAGCGAAAAAAATCAAGCCCTTTCTCGATACTGTGTCTACCGGTATATTTGATTAAGCTTGGACCAATAAGTACTTTAGAGTAAAAAAGGTTTTAACGAATGAATTTTGTAGCAAGTTTCTATACCTAATAACGTCACCTCCAAAACATTCCCAGTCCAAAGTTTGCACATCATGATTTGCAAATGTTACATCCACTGTTATTCAAATTCATTACCTTACTTGCATTTTCCTAAATCTTTTTCACATTGTAGATGGGGTGATATCAATCTAAAGGAACTCAAAGAAGTGATAATGTATCCTGGGTTCCGTAAGATGGCTTACAAGTACGCTGCGTTTGGATTGGGCGAAGTGTTCAGGTCAGCGTTTATCCCACTGCAAGTGCGGCAGCTCCAGAAGTATGTGCCCAGCATCTCGGAGGGAGACATAACTTGGGGACCCAGCGGGGTGAGGGCGCAGGCTATGGCTGTAGATGGTAACACACAATTTTATTTCTAGGATTGATTTTGTACTTGAATTTTAGTGTTCTATCGATAATCTAAGTTGCAAAGATATATTACATTTAAGATTCACATAAAATGCATTCGCATAAGCAGACAAGTATAAGTTTACGCTTGCATGTGGACTAACAACTTAAAAACCCAATCTCAAATGAACACAAGCAATGCAACTTTTGCTGACCTTCCCTGAAACAGGGGTGATATATTATTAGTTAATATACCGAAATAATTCAAATAAAGATAATTATAAAAACCCATAGGATTTTCTCATCTTTATCTTTGTTTTTTTACCATATTTAAATAACTTTTCAAATTGTTTTGGTTTTATATTATCATACTTAAATGCTCATTGACGTATCACGATGTTTGATAAAAAATAATGAGAAAGTACAGGAATCATATTTTGATGGTGATGCCATGTTAACTGCACGATTTCAAAGCGCCAATTTCTTATCAAGCAAAGTACAAAAAGTACATATTTTTTTGTGGTTTTTCCTTTACCAACGTTGCAATTTATGTATGTCTTTAGCTGAGGTATGCCAACATTTGAGTCACTTTGATACACTTCATGCATACAAAAGTGCAGTCATGTAGGCTTTAATGCATCTATGTAAATAATATTGAAACTGTCAAACAAGAGAAAAAAACTGTTAAAACTATACAACTTTCTCCAAAACTATTGACAAATTTGCACCATTCTTTTTATAAACCGGTGAATCAGTTTGCCAGTTTTGGCTTTACAATAAGTAACAAATTATTTATTTACCACCAGTTTTGATTTGCTGTTTTTTTCCTCATATTCTCAATTTTATGTTTTCAGGATCGCTGATTGAAGACTTCATCTTTGATTCCAACAGTGACAAAGGCGCCATTTCGAGTAGAGTCCTTCACTGCCGCAACGCGCCATCTCCTGGCGCCACATCTTCACTGGCCATTGCCAAAATGATTGCCGACAAAATGGAAGATGTCTTTACTTTATAATATAAATAATGCAGCTATTTAATTGAAATTACTTGTAGGCTGTGATGAACTCAAATCATATACAAATTATACAATACATTTCTGGCTGCTGATGATTCAGATAAATCAAATAAGACTGAAAAACTATTATCTATAAATAGTGTAAAATGGAGTCAGAACAGTAAAAAAAAATCCTTGGGGGAGTGATGTCACATTTCTTAGTAACAAGTGTCTTTAGCAGTCATAAAAAAATGTTATATAGTTTCCACCCGGCTTGGTGATAAAATATATTTTTCCCTGGCTTTTTTGTTACAAATCAATTATCGTTTTCAGCTGTTAAAACAGTAATAGACTCAATCGGGGCTATTCTTAGACATTTTAGTCGTCGGTTGAGCCCACGCTTTGACAAACTAATGATGCATTTGTATGAAGACCTGTCAATCCAAGATGGCCGCAAGTGAACAGCTGATTTGTTTTCAAATAAATATTACAAAATTCGGTTGGTAAGAATGACCGTGCTGATGAAACTTCCAGCCCAGGCACTATTAATTTGTCAAAGCCTGGGCTCAACCGACGACTAAAATGTCTAAGAATAGCCCCAAATGTTTTTTACATTTTAAAATTAATTGAAAATAATTTGATTTGCCATCAACTTTTTCTTCAAATCTATAAATGACGTAATTCAACAGATTTTTATTATGTACAACGTGCATATATACCTATCTTAATTATTTTTCATTAAAAAGCTAATTACTCTCATATGGAGCGAACAAAATGCCGCTTGAGTTATTTGAGTTGTACAGAATTGAAAGATGACCATCTAGGTTTTTTTTCATTAAAAAAAAATCTGTGTTTTTATGTATTATATAATTTTCAGGATAAATACTAGATTGCTGTCTTTGATTCTATATGAAATGTCAATGAAAATGAAATGTTTTTGACTCACTTTCATACCAAGATTACAATATTTTTTTATTATCAACCAAGTGAAAATATGACTTGGAAAAAGGCCTGTTTTTTGGTATCAATGAAATGCTTGGATAGAGTAAATTGCATAATATTAATTTTATTTTGGTTTTAACAAAAATGAATATTCTAAAAAACTAAAAGTTAATGTTGCTATTGAACATTATCATAAAATAATTAGAAATAAGTCCGTTTTCATACGATACCATCCGAAATCTAGTACTGTATGGGGTTGTATGTTACCTTTCACATTGTTCGGCGATACCATAAATTTTGTGACCGAAACTAGACGGTGTGGAAAGGTGTATACATGTCAGAATAAGATGTTACAAAAAGTTGTTACATGTATAAAAAGGTATTAAAAATATAATTATGTTATAATTTGCGTATTTTATCAATTTGTTGACTTTTATATTTTCATAAATACACATAATAAAAAAAAGTTTGTTTTTTTAAAAAAAAAATTCAGAAATCCTGTGCGGGAGACTCCCTAGATTTCAGAGACTCTAGGGGTCTATGACACTTGTTGTAGTGCCGCAGAGGTGTTTACGAGCTTGGTCGTTGCTACAAAGCGCCAATACTCAAGCAAGACCCAGTTGCTGTAAGGCTGGACCGACCTTTAGTGGCCAGTCTTTGGTAAAGGTTTTATGAATTTTTCAACCCAGCAAAGAGCATATTTGAAAATATGAGTGGTATATTTTTTGTGCTCTGCTGGGATTCGAACCCACAACCTTTCATTAACGAGTCAGAAGTGTTGCCACTGGACTACGGACCGGCCAGATTATGGGATATAATCAATTATGGGACATATCTATAATATAATATATAAAATCTAAAATCTAAGTTGCAAGGATATATTCATTCAAAGCTCTCAGATGTATGCCCACAAACAAACACGTGTAGTTCGCGCTTACAAATGCTGATTGTGTACTTACAAATAAAATCCAAACCTCAAATGTTTTTATTTATCTAGAAAATATGGACCGTCCCATACCCAGAGCAGGGTGGCAGGATGTAATAGTGGCAGACTTTGTGGGGAGTGTGGAACTGGAGAAGAAAAGCAATAGAGAGACACAGTTGGCAGCGGATGATAAAGGGGTCAACAGAAGGTGGCCGATGAGAATCATTCAGTGATGAACCAGAATGAATAAGAAAGGAGTTTGTATATCACACCTGAGAAAGCCAGATGATGATCGGACAGCAGGGAGGAGGTGACAATAACAGGGAGGAGTGGATACATTTAGAGAAGGCTTACACCTTGGAGATAGAAATAATAATAAAATACAACAGACTCAGCACATGAATTGACATAGACAATACTGTGACGTCACCTGGCAGGGTTGCTAAGGAAAGGCAAATAAATGTTTTGTTATTAGTTACTAAGGACGATAGTCCCATTCAAGATTGACATGTGCTCGCCAAGAAAAAAGTTCAAAATTCCAAAATGATCCGAATCCAGTGGTCAGAATTTTATAGATATTTATTCACAGCAAAAAAAGCCTTTATTCCCAATTATTTAATTAATGTGCAGGTGAAATTTTGTAGATCTGTAGATTATTTTAGGAAGGTCTAATTTAATTAAGGAAGTAATTCAATAAAACACATTAAGTAGTTAAAAAACATTTCATATTATTTAAAAAGACAATTGCAGTGACTTACATATAAAATATTAAACATCTATAGTTAAGTAATGACCCAAAATGCTAATTACAATATTGCTCGACAAGATTGTTGTATAACCTTTTTGATATGATGACTCTTTAAATTCATGTTCCAGTAGCACCAAGTACGAGTATGAGCCACACAAGAGCTCTAAACTCTAAATAAATAATTGGATTATTCGGTCAAAAGAAGGTTATGTATTTCTTATTTTATTATATTTCGACGGCTGACTGACTTCGCTTTAAAATTTAAGATTTTCCAAGATTATTTCTTCACTAAAGATAAAGAAACAAACAAAATATTAAACAATCTTTGGTTTACAAGACAAATTAATACAATTAAATCAAAGATAGATATAAAGGAATTACAAGATAAATAAACAATGAGACAAACATTTTACTAAGTAAATATAATTTACAAATAGTGATATTGTCAATGGAAAATACGGTGAGTAAAGTATGATCTAGTATTTGTGTCAAATGGAATCAAAGGCGTAGGTCTACGCTAAGCTACTAAGCTAGACATTAAAAAAAAAAAAGATTTGTGGACAGGAATGCAATCCACCAACCTATTTTGCCTGGTCAGTTGTCTTCATGCGAAAGCAGAAGCTTGTGTAAATGCAACGGCATCTGTTGATCCAGGGTCGAAGTTATGGTCAAGTGGGCTAGACGCAAGATTCGAACTAACGTTATCCGGTTCCAAATACGCCAGTCGAACACGCGCCTCTACCCCTCAGCCCATAACACCGACATACAATGTAACTTCTTGCCACGTTTTCCCCGAAGGAGCCACGCTTATGCCAGCCACTTCAGTTGAAGTGGTTGTTTTCCAGCTCCTCAGGGGGCCGGTACCCATTTCTTACGAAGGCTTGAGTAAGCCTTACCGGTATTTTTTTTGGATTTGAAATAAACACCGAAACGGGAAATCATTTCTGATACCCTCGGTGTGGGATTCAAACCCGAGCTCTCGCCATGGAATGCAAGCTCTCTGCCAACTGAGCTATCAACGAGTCTAGGTTTTTTTTAAGTGAAAAAACACATGGAAACACAGAAAATGGCATAAATGTGTTTACAAATAGTAATCTCATCTTTTAAAATAATTCTAGATTACCGCCTTGTATTCAATACAAAACAATAAATAAATAAGTAATTAACTATCTATAAAAATTCAATTAATTTATGCCGATACTTAGATTTTTAAAGATGATGTCTCTTCCGAAGAAGTCGTAGCACGACGTCATGTGGAATCCCATGTTTGTGAGTATTACTATGTACTCTGACGCTGCAAACAGCGAATATACTGGAAAATATGACAACAAATTTTAAAACATAAAATCAGACCAAAAATTAATAGAATTTGCATCAAATATAAAATAATTTCATGCAGGAGCACTGCGTCATTAGGGGATGAAGGGGATTATCCCTATGTATGAAATAGGAAAAATAAGTATCCACTTATTAAAAACGGAATTCGAGAAATAAACTGGAATATTTTCTAAAGCATTCAATTTCAGTGGGAAATTTCTACAAAGCGCCATCTATATTTTTAAAGGTTCGGGTCTTTGCTATGTAATGTGATGTACACACGGTGAGAGGGACCTCTTTTCGTTCCCCTTGCGCCTGCGCAGAACATACGCGAACTGATCTTTCGTAAAAAATCGCTGATTCCAAATTATTTCGCTGTTTTTTTTTTGTATGTATGATTAAGCAGAGCTTATCTGTGAGCTGGATTCATAGCAAGTACATACGTTTGCGCATGTGCACTTTCACTGTCTTCGCAGAACGTCAGGGGAACTTGCGGCTTGTCCCCAAGGTAGACACCTACATACTTATGAGACTTTGGTACAAATCAGAAATATTGTTATTGATGTGTGACATTTCTTACTGTTTTGTTTAAATAGAAACCAGCTAAAAAGATATCAGTATTATTGTTTAGCTCACCCATAGGTTCACAGTAAGTATTATGCCTCATAAAGAAGTAACCAGCCGATAGAAAGCTGGAGACGTTTATTAAAAGTAACGACCACTTCAGTTTCAGTGATATTGCTTCAATGTCCGATGGCGTTGCACGTTTGTGCTTCTTGAGTAAAATACAAGAGAACAACATGTACAATTCAGACGTGGCAACAAATGTGATGAAACATGACTTGTGGACGGCTGAAAAATAAAACAATAATTTGATGAACATTTTCAAATAAATTCTTAAGCGTTTTGAATTGAAACGACACCTCTCAGACAAATGATATTTAGAAAACAGTTACTGCAGAAAAAGCACTCATTTGTACAAGAAATTATACTGATTTTGCATCACTCATAAATTTATGTGATTACTATGTTAACAATAAGAGCTCGTTCCCACTTGTCGGGTGTCGGATCCGTATATTAATCGGAGGTTCCAGTGGCAGAACATTATGTATGAAGCTATTCGCACTTCTCGGAAACCGATTTTGTTCGAAATGTTCTATCACTGGAACCTCCGATTAATATACGGATCTGACACCCGACAAGTGGGAACGAGCTCTTACTCACAGTGTTTGTAGTTTCATGACTCGTGGTCATATCAGAGGCGCTTGCTTATACGAGCAACATGTGGGTCTTCAATCTCTTTCTAAATGTATTCACCAGATCTTATTAATTTAAAATCCATGAGAAATAATTTGGTGTGATGTTTCTTTACATGATATTCAATATTATTTATCTACAAAATGGCAATTGTTAGCTATTGTGAAAAAAACTCCAAAAACATGGAAATGCTGCAAGTGGTGCAGTTTTTTCTTTGACAGATAACTATTCATCCAACAGGCCACTTTTACCATTTAAAGAAACTCTTTTGTAATTAAATAAAACAGACGTTAAACATCCATTCCTAAAGTCGGTCTAATTACATCAATAATAATAATTGGCCAATTTTTATATGGCGCCGTTTAGTGGCACTAGCCTCCCCAAAGGGCCTTAAATGCAATGACAATGACTTAAGGGCAATGACACGACAAGTATTTGAACAGCCACAGTGAAATCTGTCCTAAGTATAAATTTCTCCATAGGCCAGCCAATAAGTGCTTACATTTTTTGAAATGAGTTTCATGAGATTTCCTTGGCAAACAATAACAAAATATTGGTTAGCTTTTTCCATACCAGGTGATACACATTTATTTTGTTTATGTTATTTGTGCTAGCTCCATTGCATGAAGGTAATATTTTTAACAGATCTTAGGGGTGTCGCCACGTCTTAAATGTTTATGAAAAAAACTCACGATAATTCTCAGACGAAGACCAAAAGGAAAGCCCAATTAATGATGTTATTTCAACTGCGTTCAGTAACGTTGTGACAAATACAAACAAATGTACAGTTCTCCTTATAAGATTTTTATAATGTTGGTAGTATAAAAATGTAATAAAATATCTAGGAAGGGAGTGGACTGCTATGGTAATTTTCCAAATCAAATTTTGGGGATAAAATGAACCAATGGCGGCTGACACGGAGGGCAAAAAATTAAACACATTACAATGAGTGAAAGTTGATCTTTCAAAGTCTTTGAATATTGATAATAAAACACATAAAGTAAATCCTATTAATGGTAGGGTCACAGTTGTAACGGCGAATATCTTGTAAGGAATATGGAAGATTTTTTTCTTTTCGTAGCCACTGTACAGTGGAATGTATGAATTACTTTTCCCAAACAACTCCATTCTAAAGTTATTTTCTTTCGATCTTTTTATTTATTTTCATTTTCGAGTGACAGATGATTTTTTAGGTTACTTGTTTTGATGGTGATGTGATGTCACAGCTTGAATATATTTTCCCTATAAATACCAATAAAAGTTTTATTTGGCTTTTTATTTTTTCAAAATGAAAAAATAAGCTTCAAAAAGTTTTTAATTCGTAAAAAAAATCATTGAAGAAAGTGCGTCAATCTCAAGGATAATGTATTTTTGAAATCACTTTTTCATTTAATTTTCTGTGGTAGGTAAAAAATAAACCAGCAGCAGTCTGCCAACAGCACCAATTTTATGTTTTTAAGATGGCGTCGCCATGACATCTTTCTCAGTATAATTTTCATTATGTTACATAAAAATTCTAAGCCGGGTAAAGTAAGCACTTTCGTCAAGAGGGGAGTTGCTATAATATTTGTAGGAGAATTTATTGCCTTCGGAGCTTCCTACTTTGTGTGGCGTCGCTTTAATGCCAATCGAGGTAAGATTTTCCATTGTTGAGAAGTTTCACTTCGGCTCGAGAAATCACATAATTTATGTCACTAATATGATTGATTGATTCTAGATTTTAGGCTTCATTGCTACAAGAACTACACTTGGGCCTTAGACGGGTTTTATAGGTTAGGTGAACTCACCAATAAACAGTTGAATACAAGGGAAACTGATTTGGAAATTTGGAAGAGAGAAGGAAAGATCTAGAACAGTGTACCAGATGTCCCGTCTCGCCTCAGGTATCTTTTGGTCTGCAGTGTTTGGAGGCGTTTCTTATGTCCTCCTGCAAGCGTGTCGATCCAATGCAGCGGAAGTAGAGAAGGTGAGGAATATTTGAATCCTTTTTATTTTGTAATCTTTGGCCTTCAATGTTTAACAATTAGTAACTTCTTTGTTTTGTCCTTTCGCATTGCCATTCCCTTATTGCTAGAGTTCTTTGTTACTTACAGAATACCTAAGTAATTTTATAATAGGGAAGCCAATTTCGGTCAAGAACTCTGATGTAAAAGGAAGTCATGTCTGATATCCTCGGAGGAATTGAACCCGAGTCTTTTGGCTCCAAACACAAGCCTCTTATCAACTGAGCTATTGATTGGACTAGTTGGATAGCAGATCACGGCTGGAAGTTCTATCACGGTAATTCTTACCTACCGAATATTGATAATATTTGTATGAAGACTAATCAGCTTTCCACTTGTGGCCATCTTGGATTGACAGGTCTTCATACAAATGATCTCTGGCGTATTTGTTAGCGATATTCGTTCACAAATATTAGCGATATTCGTTCTAGGTAAGAATTACGGTGGCGATGAGACTTCCAGCCCAGAGAAAACAATTTTGTCATCCAGACGGGTTGCTAAGGAAACATCTACATAATATTTTGTAATTAATTGCTAAAGACCCTAGTCTTATAGATATGAGTCACTATTATTACTAACTTTGTTCCGACTATGTTACCCTAAGCCAGAGGTGCCCAAACGGTCGATCGCCAAAGGTTTTAAAGTAGATATCGAAATTTTTCAGTGATCGATCTTAAATCTGTAGTTTTTTGCAAAAGAAAATTTATTTTTGTAATGAGATCAACAACTTTATACAGATTTGACATTTTGGGGATGTGAAAATTGTGGGCCAACCACCCCCCCCTCCCTCCTCCGTCAACAGAATTATTATGGACAAAATGAACTTCTAAAATTGCGTGGTGCCTACCTATTATGGACAAAATTAATTTTTAAAATTGCGTGCCTACCCCCCCCCCCAAATTGGACACCCCTGGGCTAGTTAAAATGTCTCCTATTCATAAATTTTTGCTAAGTCGATCTCAAGAAAAAGTATGGGCACCCCTGCCCTAAGCATTATTACAATGAGGTCTGAACATTTTTTAGTATTGATTTATTTCTCGGCGAGCGAACGCCAAACTTGTATGGGACTGCCATTCTTAGCAACCAATAAAAAAGTATTTGGTATTGGTTGTTAATGTCAATTCACAAACCTTATTGATATTGATTCATTGGCGGCGATGCAGGATTATTTTTGGTAAAAATATGAATAAATGGAAACACAGAATGTCATTTTCTGTGCCTCCATGTTTTATTATAGAAAAATCTGAGATTTCCGATGATTCAATCAATGATTCTGTATGACACAACTGTGCATTAAAATTTAATAGGGTAATAGGGTATTTGCACTTTTTTATTTTATTTCATAAAATGGTAGGCTATATTTTTTTAAATGCATTTGCGTTTTTAAAAAAATTATATGTGCCTTAGTTTTTAAATTATAGCTCTTTAAAATTCGCGTATTTTCCATTTCCGCTAAAACAGGGCATTGCTTTATTCGGGCGGATATGACGTCAGATCTTCGGAGTTTAGGTGTCAAATGGCCCAGGTAGTTGGTTTGACAGCGACGTTTGTCGTCAAAATGACGACACACGTCCCTAACCGTTTACATTGCCTTTTTGGCGGGTTGTAAATTCTCCGCATTTTATTTTTCAAAATTATCAATGATATCTTTATTTTTACTACTTAAAAAATATATGGTTGTGATCCTTGAATTGTACTCTACACAACCATATTATTTTCAACCGTTTTCCCTACCACTGCAACTTCCCTATTGAAGTTGTGGGGAAAGTGGTTTAAAATACTATGGTTGTGTAGAGTACATTTCAAGGATCACAACCACGGATTTATAAGGACTGGATGGGCTGAGAAAGCAATCCTTTGTGAATTAGAAATGCGCTACCCCACTCATCATACAAAAATCCGAATTCAGTCTATCGGTAACCTTCCAACTATTAACAGGTGTGTTTCCTAACTGGAAAGAAAAAAAGCCACACATTTTCCAAATGCACAAACAATACGAGAAATTGTAATAAAAAATCTGGAGTAACTTTTCACTCGTAATTACCAGTGAATATTAATATTTAAGTAAATTCAATTGATATTCTATCTGCCGATACCTTTAGCCACAAAACAATAGCCCCGCTGTCAAACCGTCGGCCATTTTTAGTGATAGAGATGTGATGATAATAAAATATAGTATCTGATACCGTCACGTGAGAACTTTTTTTTTTGTGAAATTTATGTATTTGAAGTGGTCTGTATTTCAAAATTCAAAATTTCAATTTCTACCCTACACTTTTTGTTTCATTTATCCTTTTTTATTTCAAGGAAATTGGATTTAAACGAATATTTTTTTACTTTGTCTTCTATAGATATTACTCCTAACATCATTGAAAAAACTTAAAATTAAAGAAATGTAATTTAAATAATTTTTACAAGTAATTATGTCACATTAAGTAAAATCTTTACATTTATGGAACAGAAACATTAAAAAGTATCAAATATTTTCAAAACCTTTGACAACACTAAATTATGTTGTCAAGGAAAATAACATCAACAATTCGTTGCTAAGCAACATTACCTGCTTACATAAATTAACGACGGAGTAGATACACATAACGTGATAGAAAAGGACAACAACAAAAAACGTATGTTGTGCGAGCGAGACAAAACAAGGGACAATGTCTGGCGAAATTAGATATCAATGACTGTATGGATCACAGTGCTTAGAACTAAATCAAATAAATAGCCTCTCGGATAGGACCGAAGAAACACGCTGTGATGTAAAAATTACGTAGATGGATCCATCGGTCTTAGAAAACCTAACGGTCCACTCCATACATTGTGAGATCCATTGACGTCATATCCGCCTAAATAAAAAATGAGCTGTTTTAGCGGAAATCGAAAATCGGCAAATTTTACAGAGGTGTAATTTAAAAACTAAGCCAGATATATTTTTTTTAAAAACGCAGATGCATTTTTTAAAAGGTAGTCCCATCATTTTATGAAATAAAAAAAAACTGAAATTACTCTATTGCATATTTCTTGAGATTTTACTTTTATTTTATTTATTTTTGTATTAATAAATTATTGAAAAAAGTAAAAAATATAATCTATTTTAAGAAATGCATGAATTTGTATTTCTAGCATTAAGTGAATGTGTGGTGTAGGCGCAGGAAGATTAAGTTTGATTAGGTGAAGTTTCACATGTCTGAGAAATGGAGAACCCATGTTGAATCTCCTTTCAAAAATAAACGCATCATATTGTGACTCCTACAATAGGATTCGATTTGATTTTTTTTTCTTCAGTATATTTCACATTTTTGTACAATATTTTTTGACATTTATTTTCAGAGTCTGCCGGGGTATATAAGTGATGCCAACAGAGTTATAGTGGAGAAAAGAAGAGCTGAACTCTTAAAGGAAGTCGAGCAAATATTACAGGCTGAACAGCCGACCAACAAGAAGTAATATCCATCCTCAGGAGAAGTCAGCATGGAGGACCACACAATAGTAGATAGACTGTACAAGAGAGACGCCAAGAGAGTGGAACTCTTACAACAGCAGCACAAACTCAAAGATGACATCAATGCTTCCAACGAGCAACTGGAATATTTCTGCACTCTGTTCAAAGAAAAATCTGATCACATTGATTCTGCTTTGAGCATTTCAGATACCCTTCAACTCAATGAACTGTCCCTACACTTTGACAACATCCGAACAGATCTTAAAGATTTACAGAAGTACGTCGCGGCTTCAAGCTTATTTTTGAAGGACTTCAACATAAGAAAATCACAAGAAATAATTCAAGCACTCCAAACGAGGAGCACGGAATTGGAGGATTTCTATTTCCCGAAAAAGAAATTTGGATTTTCAAAGAAAAAGACCATTAAGAAGCAGGATGATATGAAAAGTTTGCATTCTAAAGATTCTGTTGATAGCCATTCCAATAAGAAAAATTACAACATTGTAACTTGCGGTTTCACTAATAAAAACGATGAGAAACTCTTCTTGGATGGCGTTAGCGTATTTAAAAAGGATGTCAGTTTGAGCTTTCTTTCGAACTGCGTGGTCACCATCAGAGGCAGTCCTGGAACTTTGCATTTAGATAACCTCACAAATTGCATTGTCCTGTGTGGTCCCGTTAGCACTTCCGTATTTCTCGACAAGTGTAACAATTGTAAAATGGCGCTGGCTTGCCAACAGCTTAGATGCCATTCATCTTCCACTTGTGACATATATCTTCACGTCACAAGCAAGGCAATCGTCGAGGACTGTGACAATATTAGAGTTGCTCCTTACAATTTCAAATATGAAAATCTCGATGAGGATTTTGCATCTTCATCCCTAGACTTGCATTCCAACAACTGGAACAAATTGGATGACTTTAATTGGTTGGCGAGCGATGCTGCCTCTCCCAATTGGAAGGTTCTGAATGAAGATTTGAGAATTACCGTTTGGGATTCATACGTATAGCTTTTATCAATGAAAACACATTGTATTCAAATGGTTTTTTCAAGTCATATTGTTAATGAAATACAGTCAAACTTGGTTATAACGATCATAGAAATAGTGAGTTAATGGCAGTAATGAGTTTATTGATTTGTTTGTTTGGGTTTATTTCATACAATCGTGTTTGGATTGTATAAGCTTCCTTAGTGGATATTAAAATCAAATAATTTTGTCAAAAGTAAAAATACAAAATGACTCTTGAAACAGACAAATAATCTCATTAACAAGATAAAATGTTACCCAGCCAGCACTGAAGCAGACTTTCCCTAAATACAGTGTTTATAATCCCTCATCTTTGGCTCCGTTTAATATAATTATATACTGAAGTCTGACTGCTGTGACTTGATATTGCATCTGTTTTTTTGTAATTTCATAAAAAAAACATAAACATGTGCTAGGATGGTCTATTTGTGGTCGTTGTAACTGAGTTTAACTATTGTAAAAATGAATAATTGGTGCATATGTTGGTCTTTTACTTATTCCAGAAATCATGTTCAGTAACTTCTTGTATATTATTCCAGAACATTATTTAACATTTTACATTTATTGCATATTATATTAAAACTGTAACATAACATTTTATTTAATTTTTCTTCTGTTAATGTTAACGGCTTCTGTACATTACTAAAATGGTCTTGAGTATTGATAAGTGCGCTTATCAACATAGAGTTCGCAAAAGAAAATAATTTCAATGCTTCACTTACACGAATTAAAATCAAACGCAACACTTGTAAATGTGATTACAAACCTGTTTGATTTTGTAATTAAATCTGCATTAATAATTCTGTATTTAATTTTGTTTTTCTATTCTCTTAGTGCATAGTGGAAAAAGATGTAATAATTTTTTTGTATTATTAATTTTGTAACTCGCTGAAAGTATATTTTCAAATGCAAATTAATAAAATGTATTTAAAAAAAAAAACTGTTTTTTGAAAAGTATGAATAAACAAGTAATCTTACAGAAACAAAGAAGAAAAATATTGGAAAACGCAACTAAATGCAACTAAGCTACACATATAGTGTAACTTCTTGCCGCGTTATCCCCGAAGGAGTCGCATGTGGCGAGGAAAAAATTCTGAAATAAGAATATGGAATCAATTGTTGAGAGTACCTATCATCCTGTGAGAGGGTATGAGGGATGCAGGATGGCCATGTGTGGAGTTAGTATCATCTGGGCTATTTCTTTGGAATTGCTTCCTAACAAATATGGTTTACAAAAGCAATGAATTGGGTACAAGGATGTTATTGATAAGTGTGTTCATGGAATTTTTATATTTGTTGATTTCAATCGTTTTTTGTGTGGAGACAGTAGGTCCGTAGGGACTTGGGTGCAGGAGTTATTAGGTAGTATACTTAGGCTATTGACTTACGATATCTGTAGACTATAAATTATTTTAACAAAAATATAAATATATCTGTTTCAACCTACTTACGAAAATGGTCATAAGTAAGGAAGAGAACAAATAACTTAACAGTTGCATTTCTATGTGTACAAAAAAACTCGGTCGAATGTAAAAATGTTTCTAGAAAGGTGGCACCATTGCCGTGTGCGTACTATGCCCGGAGCAGTCCAAACATAGACATATGCGGTATAGATCTTGTGATCGATAAAGTTGACAATTTTTAAAGGAAACGGCTTTTTTTTTTGGCATTATGGCATGTGTTATAATTGGGTGTCAAAACACAAACTGGAGAAAGCAAGAAAACATAAAATTTGACACGTAAAAACATGTTTTTGTATGACTACACAACTGCAACGTTTGACAGGACTGAGACAAAAGTGGTAGATAGTATGTATATCAATGCAGTAGGAAGTTAGTTTCTGCTTTGCTATAAAACATGTTTTTACGTGCTTTCTTGCTTTCTCCATTTTGTGTTTTGACCATTTCAATGTTTTTGACACTCAATTACACATGCCATAATGTCTTAAAATAATGCCTTTTTTCTTGAAAATTCGTCTATTTTATCGATCACAAGATTAATACCATATGCGTCTATGTTCGGACTGCTCCGAGCATAGTAGGTATGCACGCGGCAATGCTGCCACCTTTCTAGAAACATTTTTACATTCGCCCGAGTTTTTTTGTACTCATGGAAATGCAACTGTGAAGTTCTTAGTTCTTCTTCTTACTAATCACCATTTTCGCAAGTAGGTCGAAACAGATATATGTCTATTTTTGTTAAAATAATTTCTAGTCCACAGATATCATAAGTCAATGGTTGGAATGCTCCTCACTCTATAATGTATCGTGGGCAAGTCTTTAATTTTCATGAAATTAGGACGTAACAGGGTTATTCACAACACGTTTTGATCTGTAGCTGATCCTTGGAGTATCATTTTTCTGTTAATTCAAAAAATTCACGTTAGATGGCGGCTGAGCCATGGGTTTGCTGTGTGTGAATAACGCCGCATGTAACTAAATAATATCGAAGCTTGATAATTGTACGTATACAATTTGTATGTAGGTAATTGAATTAGTACCTACGACCTAGTTCAGTTACCCAAGTACCTATATAACTTCACGTTCAACGAAATCGTAGAGTTTTACCAATAACGTACCTATGACATTTCGTATTTAAAGCAGTATGGAAACAAGAACAGTGCCGTAGTGAGTTTAATCGGGAAGTTTTATACTTGCGTTAGAGTGGGCACAGAAAGCTTATAATTAATTTCTACGAATCGTGAGTAGGTGACGTCTACGCCAGAAAACATATCATGGATAAACACCTATGTAGACTGAATAAGTGACATATTAAGGCTCTTTTACTTCCAAAATCTGCCGTTTTTCTTTCTTACACTTTATGGTCTTAGCAAAAGAGTGACAGTGATGAAAAAAATCAAGCATGTTTATTATTTTTTTTATCTTAGTTATAAAGTTTGAACAAAATATATGACTAAAGAGTTGCCACCACAAAAAAAAAAAAAAAAAACGTTTTTTTCACGTTTGTAGCTACCTTCTCGTGTGTGCTATATATATATATATATTTATATATATACTAGCAGACCAAACCGCGCTCTCGCACGGTTGGCTGCTAGGCCCTACGGGCAGTTTGAAGTCCGGCTTCGCCAGCACACTTTACCCCTGCTCTGATTTTTAAAAGATCCATGAGAACTGACCAACAACAACAACAAAAAGTGGACAGTTTTACGGTAGAATCCCAGGCCTGATCGTGCTATTTTCTATTGTTGTGCAGGTGCTGAAGTCTTTATCCTGCTTTTTATTTCTGCTCTTTATTTTTCTGGTGATGGTTTATAATGATGCTCGACACGATCATTATCAATTAAGTGTATAACTTGTCTTTTCTGCTCTTTTTCGTTTTGCTGGTAATAGTATCTTAAGCGTACCTGTGTTGCTTGCAATTGTCTTATAGTGGCATGAAACATGACTGCGTTTGCCATACGGCATTGTTTTGTTGGTACTGGTGCTTTTGTTTTTAGATTGTTCCAGCAGCTCTTATTGTCATGAAATGACTTCAAACTGCTCGTCCTGCTCTGAATTATCTTTTGACATCTTTAAACTGCTTGTGATACTTTTCACGATATTTTAGTGTCTGATACTGCTTGGTACCTGAAGATACCTTAAAATGCCTAAACTCACAATCTACAAAAAATCTAAGTATGGGAAAACGTTCGACCCATCGACAGAACTCTAAGAAAAAAATGACTTGAAATTAAAAAAAAAAAACTTTAACTTGTTTCATTTTTATATATAAGACACTTAGTATGAAATTTTACTTTTTAAATATTTGTTCAAAGAAATTTGCCGTAGAAAAAAAGTTTCTTCCAACATTTATGGGGTTTACTAAAATGCATTTTAAATTCGAGTATGAGGCCTAGACATTCAAAATGGCCGCCTGCAGAGCAATATATTTTTTTAGTTTGTATGACGGGTATGCAAAATATACACTTGGTGTGATTGTCTGATTACATATCTTTACAATTTGAAAAATTAGAATTGTAAATGTATCATCAAAATAGTTGATTTTTTTACTTATAAATTTGACTTTTTGGTGAAAATCAGGTTTTTCAAAATTTTGTTGGAAAAAATTTGTCATTGAAAAAAGTTTTCTTTCAAAAAATGTTAGCATCAGCTAAACAAACTCAATTATTGAAAATGAGCTTCCATAATTTTAAAATGGACGCCAGCAGACCTCTGAATATTAGAGAAACCAAAAAAAATGTATGGCAGCTACTCTTAATCCTTCATGGATTTTGTTGAACTTTTGAAAATATTCAAGTCTGTTTATGTTCAGGTGGCATGCTTAATTTCAATGTTCCAACTCTATGCATGCGCCCGTTGTGCCACCTGAAAGTTATTATTTTTTATTTTTTTCTATGTAGGTATTTACAAATTTTGTTTGAAGAATTTACTTTTTGCGAAAAAGTTTCTTCCAAAAGTTGTTAAAATTACTGAGAACCATGACTGTTTCGCATATCAAGCCTGTAAATTTAAAATGGCCGCCAGCGGCAAGATTTCCATTTTCAGTCTGTATGGCAGGTATGCGAAATATGCACGTGACGTCATCCAGACCCTGACAGTTGTTTAGCCACAGACACTTTATGGGGGTGTGCAAAATTTCAGCATCGTGCTGCAAACGGTCTGGGCGCCTATAATGGTACAAATATACAAACAAACAAACGGACAAACAAACAAACGGACAAACAAACACCAAAAATTCTGGAACGTAGCGTTAGTTCAGTTTGTCAATAGAAACACTTGTTAGAAAAACATTTTTGCAAATTCGAAAAAAACAGACGCAAATACCCTCTCCTTTTTTATATATAAGATAAATATATTTTCTGTTTACTTACAGAACTATACATTGTTTAGTGAAATATCGGAAGCATTTTTTATAATGTCAATAGTTTTTGAGTAAATATAGATAAACTGTTATTATTTGAACACAGTTTTTCCTTATTTACTCAAAAACTATTGACGTTATAAAAAAAATGCTTCCGATTTTTCACTAAACAATGTATATATGGTTCTGTAATTAAAAAGAAAAAAATAGTTCCAAAATGAAAGTAGCTACAAATGTGAAAAAAACGTGTTTTTAAATTTTTTTTTTTTGTGGTGGCAATTCTTAAGTTATATACTTTGTTCAAACTTTATAATTAAGATAAAAAAATAATATACATGCTTGATTTTTTTCATGACTGTCATTTCTTTGCTAAGATCGTAAAGTGTAAGAAACAAAAACGGCAGATTTAGGGTAAAAAGAGCCTTTTAAACTGAACATGGGTTTCTCAGATAAATGCACATTTTTTCCCATTTTCTACGCTAGAAAACAGTACGAAAGGATGAAAATCTTGTAGTTTAGAAGTTTGTCATCAGTAGGTACTTTTTCATACTTACTATGAGAAATTTCACCCAATGAAATACCTCATTCAGTTTTACCATTAAGGTGGCGAAATATTAGGATTATTTATTTGGTAAGCGCTATTCTTGTTTGTGTCACACCTCAAGAGCACAACAAAGACCCAGTTGCTGTAAGACTGGATGGACCTTTGCGGACCGGTCGTTGGTAAAGGTATATGAATGTTTGCATGCACTTATACTTATCCTTGACTTATAGGTTGGTATGAGGCTGACCACGCATACTGTAAAAAAATGGTTCACTTTAAAAATTTCACCTCTGTTTCAGGTAAGGTTGGCAAGAGTTGCAGGGTTTATATTTATTTGAGATTGGGTTTTTATGTTGTAAGCCCACATGCAGTATGTGTAAGCGCGAACTTATAAATTTCTGCTTGTGGTAATGCATTTAATAAGAATTTAAAATGTAATATATCTTTGCAACTTAGATTATAGATTATGGATTATAGACCGAAGGCTTCAGTCTGAAGCTAGTTAGAAAGTTGAATGATAATTTTTGCTGAGTGTGAAAATCGAACCCATGAACTTCTGCTTACGAGTCCATAGCGTTAACTACAAGGCTACGGACCCTTAAAGCTGTAGGTATAGGATAAAATACTAAAATTCACAAAATATAAAAAATATACCTATATTTGAAAATATTCCTACCAGATTTTTCCCGACGGTTTTCCGCTGAAATATCATTCGCGGAATTTCTGATAAAATCTTATCAACTTCGGGAAGCGATAACGATATAGGTAGGAATGAGAATGCGGTAAAAAGTGCACCTTGCATTTGACAGCTTTATCACGGTTTGCCGTAGCTGCGATCGTAGCTCGTAGCAGTCTCTGGAACTTTCATATCATCGTGGCGTAGCGTCTCAGGCAACGTGGAGTGCCGGAGAAATTATGTCTTAGGTACTTGTAGGTTCTACGCTTTCACCATTGACGTAGCTACGGATATAACCTTGGGGGGTTTATGTACATCAATCTTTAATTTAAGTGGTGGCCAAGTTGTAATAAAATTTAACATTAAAATGTGTAATACAGCAAACATGTGTGAGTTTGCTTACAAATGCTTCATGTCAAATTGAATAGAAAACTTAAACGTGAAATGATTTTTTTTTTACAACGAATGCCGCTATTCCCTGAAAAAGAAATAGTCTACTATTTACCGTGCATTAATTAGAGGTCAAACGCTTTCGTGTTTTAAAATTTTTAGCACTTCTATTAAGGGTCTCGTCTGGTAAAGTATAGCGATTAACGTTTGAGACTCGTAATTTGAAAGTAAAGGGTTTAATGTCTAGTAGAGAACAAAACCTTTTTTTTACATACACTTTGTCTATCCTCATTTATTCTTTTCACATGCCCAAACAATCTCATCACATTCTTTTCACGTTTGGTTTATTTTGTATGTACACATGCAGCTTGTGTAAGCGCGAACTTACATGTGCCTGTATGCGGCCATGCATTTAATATTAATTTTAAATATTCATATATCTTGTTAAGTTTAAGCTGGAATTACGGTCGTTTGACAAAATTATTATAATAACTACACAGTTCAAAGTTCATCCTCATTCGACGTGCAGAGAGGGTGTCTCCTGAAGATGTTAGCTACGTCGCTAACGAAACGTCGAGAATAATGTAAATTTTCTTATAGCCTTCTTCTTCTGCCTCTTGTTATAGATCTATGATTGGTTTATTGTGGAACTCCCTCCTGTGATGCAGAAGACAAGCTGTTCTTCCATCTTTTGGCAGGGCGACCTGGTAGACTCCTGTTCCATGACTCGGGCTATCCTTCCTTCGTTTATGCGGTCTACATGGTCCCTCCAGAACCGTCTCCTCTTCCTTCTCCATCTGACGATGTCTTCAGTATCGCACATGCTTCTGATTTCTGAGTTCCTCGATCGTTCTTTCCGTGTTTTTGCAGCAATGGCGCGGAGTATTTTCATCTCAGATGTTCTGAGTAGGCTCTTGGTTCTTGAAGTGTCTACTCTTGACTATGTGCATAATATTCGAGTATTTTTTTGACTGTGTGTTCATATAACTGTGCAACTTAGATAATAGATGCCGCCTCCCTCAGTTACGCCCCTGTGTGTTCCTCCTTAGAGTTGGTCTGATGTATAATGAACTTACCTGGGAACTGCTGCTGCACAGAATGTGATGCGGAATAAGTTTGTAATTTGCGCCGTGTTTTTCCATGTAATTAAAACACAGCATAAAACACTATTCAACTTGCAGATGCTAAACACACTCACATTATATATGACGCATGCCATATCTGATGAGTGAGACAGCGAAACTCATGTGAAGAGTTAATTTGTTTTCATAACTTTGCATTTTGCTAACATTTATGCTTATTCGAAAAGTGGAGTTCTGATAAACAACACGGCTGAAGAAATTTAAAGAAAAGTAAATTTTCTAGATTTTTCGCAATAACTACGTCAAAGCACATTTTTGTAAATTTAAATATTAGATCTAGAAAAAAGACAATTGAAAAAAATGCATAGGAAAATTGAATGGTCAGTTTGTCACATTGTGCGAAGAGGCCAGCAGTTTAAAGTTTGAGATTGCAGAAAAATTAAATAACGTTTTTTATTTTTTATCATATCGTTGAAATCAAAACTGCCCTAAAATTGAAAAAATAAAAGGATGTTTTGACACTCCTATTAATGTGGTTTTATAATGTTTTACTTTTTTTATGCCACAAGCGCCTTTAGGACAAAAAAGGCCAAAACTTGTCGGTTACATCAAAACCATACTTCTAAATCGCAGTTGTTTGCTTGGGCATAAACAAAAAAAAACTTTCGTAGAGCTATGGGAGCGCAGTAGAAAGAGAGGGAAATTCTAAGTAGGACAGCATTCTGCATTCATAACTCATTTTTGACCAAAACGTCGCTGATTACTTCGTTTTAACCGTTGATATATGGCCCTCATTTCAATAAACTTTCTCATACATTTCCTTCTTGAAATAAATTGTAAGATACTTTTAATGATAAGAAAATATAGAGAAAAATTTCAAGAGGATCGGGCTACCTAAAGTGGAATGGCAACAGAGTTATAGTTAAAGTTTTTTTTTTAAATAGATTTGTGAAGAGTAATGTAACTCAGAAACCTATTCTGCCTGGCCAGAAACAGGTATTAATATATTTTTTAGTGTTGATCTGTTAACACAGTGAAAGTCCATTTTTTTTTAAATATTTAATAAATTGAAATGGTAAAACATGGTTTTAATTCACTTTATTCTTTTTGTTTCTGCTCGGAAATTTTCGCCTAATGAGGGCGATCTTCAGGAGCGGAATGGTTACTAACCATTAGGTTAGGTAACCATTCTGCTCCTGAAGATGCCTCATTAGGCGAAAATTTTCGAGCAAAAACAAAAATAATAAATTGAATCAAAACCATGTTTTACCATTTCAATTTAATAAATATTTAAAAAAAGTTATTAATATCATCAATTAATTATTCATTATTGTTTATTTTATGGATTATTAATAATTAATAATTACCCAATAAAATCTGTTGAACCAGGGTCAAAGTAATGGTCAAATGACCAAGGCGGGGATCGAACCAATGTTGTTCTATTCCAAACACGCTAGAAAGATCAGCCCATTTGGCCCCCTCGGTCATAACACCGACATATATAATGGAGGTTCAAGTTTGCATAGTTTGTATGAAGTTTGACGTTCAGGAATGTTTATATCACACAATAATTCAATCAATCACGTGTTTACTAGTGATAAATACATGTAATTAATGTAAAAGCAGAGATGAGACATTTGGCATTGCAAGCCTGCCAGAGTTATAACCCGTGCCATCCGATTTAGGGTCCATAATTCTGAAACCACCCCGTTCTCTGCCTGAGTTCTTGTTTGCCGTATAGACCATTAAGCAAATTTTACAGCAGCAATGTTTTTTTTTATTGTAATTGACAAAATTGTAATTCAATTACCTATTTTACCGAAAGTACTGTAAGTCTGGCATTATAATAATCCATACAAATCATTATAATTTTACGTTTAATACTAAAAAAAGCGTTTTAAAATGGATATACGCCAAAGATGCGCAACGAAAATTACGTAAAGTGGAGATACGGCAAAATGATCGGACTTTGACCGGACGCCCGCGACAATTTTTTAGTGCCCAAATACATATAACATACAACTATGTGTCGGTGTGACGTCATGTCCACGCGCGGCTGTAATTGGCTTACAATTGTAGATGACGCAGTCACGCATGCGCCTCCAGCGTTTAGTGGATATACGGCACTCGAGAACTGAAATAAAATTTCGAACACAGTAAATCGTATGTGAAAATGTTGAATAGCTCCCACATTTAAAGACAAATAGGTACATATTTTTCTTAGCTCAGATTGTGTAGAATTTGATTCTTAAGACAACGAAATACATTAAAAGGGCATATTTGACAAAATTGGTCTATACGGCAAACAAGAACTGGGGGAGCGCGTTCCCGCCTCGATTATGTGGATCTACAACCACGGGAGTGGACTGAAAACCTATGAACCCGAACAAAAACAGATAACAGATCGAAACTCTTTTTAATTGTTGTTATATTAATTAAGTTCCTTGATCCTTAACATTATTCTAAGCAGAAGAAATTATTTTGAAGATTTTGAAATCTTCAAACACTAAAATCTGAAGAACTCCAAGCATAATAGGATCTACAATCTAAGTTGCAAAGATACATTCACATTACATTAAAGGCTAATATTCAATGCATGCCCACAAGCAGGCACATTAACTTAACCGCATATTGCCCGTACTTAGAAAGAGAACAAAGATCTTCGCTGTAAACCAAATAAAACTTCGGTGACACTACGAAATCTTTTCAGAAAGTTGGCAGCATCAAAATTCATGCCTTCGCGAACGCTGTGCGCACGTGTTACAAATGCATTGAGTATTATGTGGTGTTCTGTAGTTGACAAGTCCAGTTGACAGGTGATTTTTATGATTTTACGCGGTTTCTATTTTTAATTTAAGCTGATTATCCCTGTTTTAATTTTCACAATTTATTTCACATTCGGTTCGGATACAGATTCACTTTACACTTGCACAGTACAGTAGTAGAATGTCTTTTAAGTTCCAGAGTACCTATTTTGGTTTCTATTTGATATTAAAAATAAAGAACATTCTCGAAACTTGGTGAATCGTGACGTAGAACTAGATTTTGCTAGAAAATTCCATTCAACCAATATTGAACAAATACAAATTCTTATGACTAACTTACATCTATTTATTTCTATAGAGGCTTATACATATATATAGACAATCTAAATCTAAGTTGCAAAGATATACTTATATCATTTGAGATTCATATGAAATCAATTCCCACAAGAAGACACGTATACGTTCGCGCTAACACATGCCGCATGCGGACCTACAATTTAAAAACGCAATCTCAAAAGAATATAAGCCCTACAACTCTGGCCGACCTTCCCTGAAACAGGGGTGACATTGGTAGAGTGAAACATTTTTTACAGTATGGGTGATCAGCCTCATACCAACCTTTAAGTCAAGGAATAATATACAACTACATAAAAGTAAAAATACTGTAAGCTTGTTTCTTCTCCATCAATATTACAACTCAACGAGTAGGATCATCAAATAACTGATATAGAATTAATTGATTGTGACTGACACTGGGGGGATGTAATTCCGTGTAGTTATCCAATTAATGTGGCACTTTATTAATCAAGCAGCTCATCATTAAATAATTAACAAGTTATTTGTGACCAGTGAGAAGCAATTATCGACTCAGCAATCGAGGAGGAAATTTTTGAGAAAGTCTTACTCGACCGTTGACTCCAGTACCCTTAGTACGAGTTGCAAACCTTGAGAAAAGTAAAGTTTACGGAAAACATTAAAGAGTGATTTCTCCTAAAATCTGCCGTTTTTGTTTCTTACACTTTATGGTATTAGCAAAACAGTTAGAGTGATGAAGAAAATCTAGTTCAAACAAACAAAAACGGCAGATTTTGGGGAAAATCACTTTAATAATTGCCGTAAACTTTACATTACCCAAGTTTACGCAAAGTATTAAAGAGTGGTTTTCCCCAAGATCTGCCGTTTTTGTTTGTTTGAACTTGATTTTCTTCATCACTGTAACTCTTTTGTCAAAACCACAAAGTGTTAGAAACCAAAACGGCAGATTGGGGGGAAAATCAATCTTTAATAATTTCCGTAAACTTTATTTTACTCAAGTTTTGCAACATTTAGAACACTGAGCTCTGACTCTATTATTAAATTTTTAGTGTTAATTTAAAAAAAATAATTAGTAAAGTGATTCCTTGACTTATAGGTTGGTATGAGGCTGACCACCCATACTGTAAAAAATGGTTCACTTTGCCAGTGTCACCCCTGTTTCAGGGAAGGTCGGCAAAAGTTGTGGGGCTTATGTTCATTTGAGGTTTGAATTTTATTTGTAAGTACACAATCAGCATTTGTAAGCGCGAACTACACGTGTTTGTTTGTGGGCATACATTTGAGAGCTTTGAATGAATATATCCTTGCAACTTAGATTATAGATTATTATAGATTAACTGATTAATGTGTGAAAGAAAGACATTCAGAATAAGCTCAATAACCTTTTTATTTAACGAACCCTATGCGCGAGGGTCTATGACACTTGTTGTAGTGCCGCAGAGGTGTTGGTGATGTCACAGTTGATGTCCTTATCCAGTTGCAGGGCCGTTAGCTGCAAAGTGCTGCGGCGTGTGTTGCGTTGCTTTGTTTTGAAGTGGTTGGAAGCTTACACCGAAGGATGCGACGCATTCTTTGGACAGAAATGGTCAACAACAAAAATGCTTTTTACAGAGCCCGCATTGATCACTATCAAGTTAGAGGCCACTGTCAAAGCCGGTGAGGTATTGTTACGAATTAGTATAGTGTGTTTTTACATGTGTGAGAGTGCCGTTGTCTTTAGATATGGGTGTGTGAATAATTGTACTTGTATTTGTTCGATGGTGAGAGCATTAGCTCGCACGTTCTAAATGGAATGTTCGCATTTGTTCCGGATCCCGATATTTCGAGAACCGTCCTTATGTCATACTATGTCAACGACGATACCATGTTGAAAGCACCGGTTCTCATCAGATCACCGATGGGTGGATCAAGCAACATTTGGCGCGGATGCTACTTGGATGGGTGACCGCTAGGTACACCGCGTGCTGTTTGCATTTCTTTGACCGGTCCGTAGTACAGTGACAACACTTCGGACTCGTAAATGGAAGGTTGTGGATTCGAATCCCGGCGGAGCACAAAAAATATACCATTTATATTTCCAAATGTGCTCTTCGTTGTGTTGAAAAATTCATACACCTTTATTAAAGACCGAATGAAAGAAGTATGTAAGGATAGAAAGAAATGGCGGTCGATCTGTAATGTTGGCGGCTAGGGTTTATTAACGTGAAATTGGTTTTATGATGTAGTTTTTTTTAGTGTCCATGTTTATATTATTGTTTATTGATTTAAAAAATGTAATTTGCGATGTTTGTTCCTTGACTTATAGGTTGGTATGCGGCTGACCACCCATACTGTAAAAAATGGTTCACTTTGCCAATGTCACCCCTGTTTCAGGGAAGGACGGCAAGAGTTGCAGAGCTTATGTTCATTTGAGATTGGATTTTTATATTGTAGGTCCACATGCGGTATGTGTTAGCGCGAAATTATACATGTCTGTTTGTGGGAATGCATTTAATATAAATCTTAAATGATATATATATTTGCAGCTTAGATTAGATTAGGTCACTGAAAGGTCTATCCAACCTTACAACAACTGGGTCTTGCTTGAGAATTGGCGCTTTCTACAGCGACGACTAAGCTCGCACAGGGCTTTTGAGGTGTGATACACACAAAAACAGCGCTCACCAAATAAATCATCCTAATATTACTATTATTATTATTTATAAATCTCAGTTTAAAACATCTTATATAATACACATTATATAATCACATCGCACATCATATTATGTTAAGTGCGCGTGGATGTAGAAATTAGTAAGCGATTGACTTGTCTGCATTATTGACGCGGCAAGTCAGGCATGAGGAATTTGCTACGATAAACATGATCCAAGCTCTGAGACGATCACACAGACTAACTTGCTCGCGCTGTGATTCTGTGTGAACAAGACAACTTATTGCACATGTCGTGCGCCAGTCATCCTCAACGTTTATTCCTAATAAGCTACACATATAGTGTAACTACAACCGAAGGGGTCGCATGTGGCGATTCGGGACCTATTTATTTTTACGGGTAAGAGGGCCGGCCTCACCCCAACCACTTTCAGTTGAAGTGGAGGTTTCCCAGCTTCCGGGAAGGCTGGTTCTCAATTCTTGCGAAGGCTGAGTGAGCCTTGAGATCGAAACCTTGCTCTCGGCATGGAATGCAAGCATTCTACCAATTGAAATGGACTTTCTAAGAAGTATGATTGGGAAAAAACGGAGTGACAGGGTGAGGAATGATTTTGTAAGAAAAGAATGTGGTGCAAAAGAAAGTGTGAAAGTGAAGATTAAAAGAAGTTTGTTAAGATGGTTTGGGCATATGGAGAGAATGAATGAGGAAAGACTGTCGAAGAAAGTATATGTTGGTAGAATAGATGGATGTCGTGGTAGAGGAAGACCGAGAAAGGTATGGATGGACCAAATATCCGAAATTGCGAATGAATGGAATATCCAGAGTCATAATAAAAGAAGAGCTTGTATGAAGAAGGTTATGACTCTGGAGGAAATGAAAGAAGTATGCAAGGGAAATGGCGGTTGATCTGTGATGTTGGCGGCTAGGGTTTGTTAAAGTGAAATTGGTTTTATGATTTAGTTTTTTATGTCCATGTATATATTGTTATTTTTATTCTTTGATTTAAAAAAATGTAATTTGTCATGTATGTTCCTTGACTTATAGGTTGTTATGCGGCTGACCACCCATAATATAAAAATTGGTTCACTTTGCCCATGTCACCCCTGTTTCAGGGAAGGACGGCAAGAGTTGCAAGGCTTATGTTCATTTGAGATTGGATTTTTATATTGTAGGTCCACATGCGGCATGTGTTAGCGCGAAATTATACATATCTGCTTGTGGGAATGCATTTAGTATAAATCTTAAATGATATATATCTTTGCAGCTTAGATTAGATTAGATTAGATTAGATTAGAGCTATCGACCGTTCTACGAGCTTCAATACAAAGCGCCAATTCTCAAGCAAGTAATCTAATCTAAGTTGCAAAGATATGTAAATTTAAGGATTCACATTATATGCATTTTAACAAGCAGACACGTATGAGTTCGCGCTTAAACATGCCGCCTATGGATTAAAAACCCAAATCTCAAATGAACATACACCCTGCGACTCTTGCCGACATTACCTGAAACAGTGGTGACATTGGAAAAGTGAACCATTTTCTAAAGCATGGGTGGTCACTGAGAAAAACTGAGAAAAATCAGCTTTTAATTACCTCGATCTGTAACATTTTTTCAGCAACTGAAACTTTAAAATTTGCCGTCTCCGATGGTTGGGATGTATCGAATGAATGAACGATACGTCTATGCAAATGCAATAAAGTTATAAAATATATTATTTTTTACATAATTTTCAAGCTATAAATAGAAACTTCGTGCACCACGGGTTGTGAATGACTGTCGTAGACTGTAAACCTAAATGGCAATGTAGACGATGTGTGTCGTAGAGAAAATAAAGTATGTCTCATTTTATGAACGATTATGAACCACTCACACTTATTCTCAGATTTCATTTACTGTTCGTAGCAAATGAGTTGTTTTTATGATATTTTATATTGTGTACAAATATATTGTAGTAACGTTAAACATTTAATTATAATTCATATTGTTATGTAAATATGAAATATAAATATTTAAAATAAGTAGGTATTAGTTATAGTTATAGGAATTCTGTATTGTATTGTGTGGGTAGGAATCATTGAATAAAAATACTTGAAGCATCGAGAAATAATGATTAATACGCCTTTCTGGAACTGTCTAGCAAATATAGATCTAGATTGTACTGTTTTGAAGAGTATAAGAAGGGTGCGAGTTGCTTGCAGAGCCAGTATCCTACGAGCTTTACAACTACATACATTGAACCAAAACCAGTGAACAGAAACCAAGTGTAATGGAATAGTCGAGACTATCTTTGTGAAAATAAATTATTAAAAGTGTAAAATAAACAACTGTATAAGAAGACCAGTATTTTTAATTGAAAGACTTTTGAACCCTAAATTCGTAACAATATGTACAATATTTCCTTGAAAAGTTTCTTTCGCTTCTTCTAATCTATTAAGTAGATATAAAAAAATAAAAGCTCAATTTTCATTTCACAAAACAATCTAATATTTCATTCGTCCATTTTACACAGAACAGTACTGCTTGTTACATGAGATTTCTTTTAAATCGTGACTTAATCTATAAAACTCTCCATTTTATAAAGGTTTTCCCGTATATTCAACAATTGGACTACGAGGAAGCCAAAATCAATCGTATTTTGACAAACATAGCACCTTCCTCTTTGGGACGATGAACAAGAAGTCTGCCAAGAATTTTATGGATCCTCGATCTGAATCTGCTCATGGACGTCTCACTCTATTCTCAACTCAAGAGCGTAATAATAATAATAATAATAATATTAGGATGATTTATTTGGTGAGCGCTGTTTTTGTGTGTATCACACCTCAAGAGCCCTCTGCGAGCTTTGTCGTCGCTGTAGAAAGCGCCAATTCTCAAGCAAGACCCAGTTGTTGTAAGGTTGGATGGACTTTTCAGTGACCGGTCTTTGGTAAAGGTTTATGAATTTTTCAACTCAGCGTAGAGCACATTCGAAATATAAATGGTATATTTTTGTGCTCCGCCGGGATCCGAATTCACAACCTTCCATTTACGAGTCCGAAGTGTTGCCACTACGGACTACGGACCGGTCCAAGATGCCAACGACACGCGGTGTACCTGAGCGATCACCCATCCAAGTACTGTCCGCGCCCAATGTTGCTTAACTTCTTAACTTAAGCGTAGCGACTAATCTAATCTAAGTTGCAAAGATATGTAACATTAGGGATTCACATTTATGCACTCTCACGAGCAGACACGTAAAAGTTCGCGCTCGCGCATGCCGTATGTGAACCTACCACATAAAAACCTAATCTCAAATGAACATGCACCCTGCAACTCTTGCCGACCTTGCCTGAAACAGGGGTGAAAAGTGAACCATTTTCTACAGCATGGGTGGTCAGCCACATACCAACCTATAAGTAGAAGGGATAAATGTCTATCACTGCTTAAGGCTGAGGCTTTTAAAAAATATTTTTAACTTTTTTATAGAATATGTTTTGTAGGTTTTCATTTTTACTGTTTAATTGTTTAGTGTTTATTTGTTTTAAATACTCAAATGTAATTAATTGCTTAAGTATTCCTTGACTTATAGGTTGGTATGAGGCTGACCACCCATACTGTAAAAAATGGTTCACATTTCCAATGTTACCCCTGTTTCAGGGAAGGTCGGCAAGAGTCGCAGGGCTTATGTTCATTTGAGATTGGGCTTTTTATATTGTAGGTCCACATGCGACATGTGTGAGCGCGAAATTATGCGTGTCTGCTTGTGGAAATGCATTTAATATGAATCACAAATGATACATATCCTTGCAACTTAGATTTAGATTTAGACTGCAAGGTACTTAATTGATAATAAGATGATGGTGATGAATGCTAGGTTCATCGCCCTAGGTGATGACGATGATGAAAGTGTTTTTGAGTAATGGCTTATGTTTCCATGGTTTTCAGGTATTATTTGTCTTCTAGCCGCTCAATATTTTAGTTTTCCCCCTTTCTTCTGTTGCTACGCTATTATTTACCATTAAATTGACATCCCTTCCTACCTGTACCCCAAGTGTAAAACCTTACGTTTAAGCCCAGACATAGCGTTTTAACAAAAATATACAGAAATTCCTCATTTCACTAGAGTCGCTGTTTATGTTTACAAACACTTTTGGTTACCCTTAACGTTATGGTTTAGCTTAAAATTATCTTTTGTTTTGTACTCGCGATACAGGAATCATAAATTAACACGCAAAAGATAAGAAATAATACAAAAGTTTTCGAGTTATAAAATTAACGATTCGAAATTATTAAAGTTTGATACGAGTAGATTATTTACAAATGAACGAATTTTGTAATTCTAATAAAATATGTTGATTTTACTCTAGTTGTGTTGGGAAAAGTAAGTAACATTAAAAATGTACTTTCATACGTTTATTTTCATAGGTTAGGGTTGTAAAAATGGTTCACACTGCTAATGTCACCCATGTTTCAGGGAAGGGCGGCAGAAGTTGCAGGTTTTTTTTTTTTTTTTTTTTAAGAAATCCTGTGCGGGAGACTCTCTAGATTCTAGAGACTCTAGGGGTCTATGACTTTTGTTGCAGTGTCGCAGAGGTGTACGAGCTTGGTCGTCACTACAAAGCGCCAATACTCAAGCAAGACCCAGTTGCTGTAAGGCTGGATGGACCTATAGTGATCGGTCATTGGTAAAGGTTTTATGATTTTTTTCAACCCAGCGAAGAGCATATTTGGAAATATAAATGGTATATTTTTGTGCTCCGCCGGGATTCGAATCCACAACCTTCCATTTACGAGTCCGAAGTGTTGCCACAGGACTACGTTTATACTCATGTGAGGCTTGTATGTTTTTTGGAAGTGCACTCGAACCCACAACCTTCCATTTCCGAGTCAGAAGTGTTAACCACTAGACTACGGACCGGTCAAACTCAATACCAACCTATAAGTCAAGGAACATACACAAAAAAAATATCAAAGGCCATTTAATTTAGTTTGGAAATCAACTCTAAAATAAAGATTCAGTCAAGTCGTTTTCTTTTCCTTCAGAAGGGGTTTCGTTTGTGGGACAGGAGGTGGGGGTGTGTTAGGGTTGAAGGAGTGGGAGGGGTGGGGAAGGGGTGGCGGCGCCTAGGCTCACGCGTCTGCGCGCGCTCAGTTATCGCTAAGCCTCTACGCCGGACGCACGCCAGTCGGTACCGCGAAGCAACCCCCACTTGTCAAGTGATAATATATTTCCGAAATCGACTGATAGCTGCCGCCCCCCTGCGAGCGAGTACAATACCGCTCAAAACAACCCCCGACGAGTGAAAAAAGAATTGATACTTGAAAGAAAAACAGTGCAAATACTTATTTGATTGGTACTGTTAATCGTGATTGGATTAATAAGTATTTATATAATAAAGTTTACTCCAAAAAGTTGATGACGTGTAGTTTTTGTGAGAAATCATAAAAGGATATGAGTATGAGAGAAGTAGAAGAAACACATAAGGAAAAACAGTGAAAATACTTATTTGATTGATACTGTTAATCGTGATTGGATTATGTGTTTTATATAATAAAGTTTACTCTAAAAAGTTGATGACGTATAATTTTTGTGACAAATCATATAAAGATATGAGTATGAGAGATTAGAAGGGAAACGTAAGGAAAAACAGTGAAAATACTTACGGGCTTGTGCTACTCAAATGTGATTAAAGTTTATACTATTTTAAGTGATTACTTAGTAAAGTTTTCTCTAAGGAAGCTTTCCTGACGATTACATGAAAACAGTGGGAAAGTATATAAAGTAAATACATAACCGGAAAACAGTAAAAATACTTAAAAAATAATTGTTCAATGTTTTTTCTGTGTTTCATATTTAAAAAAAAAACGTGGCAATGAGATGAAAAAACATTAAATTCTTTAAAAATTACATTTGTATTTTTAAGTAATTAACGGGGTTTAATGTATAAGTATTTTTAAACAAAAAGTTTTAGGTACTATACGTGATTTTAAATTAAAAACAGGTAAAAATTGGTAAAATTGGATACACAAACGATAATCAGTGAAATATACTGTTTTTTAGTGTTTTAACATATGGAAATAATAAGTTTTTCAAATAATATGAACACATTGTTTTTGCTGAGGAAGCTTTTTTGCATTCTTTTCGTGTCGATAAATTTATAAACAAATAGTTTTTTTCGTTAAGTATTTAATATAATTAAGTACATAATTATAAATTCAAATAATACTTTAGTAAATCATAAGTACTTATGATGGAGTGAACTTTTAAATTTTGTGAGTAAATTATTACAATTGTCGTTGAGTTTTAAGGTACTTGTAGTACTGAAGAAGTGAGTGAAAATTGTTGGGAAAAGTGCTTGAAGAATATTTGTGAAATCCTCAGTAACAGGATTAAAAACTCAACAAAGGTGAGTCTAATTGGATTGGAATCCACTTTTTTATTGTATAACGTTACTTATTATAATATAAGCTATGCAAACTATTATATTGACATATATATTAATATTTATTTGTGTATTTGACGATATAATTTTTCATACATGCGGTAATACAAATAATAAAGAGCTTTGAGGTACTCTTAAATGAAATGAAATCAACTTTTTGTGTGAAAGGGCAGCTTGGATGAAATTTCACCCTTAGGGATGCTTATGATAACATGAAAAAAATGTATGCCATACTACATATCTATGTATAATCAAAGTTGAAAATATAAGATAAAGTTAAAGTTTCATGATTGATGTCCGGTCGATAGCTCAGTTGGTAGAGTGCTTGCATTCCATGCCGTGAGCTCGGGTTCGAATCCCACCGAGGGTGTCAAAAATGATTTCCCGTTTCGGTGTTTAATTCAAACCCCAAAATAAAATACCGTAAAGGCTTAATCAGCCTTCACAAGAAATGAGTACCAGCCCTGTCGGAAGCTGAGAAACCTCCACTTCAACTGAAGTGGTTGGCGTAAGGCCGGCCCCCTTACCTGTAAAAATAAATAGATTCAACTCGCCACATGCGACCCCTTCGGGGGTAACGCGGCAAGAAGTCACACTATTGTGTAGCTTAGTTGCGTTTTTTGCGTTTATTGATGCACACTCGAAAGCAAACACGTGTATGTTCGCGCTTACACTTGCTGAATGTGTACAAACAAAATAAAAACCGAAATCTCAAATAAATTCAAGACCTGCAGCTCTTGCCGCTCTTCGTTGAAACAGGGGTGACATTGGAAAAAGGAAACCGTTTTTTACATTAGTTATGATTATGCCGTCTCATATAAACCTTTTAGTGAAAGAAAAAAGATGTGAAATACATTATTCAGAAGTCGTTGGGATGGTCAAGGTGTCGAGCGCTCGAATTTACGTTATTGACAATAACGCTGGTTCGAGCCCCGCCTGCATCATGTCCTATCAACAATAACTTCGACCCTTCTGTAACATATGTCATTGGGTAGTTCTTAATCAATATTTCATTAAATAAAATAGTGATGTATTGAAAAATGATCATTCCTTGACTTATAGGTTGGTATGAGGCTGACCACCCATACTGTAAAAAATGGTTCACTTTACCAATGTCACCCCTGTTTTAGGGAAGGTCGGCAAAAGTTGTGGGGCTTATGTTCATTTGAGGTTTGGATTTTATTTGTAAGTACACATTCAGCATTTGTAAGCGCGAACTACACTTGTTGGTTTGTGGGCATACATCTGAGAGCTTTAAATGAATATATCCTTGCAACTTAGATTATAGATTATGGATCTGTCCAATACATACTGATATATACGTACATATCTTTGTCAATACTTACATAATTGCTAGAACCGTTTACAAATAAAATATTTACTCACTGTAATTTTTATAATATGGAATATTGTAGGGGTGTGTACACAGTACATACATATAAAAAAGTACTTCAATTTCCGTTACCCTCCAATAAATTCCTAATTGATTGTACATGATTTTTCTCCGGCGCCCTAAAAAATACAAAATCCACCCCCCAATACACTTTTCTGATCCTCCCCTAGCTATGCATTTTATTAGGGGTCAATATTTCATCCAAGATTCTTAAGGGAATAACAATTTGCTGATCTTTCCCTTGCAAACATGTTTTTATATTTTTTCATTTGATAGGAATCTTTACTACGATGACTGTATCCTGCCGCCGTTCCACTAATGGTAGCCGGTACCTCCGCAGATGCGTCTCCACTTTTTTCAGTCCTTGCATACCTCTTTCTAAGTTTCAATATTAATCACTTTCTTCATACATACTCTTCTCTTATTATCACTCTGCAGGTTCCATTCTTTCGCAATCTCACCTATTTGGTCTGTCCATTTCTTCCTCGGACTTCCATTCCACGCTTTCCTCTGAAATTTGTTTTTTAAAGTGAGAAATAAAGACAGGTGTCAAGAATTGCAAAGAGCTAGTTTATTTGAGGCTAAGATTTTCTCATGTTGTTAGGTTAGTATGAGGCTGATACCCATGCTGTATAGACTCGGTTCACTTTTGCAAATGCCACCCCGGTATCAAGGGAAGGCCGGCAAGAGTTACAAGGTCTATGTCCATGTGAGATTTGGTTTATTTTGTATGCACACATACAGAATTTGTATGCAGTCTTAATTGTGCGTGCTTTTAGGCATGCATTGAATATGATCAATATATCTTTGCAACTGAATGTGGATCTCAAATGCACATAGATTTCAGTAACTAGTAAATGTCATTTTATGCATAAATATGTTCTCGAAATGGAAAAATTGGTCCTCATTATTTCTGGCACCCTCGGTGGAATTTGAACCCAGGCTCTCGGCATGGAATGCAAGCACTCTATCAACCGAGTCATCGACCAGAAATGTGAAACAAAATAAAAAAATCAGACATACTTTTTAAAAGGGGACTCGTCCATATATTACGTCATTCTCATTAAGGGGGGGGGGGGGAGTCTGGTCTGCGGATGATGGCAAATAATGTACGTGTACCAAAAGTTACGTCGTTCTTGTAAATACCAATTTCTACAAAATATACAAAATATTATGTAAGTAATATAACATTATTAATTATTAAGCTCATCCATTATTACAGCAAGAGGGGGGGAGGGGGTCATTAGATAATGACTATAGGATGATTGTAAGGGGGGGGGGGGAGGGGTCGAAAATCGGCCAAAATCGATGACGTAATTTATTTACGACCCCAAAATAGAAATACTGTACTGATTTAGTTGTTTTATCGCAATCCAACTTAAACTGATTTAAATTTGCAATCGAGCTGTGTGCTAAGTGCAGTTGACCGTTGTTTTTTTCATAACGGAATTTTCAGTTAAAATGTAAAGCCAGTCGACCGCAACATTTGCTGTGTTTTTTTCCCGAAATCACTGAAAATCACTGAGGAGAATGTGTGTGTGTGTGTGACGCAGATCTCGGTATGAATAAAACAACAACGTCACAGTGCCCGGGACAGCACTATGTATGGAAATGGAAAATACAGTTCTATTCGGACTAAAGAGATTCTCTTAGGACGAATATCGAAAACATGAATATTAGATATTTTCTATTCTTTACTGTTGATGTTAAAGATGGTATCTGATACAATATGTGCTAATACATAGTATGTTTCAAATTATACCGGAGACGTCACCGTTCATCCCACTCTCCCTCTAGAGAAAGATCCACTTATCTTGTAAATGGAAAAGAGACATAAATACGAAGGGGAGATTACGATGACCGAGCATGAATCGCTTGTTTTTTTTACTTCTTATCTCCCCGTTTTTTTAAAAAACTTTCTCTTTTCATTTTGTTACGCAATAAGTTTTTTTGCAATCTTGACGTTGCGTAAATTCAGCACCAAAAAAATCTGCAATTGTAGCTCATACAATCTAAGATGGAATATCTATTTTTATATAAAACGTATATTTTTGATTTTTTAAGAAATCCTGTGCGGGAGACTCCCTAGATTCTAGAGACTCTAGGGGTCTATGTCACTTGTTGTAGTGCCGCAGAGGTGTACGAGCTTGGTCGTCGCTACAAAGCGCCAATACTCAAGCAAGACTCAGTTGCTGTAAGGCTGGATGGACCTTTGGTGACCGGTCATTCGTAAAGGTTTATGAATGTGTCAACACATACGACGTCTTTGAGAAATTGTGGCAAGAAGTTACACTAAATTTGTAGCTTAGTTACAAAAAAAATTAACTCATTTTCTAAATGAGAGGCCAATATTATCCATGCATAAAATTTTTGTATACACACAAAATTACGAAAAACAGAACCATTAATAAACATGATTTATTGAATTTTGTATTGTCAGGGCTTAATCGAATTTTGTTAACATTTTGGATTAATCAACCTGGTCTATTTATGAAGTTAAATAGGTGCTTTGGTAATCTGTTACAAACAAAAGATAAACTATGAAGTCTCATTAAATAATTTTATTAATGTTATAAGATAAATTGTGTGCTTCACAATCAAATTAATTTTTTTAATACATGGCAGTATAAAATGCGTACACTTTACATTGTCGTGTCGTTTAAAGTTGTCGATTAGTGATAAATCTAATTTTTTAAAGAAAATACGGCGAGTGTTAGAAAATATTTCCTATTTCTCTGATTTCTTTCAACTCAAACTTAATGACGAAATCAAACCAGCCTTCCCTTAGAAATGAGAACCGTCTTCCTCAAAAGCAGGTTAGCTCTACCTTAAGTTAAGTGCTGGCCTCCTTGTCTGTAAAATAATTAGGTTTCATGAATTTAAATAATAAATCCTGTCGTGAGTCATTTTGTACAGAATTATAAACGGATTTTACAAACCGTAGGTACTATAGGGAAGAACGGATTTCTCTACGCTTCATCGAAGTAGTATCCAACGTCATCAGAAGACATGCCTTTTCAACAACCCCTTTAAGGTTGTGATTCGGAAGAATTGTGAACGAGGAATCGTAGAAGAGGTACATCTCATAATAACGTTGGATACGACCTGTTCTTCTCTACAACACTGTTTTTATTTTAAATTCTATAAGCTATAATCTAAGTTGGAGACAGATATTTAAATTCAGAGCTCAAATCAAATGCATGCTCACAAACAGACACCTGTAAGTTAACGCTTACAATGCTGATTGTGTACTTACAAATTAAAATCCAAACATCAAATGAACACAAACCCTGCAACTTTTCCGATCTTCTTTGAAACAGAGTTGACATTGGCAAAATGAACTATTATTTTACAGTATGGATGGCAATAAGCAATGAGGTATATTCGTCAAATGCGATTCTTTGATGGAAAACACTGCCACACGTTGTTGATGTTTTGAATAAATACAAAAAATAAAAATCGATTGAAATTAAAACTTACCTCCCGAAAGTCTGAAATGTTGCTGAAATGAGACGATGTTATAAATTATGTCCTAAATCAAGTACGAAGCTCGGGCGTCCGTTTCGGGTGGAAGCGTCGCGGCGCCCGTACCGCCCCCACGGTTAATTTTTCCCCAGTAATTGTATAATCGATCGCCTTCATAACCAACACGCGGTAGAATAGAACATTTCGTTTCCTAAATAAAAACATTGTGCTATATTTATCTGTCTGTTTTTTTAGTTTATTTGATGAACTAAAAAAAAAAAAAAACATTAGGAATGCATTGACTATTTCTTAACACTGTTACGAATGTGTGATTGTGTGTCTGTATGATTTTTGTACTTCTTGGTAAGTACAAGTAAACTCTCACTGTGTGTATGTGTGTTTTTTTTTACTTGAGTGAGTGTGTCTTTAGATGAAGGTTTTATTAATTGCACTAGTTTTTAATCGAATGTTCTGGCAAAGTCACGAATGTTCCAGTTCGCAAAGATTCGAGAACCGTCCTCATGTCATACTATCCTAATGTTGTTTTTGTTCCTTGAATTATATGCGGCTGACCACTCACGCTTGTCAGGAGTCTGGTCCACTCTATTTTTCTCTATGCTGCTGAAACATGGACCATAAAAGCAGCAGAAAGAAGAAAAATTGACGCTTTTAAAATGTGGTGCTGGAGGCGCATGCTTCGAATCCCATGGACGGCTAGACGCACCAATGAGTCCATTCGTCGGGAGCTGCGTTTGGATGGCTTGACTCTGGCCAACATGTGTACACGCCGTATTCTTCAGTTCTTCGGACACGTTGTCCGTGGCAATGAGGATAGCCTGGAATGACTGGTTGTGATCGGTAACTTGGAGGGTAAGAGAGGAAGAGGTAGATCCCCCACACGATGGACCGATCAAGTGAAGACAGCAGCAGGCACCTCGGTAGTTGGAGCGTTGCGGGCAGCGCAGTCGAGGGAGAGCTGGAGAAGATTGGTTGCTTCCACAAGGGTCACAACCCTCAGTAATGAGGAATAGGATTAAGAAGAAGACCACTCATGCTGTATAAAATGTTTCACTTTGCCAATGTCACTCCTGTTTCAGGGAAGGTCGGTAAGAGTTGCAGGGCTTATGTTCATTTCAGATTGGGTTTTTATATTGTAGGTCCACATGCGGTATGTGTTAGCGCGAAATTATGCGGGTCTGCTTGTGGGAATGCATATGAATGTCACATGATATATATCAAAGAATCTTAAATGAGAAATCAAAATTAAACATGATTGTTTTTTTGTTACCTACCGAATTGCCTTAATTAGAATGCCAAAAAAGTGAATAAACATATAAATAGATATCAGTACTTCATGTCAAATATTTGACAGAATATATAATGCATCAAAATAGACGGCTAAATCAGAAAAAAAAATTCAGATCCAGTAAGAAGATCACAGCGACTAGCCAACCGATGCGCTGATAATGCCCATCGGAGCAACGGGCGAAATTGTCCTGAATGAATCAACCAGACCACGGCTACATAGCCCGAAAAAAGTAATTGTTATGTCAAAAAGTACCTACCGGCCGTGAAAGCTTCAATGTCATCGATCTAAATAAAATATCTTATATCGATATTCAATGTACAATTAAGACGGCTAAATGTTTACTTTGATTGACAATACGAGTTTTATGTATAATATTGCTATTTTATGGTTGAACTTCCATCATAATGTCCAGTTTATGTTATTGTATACACAGAGTAGTTCAACCTGAACTTTCTTCCGCCCCCAGCTCGGTGGTGTAGGGGTTGTTTAATCGATAAATAAATAAACTTCAGATCTTCTAAGCACACACAGGCAGGCAACCAATCAAAAAAGGATTTTGCTAGTTTTAGTGCCAGTTTTTGTAAGAAGGTTTAAGTATTACATACTTTCAACCCAAAGATATTCTTTTCTAGAAAGCTTTTTATGAAAGAATTTTGTGAAACTCTTGAAAGACAAAGCTTAAAAAATCTTATGCAATCTTGGGTAACCTTAGATATTTCACCTTTTTATAAGTATCGGTAAGTTCTTACTCTACACAAAATTTTAAATTGGAAATGTTTATTTTGAAGTCAAATGCAATTTTTACTACTTGATGTTCTTTGACTATAGATTGGTATGAGGCTGACCACCCATGCCGTAAAAACTTGGTTCTCTTTTGCTAATGCCCCCCCTCTCCCCCCCCTGTTTCAGGGAAAGGCGGCAGGAGTTACAAAGTTTATATTTAAGTGAGGCTCGGTTTATTTTGTATGTAAAAATGCAGCATGTGTAAGCGCAAACTCACATGTGCCTATTTGTGGGCATGTATCAAATGTGAGCCTTAAATTTCAATGTATATTTGTCGGTGTAATGGCCGTGGGATCAAGTCGCTGTTCTTGACTAGTATTTGGAACCAAATACGTTGGTTCGAATCACGTCTGTCCCATTTGATCATAGCTTCGCCCCTGGTTCAACAGATGCTATTGCATGCACACAAGCTTCTGCTTTCGTATGAAGACAACTGGTCAGACAAAAGGGGTTGGGGAATTGCATTCCTCTTCACAAATCTATTTAAAATAAAAAAATCAACTTAGATTATGGATTATAGATGCTTACTTTAGTTTTTATGGAGTTTTCACCGTCAGTATGTATTGAAAAATCGTTATATTTAGTTTTTCATAGTGTCAATAGATCACTGACTATAACGTCCAAGACATTTGTTTGCATTAATGTAAAAACCCATAAAATACTGCACGTAACGACTCTAGTACGCAGTACAAGAAAATATAAAAGACATTTTCTCTACACTGCACATTCATTGCGTATAAAATTTAACGTTTACATTCAACTATGTATGTACAGGGGGCTTAAAAAAAAGTACGAAAACTAAAGCAACGCCTCTAGTGAACAATTTTGTTTTCTAGTATTTTGTGAAAACTCTTTGGTAGAGTTTAAAGTTTGTTTTATACTTGGACTACTGAGCAGTGGACAAACATCCAGTGAGCGAACATTCCGGTTATCAATTGCTTTTTGTTCTTATTTGAACGGAGGACCGTTCTGCCATGTTCTTTCAAAAAGAAAAGGGTCAATCAGGAACATTTTCGAGAACGGAGAAGTAGTTATACTTATTACAAATTGTGTGCGTGGGTTTTCATTTTGAAAGGTATTTATTATATATATTTATAGGAACAACAAGTAAAAAATTATACATTTTTAAAAAGTCAATTACAACATTAAGTTTGTCGTGTATGTTCCTTGACTTATAGGTTAGTATGCGGCTGACCACCCATGCTGTAAAAATGGTTCACTTTACCAATGTCACCCCTGTTTCAGGGAAAGACGGAGAGAGTTGCAGGGTGTATGTCCATTTGAGATTTGGTTTTTATGTTGTAGGTTCACATGCGGCATGTGCAAGCGCGAACTTGTGCGTGTCTGCTTGTGAGAATGCATTTAATGTGAATTTTCAATGTAACATATCTTTGCAACTTAGATTCGATTAGATTGATTAGATCGATTTTTCATGTGTATAGTACACACGCTAGTTTCAAGGTTAAGCGGAATAAATTTTGGCTTCCATTTGTAGTATAAACTTGGCATACTTTTCCATTCTGACGAGCAAAATTCCCCATAAGAAATACGAGTAAGCCCATAAGAACCGGGGCTTCCTCCTGTGATCTAATTTGTCACTTTGACCGCCATTGTTGACGGCCACAACCATGTCCTCCCACGGACTAAAATCTCTTGATTTATCGATGCTCTGTAACCCAAGCATACAGCCTTACGTTTAAAGCTTACCACTGTAAAAAAAGTATCGAAACTGTATCACTCACACGAGGTTCTGTTTAAGTTTCAATATATTTTTTGATAAACGCTATGGTTGAGTTTAAATGTTAACACTTAGGTAGGTTTGATGTTTTTGAGGCTCACGGTAGAAATATTTACTTGTAGGCATTGTGCTACGCCATTTTTCACGACCCCTTTTAAAATTGTACCTACTAGCAATAAGCGATGCTATTTTTCAAGTAGAGATAATAACAATCTGTCTTAAAGTTAACGGAGTCTTTGTAAATGCTGAGAATTTTTAACGCGCAGGGATGAACGTTTAAGACTTTATTCATATTGTTTAAACGTTTTTACTGGGTTCTATTTTAATAAAACTGCAATTTTTTTATTTTCACAGAATTTATTTTACACAATTTGGTTCAATTGATTTCTAGCTCTGGCTTTCGAACTTCACGGCTCAATGCTTTATCGATACTCTGGCTTGCACACGATTTCGGCTCACATTTATACTCGTTCATACGGACATACGGACGGTTCTCGAACATAGTTGATAATTTAATACCAGAGCGTTCCACCAGCGCAGCGTGATAAGGATCACGTGTATGTAGTAATACTATCATGGACCAGACTGTTCTATGTATGCATTTACAGTCGCACGTAGGTACTCCAAGTTCGTAGTTCGTAACACTATCATCATCATACTAGTGCCAGACTGTTCTATGTATGCATTTAAAGTCGCACGTTGGTTCTCCAAGTTCGTAGCAATATAAGCAAGTATGTACAGGACTGACAGTGAGACACCAAAACGTCACAATACATATAACATGATATAAACAAGAGATCAATACACAAACGCACAGATACATGATTCTAATCATCCGTACGTTGTTTTCATATATTTATGTCGGAAGGTACTAACTCGAAATGAGTCCAGTTTCCAAAACTGTTGTCTATCTGCTTTTATCGAAACCGAGCACTGAGCCACTGAACTACTCTACTAACCTTCTAATTTCTTGCAGATTGTCCCCACCGGGGTCGAATGTAGAAAGTGTAACCTATTTATTTTTACACGTAAGGGGGTAAGCCTAACGCTAACTACTTCAGGTGAAGTGGGGGTTTCCCAGTTCCCGAGGAGGCTCGTACTCATTTGTCGTGAAGGCTGAGTAAGCCTTGCAGGTATTTTATTTTGGGTTTGAAATAAGCACCAAAATGGGAAATCATTTATGACACCCTCGGTGAGATTCGAACCCGGGCTCTCGACATAAAATGCAAGCACTCTACCCAACTCAGCTATCGACCGGACTGATCGGACACTGAAATAATTCACAGACATGTAATCAAAAGATAATTTGTGAATAATTTTTTTGTGTCTTTTGTGATTTTGTTCTGTTTGTTGTCCATAGACATTATTATTTATTGATTTATAAAATGTAATTTGTCGTGTATGTTCCTTGACTTATAGGTTGGTATGCGGCTGACCAGCCATGCTGTAAAAATGGTTCACTTTGCCAATGTCACCCCTGTTACAGGGAAGGACGGCAAGAGTTGCAGGGTGTATGTCCATTTGAGATTTGGTTTTTATGTTGTACGTTCACATGAGGCATGTGCAAGCGCGAACTTGTACGTGTCTGGTTGTGAGAATGCATGTAATGTGAATCTCCAATGTAACATATCTTTGCAACTTAGATTAGATTAGATTAGATTTTGTTGTGTGCAAAATTTACTTTAGTATACAGATGATCCATGTATTAAATGTCCCTGAATAACTCCGTGAGTCCTTTGTTGTTTTTCTTTTTGTAAAGAAGGGCATTACTAAGTTGTGAAAATCTTAAGGAAAGTCTTTTGTATGGTAATATGACAAGTAATACGCCTCCGCGAGTTCTTAAAAGACATTTTCAAGTACGTGAAACAAAGGCAAGAAGTGGTTTAAACCAGAAAAATGAATTTTCAGGGAAATTAAGAATATAAATTCAAAATAAATTTTCCTCGAAAGCTTGAGATACGTTCGTGTATTTATATTTGTTTTTCATTAAAAAAATACTGTTTTTTTTAGTATGTACTTAGGTGTCTTGTACAAATAGAAAATTAGAATTTACAGTATTTTTTTTTTCCTAAAGAATGAGCAATATATATTATTAATATTAGGATGATTTATTTGGTGAGTGCTGTTTTTGTGTGTATCACACCTCAAGAGCCCTCTTCGAGCTTGGTCGTCGCTGTAGAAAGCGCCAATTCTCAAGCAAGACCCTGTTGTTGTGAGGTTGGATGGACCTTTCAGTGACCGGTCTTTGGTAAAGGTTTATGAATTTTTCAAATCAGCGAAGAGCACATTCGAAATGTAAATGGTATATTTTTTGGTGCTCCGCCGGGATCCGAATCCACAACCTTCCATTTACGAGTCCGAAGTGCTGCCACTGGACTACGGACCGGCCCAATAAAATGGTTAAACTCACAATAAGGAATATTTAAAAGGGAGAAGATTTTTAAAAACTTAAATATTCAATAGGAAACCCAAACACATAAGGCACTCAATGAGACATAGCTCCTTTCTTACCAAAATCTTTTCAGTTCGGTCGATAGATCAGTTGGTAGAGTGCTTGTATTTCATGCCCAGAGCTCGGATTCGAATCCCACAGAGAAAACTCGAACTAGAGAAATGATTTCACGTTTTGGTGTTTATTTCAAACCCAAAAATAAAATACCTGCAAGGCTTACTCAAGATGTTATTTATTGTGTATGTTACTTAACTTATAGGTTGGTATGCGACTAACCACCCATGCTGTAGAAAATGGTTCACTTTGCCAATGTCACCCCTGTTTCAGGGAAGGTCGGCAAGAGTTGCAGGGTGTACGTTCATTTATTTGAGACTCGAGTTTTTATATTGTAAGTCCACATGCGGCATGTTGAAGCGCGAGCTTATACATGTATGATTTTAAGAATGCATATAATGTTAATCTCCAATTCTACATATCTTTGCAACTTAAGAAAGATAAGATTTACTCAGCCTTCACATGAAAAGAGTCACAGCCCCCGCGAAAGCTGAGAAAAGTTTCAAATTAAAAAAAAAATTCCGACCTCATTCAAATTAATCAACCTTTTTCATACATTACGTGTACATTACCTACCTGCCTCATTTTGAAGTTTTTAAATGCACTAAATAAGCTTTTATCTAACATATCTATAATCTATAATCTGATTTGCAAAGATATATAACCATTTAAAACTCATATCAAATCCATGTCCACAAACAAACACGTGTAGTTCGCGCTTACAAATGCTGAATGTGTACTTACAAATAAAATCGAAACCTCAAATGAACGCAAACCCTACAACTTTTTCCGACCTTCCCTGACACAGGGGGGGCATTGGCAAAGTGAATTTTTTTTAAAAGATGGGTGGTCAGCCTCATACCAACGTATAAATCAAGAAATATCAATTAGATTTAATAACGCAAAGTGTTTTTGTTTCGTTATATCACAACTGTGCCACTAGATAAATGGTCCGACTCGACTTTTCTGATTTCCTGGTTTCTTTTGAAGACTCCTACGTCGCGTTTTTCACACAAGCTCATTTTCGACTTGGATTGAATCCAGAATGGTAACAGCTGCTGTCACCAAGACTGGAAAAACCTCCTCCAGTCGCGAAGATTTCTTTTCAGCGTACAAATTGGCTCACTGGTTAATCGCCGAGTCTGTTTTGCGGTGAGTCCGTTAATCGGTTATTCATTTAGTCGGTTAATCAGTTAATCACTTACACGGTTATTCACAACATATTCTATCCATCAGTGGCGAAGGGTGCCATACAAGCCGGTTCCCATTGGCTTCCCTTTTAAAATGATGTAACAAAGTAGTTAAAAAATATAGGCACAAAGTAAAAAACTACATTTAAAACCGAAGAAACAATACGTATTTTTTCCCCATTGAAACCATGCAGTCTACTGTATGGCACCCTTCGCCACTGCTATCCATGGATCATCGTATTTTTTAATGGAGATTCACGTCAATGCGTCGGTTGAGCAATGGATTTGCTGTGTGCTAATAACCGATAGTAATAATTATAATATAATAATCTAAATTGTAAAGATATAATTACATTAGAGATTTATATAAAATGCATTCATACAAGCAGGCACGTATAAGTTCGCGCGTTAACATGCCACATGTGAACTTATGAAATAAAATAATATGAACAATACAAAACTCAATCTTAAATGAATATAAGCCCTGTAACTCTTGCCGAACTTCCCTGAAACAGGGGTGACATTGGCAAAGTGAACCATTTTTTTACAGTTAAGGGTGGTCAGTCTCATAAGATCTCATAAGTCAAGGAAGTCAAAGCATATTTCTAGTTGAAATTGGTTAATTATTAAGGTAGTTAATAAATTTGACACCTAGTTGACAAGTTAACAAAATCAGTTTATTAGTGATTTGGTGAAGATTTTGAACAATTAATAGTTTAATAAATGAGTCTGATAATAATCAGTTATTTGCTTAGATATCTAAATTGCTTATTCTGTTAATTTTTTTTCTGGTTAATCGATAAGTCTGTTAATTGCTTTATTTTTCAACCATAGTGTTAGGGTTAAGGTTGACTCATTCAAATTCCCCTACATACATTATTTATGTATTTAATTAACCTATCATTATTTAAATGTTTGTGTCAATGTTATTTTTTACTCTCAAAAATCCCAAACAGTGTCAGTTAGCCATTTACTTTAGTTAATCATAAATTCACCTAGTCAGTTATTTGTTTATCAGTTAGTCAATTAGTTAGTTATAAATCAAGTAATTGCGCAATAAGTCAATCGATTCGATTGTAAATCACTTATTTAGTGAATCGTTTAAAAGCTTAAATGATTTGTTTGTTAAAATTTTATCCGGTTGATTGGTTACTCACCAAGTTAATCGCTAAGTCGGTTAATCGGTTAATCTTTCATGTAGTCCGTTAATCGCATTGTGAGTCAAACCCTCGAGGTTAATAATTGAAACACTTAAGGCGGAATGCGAGCCTAATTAAAGAATTTCCTTTGAAAAGCAGACGGCTCTTTAAAAATACTTCTGTGTATTTACTTGATTCGCAGTAGATTAACTCCCGCGTCAATATTTCAGTTAATTAATCCTTTTTTAATTAAAAACTCTCTAAAGGAATCTAATTGGGTTGTGATTTTTTTCAAACATTGTTTCTTTAGTTAAGTAAAAAACGTTACGCGCCAGCTTTGTTTTTTGAAATAACCATAGGAAATAACAATAAAGTTAGACAGATTTTTTTTGTATCAAAAAGCTCTTGTTATATTTTTCAGTTCTCGTTATTTTTACTAACTTTTTTCTGCTAATTGTTGTGATGGATATAAATGAATTGAAAGAGGTACGTAAGGATAGGAGGTAATGGAGGCAGCTTTGCAGAAGCTCTGGCGACAGAGTTGCAGTTACAGTTACAGGAAATAACTCCGTTGAAACGTTGTGACATCCAACCTTTTCTTCATTAAGTACTTCTCGTAAAATCCATTTTCCACATATTTCGTACATATATATTTAAATTTTATTGCTCTCTATTGACTTGTTATGGTTATTACTTTTATGCGCATTATTAAGGTTAGTTATCTTTGATAGCAAAGAGTAATTGGAGACTGAGAGTGCCCATACATTATCATAAAAGTCGAGAAAAATATAAAACTGTTGTATGCGTGCGCTGTTTGCCTTCATGAAACATCGTTGCAAGAGTAAACTCAATTATTCCTGAAAAATTCTCTATGGCAAGAATACATTATGTGAAAGTTTGTTTTCTATCCTCTATGTTGCAAAGATACAATAATATAAAATACATATTACATATTACAATAATATAAAATACATAAATACATATTGTTCCTTGACTTATAGGTTGGTATGCGGCTGACCACCCATACTGTAAAAAATGGTTCACTTTGCCAATGTCACCCCTGTTTCAGGGAAGGACGGCAAGAGTTGCAGAGCTTATGTTCATTTGAGATTGGATTTTTATGTTGTAGGTCCACATGCGGTATGTGTTAGCGCGAAATTATACATGTCTGCTTGTGGGAATGTATTTAATATAAATCTTAAATGATATACATCTTTGCAGCTTAGATTAGATTAGATTAGATATTACATGTATGCCCACAAACAAGCACGTGTAAGTACGCACTTACAAATGCAAGTAATTACCCCTGAAACTTTTGTCGGCTTTCCTGAAACAGGCGTGACATTGGCATCGTGAATGCATGCCCATGAACAGGAGCTTGTAAGTTCGCGCTTACAAAATGCTTTATGTGTACTTACAAATTAGTCCATGACATAAAAACACAACTTTAATGAACTTACACTCTGTAACTCTTGCAGTAAGAATGGTCAGCTTCATACCAACCAATAAGTCAAGGAATACCTTGAATACTTCTTTCATCACCTCAGGGTTTGTCACTCTTACGAGTATCATGCATGCTCTTTTCTTTTTTGTAGATTTAAGTTATTAGTAATCGCTATTTATTCAATACATTTTTTCCTTGGTCTACTCCTTACGACGTTTAGTTTTCCATTTCCTTGTAAATACTTTTTTGTATTCTTTCATCGACCACTTGGTACCTATCTCTTCGTCTCACTGCACAAGGGAAGAATTGAATTTATGAACCGCGATAGCTGCTGCAATGTGCCACAATAAAACGCATCCATTTTCATTCGGGCCATGTGTGTCAGATTATCATATCAGATTCGTATGTCTCTAGAGGTTTACGACGCGCTGTAAAAATAATGTTCATTTTTATCATTGCAGAAAATAGCAGTGCTTTATTTGGCGGGAAATGGTGTTCAAGTGCGCAATTCCAGTGTAGGGGAAAACACCATTTTCAACAAAAATTTACAGCTAAAATGTGTCCACGCGAAAAATGGCATTTGTTTGCGCATTTTTTTTCAAAATGGATTTCGCTACCATGTTTAGAAGTAAAATAGTTTAAAAACGTCCAAAATCAAATGGTGCTATTCTTAGATATATTCGTCGCCCGTTGAGCTCATGTTTTGCTTAATTTTGATTCTTGAACATTTTTGAAGGAGTTAGGCTCGTGTCCTGAGCTCAACACCCCCCCAAACCTAACCTGCAAATGTATGCGGACTTAGTCGGACACAAATCCGGCTCAGGGATGGTTGAAATGGCAGTCGATTTTGACAACTGTCATATTTAATATTAAATAAAGACTTTAATTGTTGCATCGTTGTTACATCGATGATTTATTTGGTGAACGCCGTTTTCGTGTGAATCACACCTGAAGAGCTCTCAACGAGCTTGCTTGTCGTTACAAAGCGCCAATTGACAAGCAAGATACATTTTCTGTAAGAATTAATAGTGACCGGTCTGCCTTTTAGACTTAGATTTCCTTCACTAATAGGCTAGTATGAGGCTGAATCCCCATGCTGTAAAAACTTGGTTTACTTTTGCCAACGCTACTTCAGTTTCATGAAAATGCAGCAGGAGTTGTAAAGTTTATGCTCATGTGAGGTTTAGTATATTTTGTATGTACCTACACATACAGTGTGTGTTAGCAGAAATTTAATGTGCCTGCTTGTGTGCATGCATTAAATATGAGAGATATACATTTGCAACGCAAATGATAGATTATACCTACATAAAAAGTTCTTCTTATTTCTCGAAAAAGCGCCTTTTATACCTTCTAGTGGCGAAGGGTGCCATACAAGACGATTTTCATCGGTTTCCTGGTTCAAATATGGCGTAAAAATGATAATAAAGTAGACTGCATGGTTTCAATGGGGGAAAAATACGTATTGTTTCTTTGGTTTTAAATGTATATTTTTACTTTGTGCCTATATTTTTTAACTACTTTGTTACATCATTTTTAAGGAAAGCCTCATTTTAAACCTTCACAAATGGATCTCTTTTTGCGTGCCAATAAAATAATGCAATTAAGTTATCTAATCAGATTGTTGTGCGTGCACTCATTACCTCAGAGTGCATTTCACCGCAGCCTGGTTTAGCAATGATCAAATGCAATTTTGAATATCATTTCGCACGCTGCAAGCTCCAAACCATGATTGGATTATTTTGATTTAACTTAATTAAAAGGATGTAGGTGAAAGGGCCAGAACGTACCGAAACCATTTGCGGCTTGTCCGGTATTTTTTAATTTCATTCCACATTGCACGTTGATTTTTTTTTTGCTTGCACCGGTGGGATAATGAATTTAAAGAGAGAGCTTTTTTTTAGTAGTGCAAAAAATATATTTTTTACCGAAAAACACCTCAGGTAATTTTTTTGATATATTTTTGAAGGGAAAACTTGTGAAGAAAAAAAATTGTGTTTTGCTTGCGAAAAAATGTGTAAAATAAATAAATGTTCTATCATGTGTAAGCGCAAACTAACTTCTATTTGTGTATGCGTGAGCATTTAATTGGAATTGAAAGTTACTGTTCCTATGCTCCTTAGATTATGTGCGCAAGCAAGACTCAGTTGCTGTAAGGTTGAATGATCTTTTGTATGCAATTAACATGAAGCAAACGATCATCCATAATCATCGTTATCAATGATACCAAATATGAGATGGGTTTTTGTCTCCTTGATCAACCGGAGCCACCGCTGTCTGCCCAACGCAATATTCCGTCAGTCCCATACTAAGCAAACTAATATTAAACCTAATGATTTGTTTAAAACTCCTTTTTGAACTTCTTCTTCTTTTTGTTCTCTTCAGTAAAAATTACCAAGCATCATAGCAATTTGCATTTTCGATACTGCTGCACGGAAAAGAAATTTTGTGCTTCTGCCAAGCCATTGCCTCAGGTTTACAAACCAAAATGTTCTCTTGATAATGACCTGAGTATTGAAGGTCGACAGTACTTGAGGTAGAAAATATTATAAATGTGAAAATAAAACTGCGTTTTAGAAAATAATAATTTTATTTTAAACAAAATGTTCTGCTTCAAATTATAGCTCGTCTAATCTAATCTAATCTAAGCTGCAAAGATATATATCATTTAAGATTTATACTAAATGCATTCCCACAAGCAGATATGTATAATTTCGCGCTAACACATGCCGCATGTGGACCTACAATATAAAAACCCAATCTCAAATGAACATAAGCCTTGCAACTCTTGCCGTCCTTACCTGAAACAGGGGTGACATTGGCAAAGTGAACCAATTTTTATATTATGGGTGGTCAGCCGCATAACAACCTATAAGTCAAGGAACTCGTCATCCTTCAATTCTTCCTGTGTGATAAGGAAGCTAAAAAATTTCGTTTGTTCTAACTTAATACTTTTGATCAGTAGTCGAAGGCGTTAACCTATTGTGTTTTTAGTTCTACCGAGTTGTTTTTTGCAACAGCCAAGGTTTCCGCCCTTTGTAGTTTAGATTGTCGCTTAATCAGCAGAATTCAAGTCAGAGGGCGCAAGAATCCTTAAGCTCCCTTCCTCCCTTAGCAAAGCTACCCTGAGGCGCCACCAGAATATAAAAAGGGGGGATGGTTTGGGCAGATAAACGAATGAAACGTCTTTTCAGAATTAGTGAAGGTGGCTTCGTTCTAATTAACTTAATTTGAAAGGAAAATTTGAGGATTTTAATTTTGTATTTTTTAGGAGGACATTTGTTTGACGATGTGATATAGGATTTTCAACAGAGCAAAAAAAATAATTAATAAACTGATTCAGTATTTGTTAAGAAATATACTCTGAAGCAAGGATTGTTTCAAGAAAATTTTGATCATTAGAGTTTTATATAAAAATCTTTTTTATGAACTATACCTACATTTTCTGATTTTTCTTGGAAATAAATGCATTTGACATATTATAAAAATACATTCAAAATCCGATTAATGATTTATTTGGTGAGCGTTGTTTTTGTGTAAATCCCACCCCAAGAGCTCTCTGCGAGCATGGTTTTCACTACACACAATTTTTCAATGAAGACCTTTTGTTGTAAGGCTGGAACAATCATTGTGACCGGTCTTATTAAAGGCAGATATTTTTTTTAACGCAGTTTAGATCATTTTGTAAAATTTAATGATATTTTTTGGGCTACCTGGGAATCTAACCCACTACTTTCCTTCGCGTTCCATACCGTTAACTACTAGACTGCATATCTGTATAAACCATATTCTTTACATGAAATATGCTAAGTTTAAAAAAAAATACGTTTATTAAGGATAGCCAGATGGATGGCCAGATCCCTTTGCTGAGTTGTTTCCACTTCTTCCTGTGCATGTTTTTTTCAAATCATTATTGTTTTTCACATTTTCCATTTTTTATGCCGACCATGATATTTTTTCTCCCAATTCAACAATGTGATTAAGTTATACATTTCTTTGTTCTCTCTTCCCTCTTTCTTTCTCTCTTTCTCTCTCTTCTCTCCCTTTCTTTTTTTGACTTTCATATTTATTTTGTATATACATATACTCCACAAATATACAAGTTGATAAGTATGCAAGTATGCAAGGATCGAAAGAAATGGCGGTTGATCTGTAATGCTGGCGGTTAAAGCTAAGGCTTTTAAATTAAAAAAATATGTGTTGTAGTTTTTTTTAATTTTTTACTGTTTAATTGCTTAGAATTTATTTGTTTTATATATTTGATTGTATTAATTGCTTGTACTCCTTGACTGATAGGTTGGTATGCGGCTGACCACCCATACTGTAAAAAATGGTTCACTTTGCCAATGTCACCCCTGCTTCAGGGAAGGTCGGCAAGAGTTGCAGGGCTTATGTTAATTTGAGATTGAGTTTTTATATTGTAGGTCCACATGCGACATGTGTTAGCGCGAAATTATATATGTCTGCTTGTGAAAATGCGTTTAATATGAATCTTAAATGATATATATATATATATTTGCAGCTTAGATTTAGATTAGACTCCACAAATATAAAAGTTGATAAATTACTTTTGTTTTGAAAATGCATGGTTGAAAAAAAGTATTTGATGAACTAATGTTCATGACTCAGTTAGCCAATACATTTCCATCGCTTGTAAATGGGTGTAATCAAGTTGTCCATACGCTGTGACGTGGGCGAGTTGTCCCACTAATAGCTTTGCGGGTATTATGTAAATGATACTTTGCCTACTCGCACTCTCTGTCCGTACTGAAGCGTGGCTAATGCAAATAATGAATAGATTCCCCAGCTTCGATCGCGGTACTTGATGTAACAAAAGGTCTGCCAATGCCTGCCCGGGTACAATCGGCGTGGAGGCCAAATGACTGCAGGATACCAATTGACTGTGGGAGACCAAATAAATGTAAGATTGACTGTATTTTGGACTAATAGGAGTAAATATGAATAGAGACCTAATGATTTTAGAAGAACATATGACTAAAGGCGATTAAATGACTGTGACAAAGTACCTGTAGGAGGCCAAATAAATGTAAGATTGACTATATGTTGGGCTTAGGAGTTGATATGAATAGAGACTTCATGATTGTAAAAGAACGAATGACTATAGGAGATTAAATGACTGTAGACGAAAAAACTGTAGGAGGCCAAATGACTGCAGGATACCAATTGACTGTGGGAGACCACATAAATGTATGTTTGACTGTATGTTGGACTAAGAAGTTTATATGAATGGAGAACTAATTATTGTAGAAGAACAAATGACTAAAAGGGACTGTAGACGAAATGATAACTTTAGGAGATCAAATACATGGTGATCACCAAACGACTGTTAGAGCTCAAGTTAACATCAGAGACAAATTAATTTCAAATACAGAGTGATTGAATAAAAAATACAGAAAACTTGAAGTAGACTATCCAGTCTATAAAGTGGACCAGATGACTTTCGAGCCAAAATTTTACTAGGCCAAATGACAAGTATCTCAAATTACTCTACTAGGTTAAATGACTTTAGTGGACCAAATGACTGTAGAAAATCAAATGACTGTAGGACCTCAAATTACTGTAAATGAAATGGTTAGGAGACCAAATTACTTTACGAGGCCAAATGGCTGAAGGAGAGGAAATTATCGTTGGAGGCCAAATGTCAGTGCGAGCCCAAATGACTAGTGGGTCCTAAGCGTTCACACTATATTTAGGGGGCTCACTTACAACAGTTCGGACAAGAAGAATATACTGACTAATAATACTAAATTATGACTTATAATAAAAACAGTTCTTACACTGAAGCTCAAAATTTCAGCGTAGAAATTATCTAGATTAATTAAGTGTTTGAACTAGATTCATTAAGAGTGAGAATAAGAGAAAAGTATGTATAAAGAAAGTGATGAATGTTGAAGAGATGAAAAATATATATGCTAGGACAGAAAAAAGTGGAGACGCATCTGCGGAGGTACCGGCTTCCCCTAGTGGAACAGCGACAGAATACAGTAACAGTACCAGTAACTAATTGGGCTGGTGTATCTTCTTATATGGAAAAACCCATGGCCTTGGGAAAAACCTTACACCTTAGACAATCCTCTTAGGATGGGCTTGCGCAACATTCAGTATTGGTAATAAGACGCTTTAAGACTTATTTTAGTTCCTAAATAGGTTCATGACCTTCCAAACTACAGTTTGCTGAAAAGTTAACCCCGTTTTCATAAAAATTTGAAATATCCACTAATTTCTTTAAATTGTGATGGTAGAATATTATTTTTCCCAGATTTTAAGGAAGATGATCAAGACATCGTGGGTAGAGAGGAAGTCCAACAAACAGGTGTTGCTGGACGTAGAATGAGCAAGTCACATATTTTAAAAGAGGAAAACCGAACTAATAGGGCATACAATTAGACATAGCAATATTTTTTAAGGTAAATTCTTGGGAAAACAAACAAACGGTTGCCTAAGAACTTAACGCTTCCAGAATTTGAAGAGGCTCAAGAATGTCTCGTCCTATTCACAGATCAAGATGATGACAACCAACAAATACAGATGGCTAGCACAACACGACAAGATACTGCCTTTAGAAGATGATGACTATCCATGGAAGCGCGGTAAAATCTTTCAGGAAATACGAAAGGAGGGTGTTTGCCGGTTCAAGGCGATCGGTACTTTGAGTAAATATGACTATGATGACGAGTTGATGAGTTGGTGATTTCTTTATAGCGCCGTTTCATGATGTGCAAACACTCCAAGAGCGTTTGTGCAAATGATGTCAGAAATTTTCTTGTCTTAGAGCATTTCGGAACTTTTCATAGTACTTTAGCTCTCTCACATGATGAGGCAGGCGGTTTCAGGCCAGATGATCAGCAGCTGCAAATGCACGCTCTCCAAACACTCTGTTTACTCTTCTGACCTGACTCCGGTTTCTGCCGAGCGTAGTGTGAAGCTTTTTTTGTCGAGGATGACATGCTTTCATAAGATTTACGCACTAATTATTGCTACATATATCTAATCTAATCTAAGTTGCAAAGATATGTGACATTGGAGATTCACATTACATGCATTCTCACAACCAGACACGTACAAGTTCGCGCTTGCACATGCCTCATGTGAACCTACAACATAAAAACCAAATCTCCAATGGACATACACCATGCAACTCTTGCCGTCCTTCCCTGAGACAGGGGTAATATTGGCAAAGTGAACCATTTTTACAGCATGGGTGGTCAGCCGGCGTATATGGCTACATATACATTATTACTATTGGATTTATATTACTTGTCCAGGCATTTTTGCTAGCTCAACCATTCGCAGCTTTCATCCGCCTTGGACGAATGCTTGAAGCGAGCTTTTACTGCTTATGTGAGCTAGCTGTAAGCTCGGGCACATTGACTTATGATATCTGTGGACTAGAAATTATTTTAACGAAAATAGACACATACATCTATTTCAACCTACTTACGAAAATGGTCATTAGTAAGAAAGAGAGCATAGAACTTCACAACTGCATTTTCATGCGTATAAAAAACTCGGGCAAATGTAAAAAGGTTTTTAGAAAGGTGGCAGCATTGCCGCGTGCGTACTATGCGCGGAGCAGTCCGATCATAGACGCATGCGATATTCATCTTGTGATCGATAAAATTGACGAAGGTAAATGGCATTTTGCGGCTGACCACACATGCTGTAAAAATGGTTTACTTTGCCAATGTCACCCTTGTTTCAGGGAAGGACGTCAAGAGTTGCAGAGTGTGTGTCCATTTGAGATTTGGTTTTTTTGTTGTAAGTTCACATGCGGCATGTGCAAGCGCAAACTTGTACGTGTCTTCTTGTGAGAAAGCATGTTATGCGAATCTCCAATGTAACACATCATTGCAACTTAGATTAGATTACATAAGTAAGTTTCTGCTCCTCCATGTTATTACTCAACGCCCGGGCAGCTTTTATTGTTTTCCCTCGAGGCTCTCACGCGAAGGCTCTACGCCACTGTCATATCTCTGTTTATTTAAGTGTAATATATTATGCCACATTACATTGCTCCCAGGCCGCAAAGAGATTTTTCATTAAGAGTTGTATCAGAGCTCGTGCTGAGTGCTGCGTGAGATATTTGGATGATGTTTTGATTGATTGATCATTCCTTGACTTAAAGAGCAATTAATTCATGAGTCATTTACTCTGTAAGCCTTCATTTTCTCAAATATTCAAAATAAGTTTACGTGGTCCTTGACTGATGGGTTGGTATGAGGCTGACCACCTATACTGTAAAAAACGGTTCACTTTGCTAAATTTTGAGAAATGAGAAGTACCGTCTCCTTCATGTTATCATACAGGATAAGATTGAGGGGAGAAGATCTCAGGGACGTCAAAGGACATCGTGGATGAAAAACCTACGACAGTGGTTCGGCAGAAGCACCAAGTCCCTGTTTCGACCCGCAGCATCTAAAGTCAAATAGCCATGATGATCGCCGATCTTCGATAGAAGTGGCACAAAAAGAAGAAGAACTTCTCTTATTCTACAATGGACGATTTTAATTTGAATGAAACTTGTTACTTACGTCGGTGTTATGGCCGCTAGGATCAAGACAGGTTATTTGGAACCGGATAACGCTGGTTCGTATCCCGCGACGATAACTTCGGTCCTGGTTCAACAGATGCCGTTGCATGCACACAAGCTTCTGCTTTCGCATGAAGACAACTGGCCAGGCAAAATAGGTTGGTGGATTGAATTCCTTTCCACAAATCTATTTTTATAAAAAAAAAACATAGATTATGTAGGGTTTGTGTACGAGTATTCACACAGTGAAAATTAATTTTAATTTTAAATAAAAAACTTTTTTTCAAAACGTTGTTTTATTTTCACAATAATTTTATCTACCTCAAGCTGCATCAGATGCATCACTCTTGATAATGACCTGAATGTTGAAGGTTGCAAGTGCTTGAGGTAGATAAAATTATTGTGAAAATAAAACTACGTTTTGAAAAAAATATTTTATTTTAAATGTTAATTACCTACTTGTTAATCCGTTAAGGTACTTCTATTAGCTGTAGAGTATATAAAACAGGCCCAGAATCTATGACGACCTTTCTTTGAAATATCCAAAAAGGGGAAAATGTAAGACGATATAAATAAATCATAATTATTAGCAATTTCCCGAGCCTTAAAAACATTTGACGAAGGGTTGAAAGAAAATGTCACTGAAATTGTAGGATTTGATGGGATAAAACAATGAAAGACGAACAACAGTACATTTTCAATAATAGACAATTATTTTTGCTTTCCTCGAAAAAGAATGAAAAAGGTCTTTGGACTTCACAAAAAAAATATCTTGAATTTAACAGCCCTTAAGCCAAAATAAAACTTTTGTGAATGTCTTCTTCAATTTTTTTCGGAGGATATATTTGAAATGAATACTTTAAAAGGAGAATAAAAAAGAAATTTCATGATACTTTTAAGTAAGAAATACATTTTTTCAATGAAAAGTTGTATAAAAATTATAGAAAATATCAGAAGGATGAGTTCCTTGACTTATAGGTTGGTATGCGGCTGACCACCCATACTGTGAAAAAATGGTTCACTTTGCCAATGTCACCCCTGTCTCAGGGAAGGACGGCAAGAGTTGCAGGGCTTATGTTCATTTGAGATGGGATCTTATAATGTAGGTCCACATGCGGCATGTGTTAGCGCGAAATTATACATGTCTGCTTGTGGGAATGCATTTGATGTAATTCTTAAATGGTATATTTCCTTGCAGCTTAGATTAGATTAGATTAGATGAATGATTCAAGGTTTTAAATATTTTCATTCATGAAAAAAAATATCGAAGTCATCCTCTCGGTAGGCTACTCAAAACATGAAAAAACAGGAGTCGACTTCGTAGAAGCAACCTTAAAAGGAAGCATAAACCGACCAACAGTTATGAATAAAGAAATTGAAGAATTTTCACCCTACACAAATCGAATCTGTTAAGATAAATTACATATTAGTAATTAGGAAAATGAAAGAAGAGCCTGTATGAAGAAGGTTATGACTCTGGAGGAAATGAAAGAAGTATGTAAGGACAGAAAGAAATGACGGTTGATCTGTAATGTTGGCGGCTAGGGTTTATTAAATTGGAATTTGTTTTCTGTTTGTTGTCCATGGATATTATTATTTAGTGATGTGTAAAATGTAATTTGTCGTGTATGTTCATTGGCTTATATGTTGGTATGCGGCTGACCACCCATGCTGTAAAAATGGTTCACTTTGCCAATGTTACCCCTGTCTCAGGGAAGGACGGGAAGAGTTGCAGGGTATGTGGCTATTTGAGATTTGGTTTTTATGTTGTAGGTTCACATGAGGCATGTGCAAGCGCGAACTTGTACGTGTCTGGTTGTGAAAATGCATGTAATGTGAATCACCAATGTAACATATCTTTGCAACTTAGATTAGATTAGAAAAGATAATGAATCTGTTTTTCAAAGTATTAGTATAGATTAAGATACCGGTAGATGAAACTTACTTATACTTCTACATACTTGATGATACTTCTACACTCCCAGAAGTGGTAAGATCTGTTTTCAGGGAGCTTTCTTAGCCTATAATACACACAGAGTCCTTCTTTTACTCCTAATCTCCTCAGAAAAAATGTCGGATGAACAAAAAATTACAATTTAAGTTTCGATACATTCTTGTCCTCGAATAAAAAAAACGTTGTCCAAAGCCTACTTTTGTCTACTTTAAAGCCTACAACTAACGGGGCTATTCTTAGACATTTTAGTCGTCGGTTGAACCCCCGCTTTGACAAACTAATGATGCATTTGTATGAAGACCTGTCAATCCAAGATGGCCGCAAGTGAACAGCTGATTTGTCTTCAGACAAATATTAGGAAATTAGGTAGGTAAGAAAAACCGTGCTGATGAAACTTTCAGCTCAGGCACCATTAGTTTGACAAAGCGTGGGCTCAACCGAGAACTAAAATGTCTAAGAATAGCCCCGTTAGAATCTAGATAATACAATTAAATGATCAGGATCATGATTAAAGAAAAGTATTAATATTAATATTCATAGCATTGATGAACGTCCATCGTCGATTGAAAGCACTAAAAGGAAGGCAAATCAATAATAATCCAGAATCTAAGTTGCAAAGATATTATTAACATTAAAAGCTCACATCAAATGCATGCCACAAAGAAACACGTGTAATTTGCGCTTACAAATGTGTACTTACAAATAAAATCCAAACCTCAAATGAACATAAGCACTGCAACTTTTGCTGACCTTCCCTGACACAGAGGTGACATTGGCAAAGTGAACCATTTTTTACAGTATGGGTGGTTATTACTTTGGGGTAGCTGGGCCAGTTGCCTGGAATAAACTGCCTGTCTACCTTCGCTCTGACCAGTCCACCATCACCTTCAGAAGAAAGTGCTGTTTTCAAAGAGCCACGGCGCCCTTGAGATGGTTTGTGATCATTAAACAGCGCCACCGGAAATAAATCATCCATCATCATCACCATTATCGTCAAGGAATCTTACCAACCTATGAGTCAAGGAACAAAGATTTGCATATAATATACGTTATAAAGGCATGGCCTTGGTTTATTTTCCTTAGATACACATAATGGGACCATGACTGACTTAATTGAAACAATGTGGCCAATGAATCGAAAGGTTTCATCGATTCATCATAGAATGTCGACTATATACAACCCAGAACAAAGCTCCCTGTAACGTACGTCACTTCTTCCGTTTGAACTCAATCAAAACGTCAAATAAAATAACACTGAAACTAAAACACTCAATAGAGAAGCTGTTTTAGTTATCATATATGTTTTGGTAAAGCGCTACGGTTCAGTTGGATCGCAGAGCTTATACTCAGCGTATTGTTACGATTTTAGGATTCCAAAAGTCTTTCAATTAAAAAATACTGGTCTTCTTATACAGTTGTTTATTTTACACTTTTAATAATTTATTTTCACAAAGATAGTCTCGACTATTCCATTACACTTGGTTTCTGTTTACTGGTTAACTTAGTTCAATGTAGTTGTAAAGCTCGTAGAATACTGGCTCTGCAAGCAACTCGCACCCTTCTTATACTCTTCAAAACAGTACAATCTAGATCTATATTCGCTAGACAGTTCCAGAAAGGCGTAGTAATCATTATTTCTCGATGCTTCAAGTATTTTTTATTCAATGATTCCTACCCACACAATATAATATAGAATTCCTATAACTATAACTAATACCTATTCTAATATTTACATAACAGTATGAAGTCTTTGTAGGACTTATTGTCAATAATACCCTACTCTGACCTGCGCCATTTTGGTTCTGAGTAAATATGAATTAATGACGTTTTACCATGTTGACAGTGTAAATGTATGAACGTTGAATGATTAATCATATCAGGCATTCGCTCATTACCATCATCATTGGTGCGGGAATCGAGATGGGTCTTGGTCTCTTTGATCAATCACCGCCAGCGCTGTCTTTCCAAGTATTAAATAAAATGTTCTCCGAAAATGCCTTTGGATCTGCACTATCTCCTTATATTCTCTATTTTATAGGATTGTGGTTATTATGGATTCAAAGTCACAATGCTTGTTTGCCTGTGATTAATTTCATTCCGAATGTGAAAAAAAGATTTGGATTTAAAAGATAATCGTTCCTAATGAAATAATCTAAATGAAACAAATACTTTCTTTCATATTTCACTGCTTTATTTATTTTGGTAATTTTTTCCTTGCTTTCAAAGGGAAACTGTACTCTAAATCTAAATCTAATCTGCAAAGATATACATCATTCCCACAAGCAGACATGCATAATTTCTCGCTAACACATGCCGTATGTGGACCTACAATATAAAAACCCAATCTCAAATGAACATGAGCCCTGCAACTCAACTCGACCTTCCCTGAAACAGGGGTGACATTGGCAAAGTGACCAATTTTTTACAGTATGGGTGGTCAGCCTCATACCAACCTATAAGTCAAGGAATTAAATAGTAAGCTCCTAAAGGGCGCTTTACATCATTAGTTGTTTTTCTTTTATAAAAACTAGTTGTAAAAAAAATATACAATGGAATGTTGTACAAAACACAATACATGTACGAGTATAAAGACAAATTGAAGAAAATTAAAATTGAAACTTTTGGATGCTTCGATATATTTATAACTATCCCATGAAAAATGTTTAACCCTCTCTGTAAAAATGTAGGTATGTTTAAATTTACAAAACATTCTGATACTACCCAGACATCGTTGAATTTGATTTGCTGGAACCCGAAAAAAATATTTGTGAGGTCAATATTGAGGCTCCTAGCCTAAATGGATTCTAACCCTTGGGCCTCAATATTTGGTAAGGCATTTTTTATGCACCCCTAAAGGCATTGGGCCACTCTGGAGCAGTGGTTCTCAAATTTGCGAACCAGGGACCTCCTGTAGAGTTTCGTTTCAACCAAGGACCAACTTTAGTTGTGCAGTGAAAGTAAAGGTGCAAAAGAATGTGATGAAATGGTTTCGACATGTAGAAAGAATGGATGATGAAAGACTTACAAAGTGTGTAAGCAGAGGAAAAGTACGAGGAAAAAGAAGACTAAAAAAATTATGGTTGGATCAGATTGGTGAAATTGTGGAAGAATGGGATCTAATCTAAGTTGCAAAATATAAGTTACATAAGAGATTCACATTATATGCATTTTCACAAAACAGACATGTTTAAGTTAGCGCTTACACATGCCGCATGTAGTCCTACAATATAAAAACCGGAATCTTAAATGAACATACACCCTGCGACTCCTGCCGAGCTGCTCTGAAACAGGGGTGACATTGGCAAAGTGAACCGTTTTCTACAGCATGGTTGGTAAGGCGCATACCAACCTATAAGTGAAGGAAATACAATGCAAATATAAAAGAAGGAAATGTCCTGGTATGTAGTAAAAGGGGATGGATATGAATGAACTGAAAGAGGTATGCAATAATATGATAAATGGAGGTAAATGTACAGAGGTTCTGTCTACCCCTAGCGGTGCCAGAGTAACAGTTTATAATCCAATGTAAATCATACACTTGGACTGCCTAGGCGTCCAGGACTCAGGATTCTTTCCGAGGCTCTCCCGGACCTCCAACTAAGAGCCACTGCTCTGTAGAGTGAACCCCTCTCATTATTCGGCCCTCTGAAGGACGTGATTGACCTTGAAACTATTTCTAAATCTTGGGGTTAAGACCTCGCAGCCTTCTAGCACCCACTTTTCCCATTCCGGAGCCGTGCGGATGGGCCGGGTGAGATGGAATCGAAGGGCCAAGTTAATGGAGAATGGGAAGTTGAAGAGTTTCCCCAAGATGTGTTCATGACGTGAATGTTTCAACACTATGTAACCTTACATAATACGAGTTGTTTAACTAGTTATTTTGAATGTAGTCCGCACGTTTGACGCGCACAAAGAGTTATAATGACACACGGCCGGGTTGATAGACTAGTAGTAGTTATTAGGTAACAAACTGGATAATATTTTGTTATTGCTTATTAAAACTCATCTTCGTTCTCAGTTCTAGTTTTATGTAGCGAGTAATCGCTCTGCGCTTAAAATGATCTAGAACATTTTTTGTATGTTTTATTTCTGTAAGACTGTATGAAACTTTTGATGACCGGTCCGTTTTTAAAGGTAAATAAACTTTTCAACCCAGTGAAGAGCGTATTTGAATTTTCGTTGTTGTACTCCACCGGAACTCAAACTCGCGATATTCAAAATGCGAGTCCGTAGCCCTAACCACTAGACTACAGACTGATGATGAGTTGATGATTTCTTTATAGCGCCGTTTCGTGATGTAGTCACTCCAAGGACGCTGGTGCAAACGATGCCAGAAATTTTCTTGTCCTCAGTGCATTCCGGAACTTTTCATGGGCCTCTAGCTCTCTCACATGATGTGGCAGGTGATCTGTAATGTGACTGATCTGTAATCATCTAAAATGGAACTGAAACTAAGATTACAGATTATCTTCTTCTCTTTACATTAATTGTTACATTTTCTCTAAGGATCTTCTTTCCTTTCGCGTTACCCTTGCTTCTGAGGATGTGTCTGCTTGCAGAACAATTTACCACATTTGAATACAGCCTTGTCAGAGGTTAAAGCATCGCGCCGATAATTTATGGGCTCGAAAAGGTTCGCCTCGATATTGCCAAAGCATTTATCTTTCCTTATTTATTCAGGAAAATATAAGCGATGGCTGTATGCAAATAGCACAACGCTGTAAATATTTAAAGGGGGGAAAAAGAGAAAATTTCATACGTTCCTAAAATAAACATACATTGGTTTGTATTTGAAATAATAAATGAGCTGTATAAAATTTGCTGCGTTATCAAAATCTTATTCATTCACAATTTAATAATATTTTTTGTTCATAAGATGGATGAAAAATCTTGTAACTAATTATTTGGATGCCCCTTGTACATCAACAGTCAAATTGGAACTATTCTCCAAAAAATAAGATTCACACCAAATCAGTGATTCTATTTAGTGAGACAGTCGCGCTGAGCTCAAATGAGTTAGCAAGATTGAAACAACTTCAAAGATTAAAGATAAAAAAATCTTATGTGGATTTTTTAAAAGTATTTGTTTTGTGGTTTATTTAATTTAATGTTTTACTTTCCAAACCATGAAATGTGAGTCATTAAATTATCGTAGAATTATACCATGATATCCGCAAAAAATGTTTTGTTTGTAGACTTTATTTCAAGGACAAACGTTCATGTTGTAGACATAAGATACAAAATGTGGTCTAAAAATAGTTCAGATGTAGGAATAAGAAAGGATGGTAGGCAAAAGAGGAATCCTGGGCAAAAGTGGAGAAGGCTACAACTCGCAGACATCAAACTCGATGTATTTTCAGCACGCCATTTATTTGGCTCACTGCCGCAAGGCGCAAACACAAGAGAAAGTTTTACAACTAAAAAAATGACATAAGACGTCAGACAAGTCTTCTTCCTCTTTTAACTTTTTAGTTGTTAGACAAAATGAGATTAGACGTCAAAATCGTCTTCTTCTTCTTTTAATGCTAGTTATCATATTAAATTCAGACCAAAATGAATTACTCATATTTTATTATTCATTAGTTTTTGTGTGAATTGTGTCTCAAGGGCGTATGCAAGTTTGCTATTTGCTATAGAAGGCAAGATCCAGTTGTTGGAGGGCTGGATGGACCTTAGGTGACTTTGGTGACAACACAGAGCACTTTTCAAAATGAAATCATATTTTTTTGTGCTATATCAGGAATGGAACCCACGACCTTCCTATTTCGAGGTCGAGACATTAAGCAATAGAGTACGGACCAATGGTGATCATTTGCAATGGTTTGGGCATATGGAGAGAATGAATGAGGAAAGACTGACGAAGAAAGTATATGTTGGTAGAATAGATGGATGTCGTGGTAGAGGAAGACCGAGAAAGGTATGGATGGACCAAATATCCGAAATTGCGAATGAATGGAATATCCAGAGTCATAATAAAAGAAGAGCTTGTATGAAGAAGGTTATGACTCTGGAGGAAATGAAAGAAGTAGGCAAGGATAGAAAGAAATGGCGGTTGATCTGTGATGTTGGCGGCTAGGGTTTGTTAAAGTGAAATTGGTTTTATGATTTAGTTTTTTTATGTCCATGTATATATTGTTATTTATTGATTTAAAAAAATGTAATTTGTCATGTATGTTCCTTGACTTATAGGTTGTTATGCGGCTGACCACCCATAATATAAAAAAATTGGTTCACTTTGCCAATGTCACCCCTGTTTCAGGGAAGGACGGCAAGAGTTGCAAGGCTTATGTTCATTTGAGATTGGGTTTTTATATTGTAGGTCCACATGCGGCATGTGTTAGCGCGAAATTATACATATCTGCTTGTGGGAATGCATTTAATATAAATCTTAAATGATGTATATCTTTGCAGCTGATTAGATTAGATTAGATTGGAGGTAAAAAAAAAATCGTAGACAAAATTCATCAAAATCCTGTAAGTTTAAGACATTATTTTATGTTATTACCGTATAAAGTGTAGATAAGCTTTAGCGAGATTGATCGAAAAACGATCATTTTATATTTATCGTCTTTCTTCTGAAAAAATCTCGTAAAACTAGGCGTTTTAGTACTAAAAGTGAAACATTAATCCTTACGGGAGGGGGTAATTTCTTCAGTCGCGTGAGAAGGGAACATTCGGTGAGTGAGAAAGGGATATGTTATAGCAAAGTTGGCAGCCATTACTCATGGCAACACCGGAACATATAAATAGTAACGCATCGCTTGTTTACGGAAAACTAATCACACGCCGTTATATACATCTTCTCGTGGCAAACTATAATAGTGTTTTAGGACAGTTAACGATCACTTTAAATACAAATGTTAGTTAGCCTTATAAAATGACATTCTCCCAAAGTATAATATATATATATATATATATATTTGGATGACTTATTCTTCTTTTGGGCGCCGTTTAGTGGCTCCAGCCACCCCAAGGGCGCCCACCGCTCACTCTCTTCTTGTGAAGATGGTGGTCTTCAGCTCCTTCCTGAAGCGCTCCTCGCTGGTTTCCGTCCTCAGCTTCAAAGGCAGCCGGTTCCAGCACAACGGTCCCGCCGAACTGAACGCCCTATCCATAATACGCCATATCTATAATAATATAAATATTCACAGAGCATTTAATCTACAGTTGATCCATGAATCATCGTTTTTTTGTGCGAAAAATTGGGCTTAGGTGGAGGATGAGCCAGACACTTGTTGTGTATGAATAGCACAGTAATTGTTGATATTGTTTATAATTATTTAACTAAGTGCTGCTTATTTTCAGAAAGATTTTTACACTGTTTAACTGATATCGTCGGCTTACTTTCTCAACCTCGTATCTCAAAAAATTCGATTTCTTTACTTTTTTTTCTATCTATTTGTTTTTCGATATTACATAACTACTACATACTTCTTTATTGGTATTAATGTTTTGTTGGTGTCTTTAAGAAAAAATAAATAAATAAAATAAAGTGAAGTTGTTGATGTATAGGGTATGCCCACAGATCACAAAAAGAAGGAGATATGGTATGAGGGCATTCCCTAGGTAAATCAATTATGCTTAAAAAAATCTTAGTTGAAAATCCGTATTATTGCGCAAATCAGTCACGTTTATACTGCTGTACTAGCAACTGCTCTTGGTTTTTATCAAAATGCCGTGTTGCTGTGTGGTCAAGTGTAACAATGTAAGTCGATATAAAAACTTTAAGGATCACGGCATCACTTTTCACCGGTGAGTAATCAATTCCACACGTATTAAACGTTTTACATCGATTTCAATCTTTTAGGTGTCTTGATTTTTTGACATTTCTACATAGCATCACTAGTGTTGTGCAATACGCGCTTGTGTATGCCAAACATCGATACCTTTTATATTTATTTATTTTTCATAAAGAAATAAAATATCAAGCCGTAGTCTAGTGATTAACTATACGGACTGTAACTGTAACTCTGTCGCCATTCCGATAGGGGTGGCCAGAGGCTTTGCAGAGCTGCCTCCATTTTTCCTATTCTTACATACCTCTTTCAATTCATTCATGGGAAATTTATGAGTTCAATTCCTGGCGGAGCACAAAAAAAAAATTCCCTTCGTTGGGATGAAAACAAATTCATTTTACTTTACCAAAGATCGGTCACCAAAGTTCACCATCCAGGTGTTATTTACACAAACTTTTACTTGCTGTGTGAAAAATAAACATTGTTTTTTTTAGATTTCCACAAAATCCAAAAATAAAGGAGCAATGGATTGATGCGACCGGGAAACCATCCTCCTGGTTTCCTTTAAAGACAAGCACGATTTGCTCATCACATTTTAAAGAAAGTTGTTTCCGATTAACGAAAAAGCAACGTAGGCTTTTTCAATGGGCTATACCTACAAAAAAACTACGTTTGCTTCAAATATATGCAGAAGTAAATCCTTTAAATATTTATTATGTGTTAGAAAAAAGTAGTTCAAAACTTAAGAATTATACATTGATTGTTACAGGATGTAGAAAAAAAATAATAATAATAAAAATAATAATAATAATAAGTGAATTGAAACAGTGTGTTTTTTAATTAATAAAAATATTGGGTTTGTTTTCTGTGAAATCTTTATTGGTGCAGTTTTATAAACGTCGGACAAAACATTCATTAACATTCAACAAGCACTTTAAGTTTTTAGGCTTTTACGGCGGATGCAGATACTTGATTTTGTTTCCAGGTTTTGTAAATTATATTGTATTTTGTAAATTACTTTGCGTAAGTTGATGTATATTTTTAAATTTTATTTTTTTGACCAAAAATCACGAGCAAATTTGGCAGGCAGCGTCTTACAGAGAGGCTTGCATTTCTACTAAGTTGATTCAGTAATTCATTTTTGCTGTATTTCATTGATTTTAGTTTTTATGGATCTTTTTATTTCATTTTATTGACCTTTCAATTGTTATACGTGTAAGATTTTACCTGTAAAGTGTCATATATTTATTTTTCAAATTTTTGTGGTGAAACATTGTGGAATTCCATTTTAAATATTTGATTACAAAAACAGTTTTTAAGAAGTCTTAATACAAAACCTTTGTTTTATTCCACTGATGAGAATTTTTGTTAGAGATATTTCTGTTCCTTCAGTTTCTTATATATTTATCTAGATACCTATTGAAGAAACGAAAGGTACATATCTAAGGTATATGAAGATACGATAAAAAATGCACATCAGTGGAATAAAACAAAGTTTTGTATTAAAAGTTTATAAAATTATTATTTTTTTAAATCAAATGTGTAATAAATTTAATAAAAATAATTTTATTTTGTATTGTATACTCGAGTTTTCATTTAAATGATCTTTTTTATTCAAATACTCCAAATTGTGTGTTTTTTTGCGTAACAAACTAAACTTCGTTTTTGAATGCTTTCTTCTCATTTGAACTATTTTTTACACCTTTTTCTAACTAAATTTACCAAATTGATTTCAACGTGCGTGGACAGAAAATGCTCTTCTCTTTACTTGTCTTTCTACTTTCATAACGGGTTATAGATAGCTAGTTTATTACCTACAAAAAAAATTGAATCTGGTCGATTTTCTAAAAAATGATTCGGAGTATTTATTTCATTTCAATTTTTTATAATGTAAATTTAAGTATATATCGTAGGAAAAGTAATGAAAAAATGAATTATTTATGGAGACATAAACATATTTTCAGACATAAAAAAATCGTGAATATCGAGTGGGTATCGATCTAACGATGTATCGATGTATTGAATTTAGTCACATCCCTAGGCTCGAAATAGGACAGTGTTTCTCAAAGCGGGCGATAATATGATGGCTGACATTTAATTTTATTTTCTTTACAATTTTAAAATTCACTTCAATTAAAACCTACCCTCAACATTGAAACTATTTTTTTGTTAATATTTCAACTCTGTATGATTGTATACGAATAAAGAATAGCAAAACTTTCATTGGATCTCGTAGGTGAGTTTCATAGTTTTCCCAATTTATCACTCTTCGGCAACAACGACGACTTTTTGTTCACTGCCAACATTAGGGAAACCTCCAACTGATTCGTTAGAAAGATTCTAAGACATTTTGGAATTGGAAGCATCAGAATGGATATATCTACACTGCTAAACAACTTCTAGCCTATAGAACTAAAGATGAATGAAGAAATAATAATGTAATTCAAAAGTAGCAATCAGGAATTTCAGCTACAAAAGCCAATCTCGCAATTCGATTACCTATCTATATTGTTTATTATTTGAATGAAAGGTATTTTTATAATACTAAAATTATAAAGTTATGTTTTAATTGCTCTCATTGGTAAAAATGTCTCATTTAGAATTAAATGTAAGCTCAAGACCACACTTATAAAGTAAATTATAATTTAATTAATAAATGCCATTGTGGGTTTTCAGTTTTGGAAATGTTAAAAAAAAATTGGGGAGTGTTACAAAATAATAGATTTTCAGTCAGCGGTATTGTTTGATATTCTCTGGTATGATATTAGGTCACTCACGCACACATATTGAAATGCAAAGGAAAAACGTCCCTATGCATTAGTGGTTTTGATAACGTTATTGTTTTTAACTTTCTTAGCCAATCACAAGTCACATTTGTTTGTATAGGAAAAATACCTATGCAATAGGCGGAGCTTTAAAAAATATGAGAACACGCGTTTTGTTCTACCGATGAATCCATACCACATCTCTTTATTCCGTTATCTATGGGTATGCCATTACGAATATGTAGTAGTTATGTAATATCGAAAAACCAATAGAAAGAAGTAAGGCGACGATATTTATTAATCTCGTAGACCCCTATTTACCCACACTTATGCACGTCCAGTATTCTACACGTTAGCATACTCGTATGTGACTAAACTGATAAAAAAAACTACACAAACAATTAACATAGTGCGTTCTTTTCATTCTGTATAAAGCCGTTATGCTATCGTTGGAAATGTTCGTTTCAACGTTAGATTATGTGACTGTTAACTGAAAAAAAAAATTACCTACACTATTCTTTTACGTTTGCGCATTTCATTTACTATAACATCCATATGATGAGTTTGAAATAAGCGGGCTATGTAGAACCATCGCGATAGTATAGCTTGGTGTATAGCTTTATAATATCGAAGTCACATACACTTATGTACTGTCCGGACCACTAACACCCGTGGGAACGGCCTTTAATATCAAATTACAAATTGTTTCGCTGAATTATATTTTATTCCGACCGACGGAATTACGCACCGGAATCGAACCCGCGAATATTGCTTCTATTTGCTTTCAGTAATAATCAAACAAGCTAATAAATTTTGCGAGCTTGTTAGCGATTTTGGAAATGTATGTAATCACATTGTAATAAACAATAATTTTTTTTTTATTGGTTTAGGTAATTAATGTAAATATTTTGATTATTGCATGTTTATTTTTCTGTTGTTTTTACAGAGTGCTTTATGAATTATTGACTTTTCTGGTAAACAAATATAAATAAATTAAAAGTGCTAAATCAATTGAATATGAAAGCATAACAATTAAATAAAGAATAACTTTTTTAATAAATAACCTATTTTAATTAAACTTTTTGGATAACGCGATCGTATTTATGTTATTTTTTTAAATATCTGAAACATTTTTGAAAATTACTTGAATAACTATGCTACACATATAATGCATTTTTTACCGCGTTATTCCCAATGAGCTTAGATTATATGTTACATACATAGGTCCAATGTAGAGAGTGGGACCTATTTTTTGACAGTTTTTTGCAAGTGCACGTGCAGCATGTGTAAGAGCGGACTTACACGTGTCTGTCTGTTAATGCATTGAGTATAAGCCTTAAATGTCAATATATCTTTGCAACTTAGATTATAAATATTTATTATAACAAACATTATCTTGGTTTCTATGATACATTGCTTCCGCTGTGTTGTTTCAGCTGCAGTTACAAGGAAAGCACTCGGATAATCTTCGATTTATCGACGTTTTAATGCTGCGTTATTACTTATTATTGAATCCAGAATCACATGGTAAATTACAGTTTATCGGGATGGCCCGAGAAGTTTTGCAAAGCAAGTTTGTGCATTGTAATCCTGTTAACTGCGGATTCACAGGATAAATCTCCGACCAGAGTGTACTCAACGCGGAATTAATGGACCTGAATTCCTACCATGAAATTATTTATATCATAATTACACAACTGGGAAAATGGCGGCACACATCTCTGTAATCTAAGTTGCAAATACAACTATTTACATTTAAGATTCAAATGAAATACATGCCCACAAGCAGACACATGTAAGTTTGTACTCAAAGTGCCGTATGTGTACTTACAAATTAAAATCCAAACCTCTAATGAACATCTAAAAAATCTAAATCTAAGCTGCAAAGATATATGTCTGCTTGTGGGAATATATCTTTGCTGCTTAGATTTAGATTTTTGTATGAGGCTGACCACCCATATTGTAAAAAATGGTTCACTTTGCCAATGTCACCCCTGTTTCAGGGAAGGTCGGCAAAAGTTGTAGCGCTTATGTTCATTCGAGATTGGGTTTTTATATTGTAGGTCCACATGCGGCATGTGTTAGCGCGAACTAACACATGTCTGCTTGTGGAAATGCGTTTAATGTGAGTCTTGAATGATATATATCTTTGCAGCTTAGATTATAGATTATATTATACCCTATGCACGCGCCTGGTTTCAATCCTGAAGCAGACTTTTAAGTAATGTGCGTTCACGGTTTCTGTTTAACTCAAAATGAATCTCGAACTGAAATTTTGTACTCTTGCCTCTTCAGGGAGGAGCATTTTCGTTGAATTATGTAATGGAAACGAATTCCTAGGATGCAATTATTTATATGATAATTACACTACCGGGGAAATGGCGGGCAGAAATGAATTAATATCCGCCGGTGATCATATTACTGGAGAGGATTCAGCCAGCAAACACTTGATAATTAAAATGACCATTAATGCTTACACCCCACACGTAAATTATTGTCTAATTCAACTAGAAATAGCTAAATTCCTCGTGTGTTTTGTGAATACAGCGATGTTGCGAGATGGAATGTACGTACAAGCGTACAATGTACATACAAACATACCTATGTATCTAAATCTAAATCTAAGTTGCAAAGATATGTATCATTTGAGATTCATATTAAATGCATTCCCACAAGCAGACACCCATAATTTCGCGCTCACACATGCCGCATGTGGACCTACAATATAAAAACCCAATCTCAAATGAACATACTGAAGATGCCTCATTAGGCGAAAATGTTCGAGCACAAAAAAGAAATGAACAAGTGAATTAAAACTATCTTTTACCCATTTGAATTTTTAAATAATTATACATAGGTCTACACATTATACATAAGTGAGATTGCGAATGAATGGAATTTACAGAGTGGAAACAAGAGAAGAGCATGCATGAAAAGAGTGATGAAATTAGATGAGATGAAAGAAGTATGGAAGGACAGAGTCAAGTGGAGGCACTTATGTGGAGGTACTGGCCACCCCTAGAGGAATGGCGGCAGGATACAAGACAAGACAAGACACAAGGTCTTTTTGATTACCCTACAGTCACCTGAGATTACAGCAAGTAGTGGCGTGCGATGCCTGGATGTGGGTTTTGAGTCTCTGGCCTTGCGGATCCCGAGGGCGGGCCGGCTCTTGATGAAATCATCCATCAAACCTTTAGGGCGGGGGCGGACCATCAATTATTGCTTATTCCGCCGCCCACCGCCATTCAATTAATTGTATTCCGAACACTTGCAGCCCCCGCCCACCCTCGGGGACCATTAAAAATGAATCACCCCGAGATTTATGGCCTCCTGGTTTATTGAAATGTGGAAGGCGATCTGGTATTCGGACCTCGGGTGCCCGAAAAGAGATCACCCCTACGCCACTGGAATATTTTCATAAGTAATTTTGTTACCTTGATATAACGATGGTATCCAATGTGTACTTCTTTGACTTATAGTTTTGTATGAGGCTGATCAAACATATAATCTAATCTAATCTAAGTTGCAAAGATATGTTACATTGGGGATTCACATTAAATGAATTCTCACAAGCAGAGGCGTACAAGTTCGCGCTTGCACATGCATGCCGCATGTGAACCTACAACATAAAAACCCAAATCTCAAATGGATATATACACCCTGCAACTCTTGCCGTCCTTCCCTGAATCAGAGGTGACATTGGCACAGTGAATCATTTTTTACCGCATGGGTGGTCACCCGCATACCAACCTGCAAGTCAAGGAACATACACAACATTTTTATTTTTTAAGTTAACAAATAATAATATGTTTAACATTAAAAACAAACATAAAATTCTAATTAAAATTTAAAAAAAAATCCTGGCCCTAGCCACCAAAATTACAGATCAACCGCCATTTCTTTCAGTCCTCACATACTTCCTTCATTTCATCCAGAGTCAAAACCTTCTTCATACAAGCTCTCATTTTATTATAGCTCTGGATATTCATAAATCCATTTCAGAATAAATATTTTCTCCCATTCTTTAAAATAACTCTTTTGAAAATGACTGAAGTGCTAACGATGTCTCCAAACGAATTTAAATTTTGAATTTCAAAGCTTAACATCAAGCTTAATTACGTTTTTACCATAAATTGCCTATGTATTAGGCGCATGTGCCTATATGGGATGCACGCCCCTGGATGGTCTTCAATATGTACTTCCTTGACTTATAGTTTGGTACGAGGCTGACCAAACATACTATAAAAAAATGTTGTCAAGGAGAGGCGGCAGGAGTTGTAAGGTTTATGTTCATGTGAAGTTTAGTATATTTTGTATTTACACATGCAGCATGTGTAATCGCGAAATTACATGTGCACGCATAACATATGAGCCTTAAATATTAGTATATCTTTGCTTATTGATTATTTCTTAAATATTACTGAATTGAAACGATAAATATTTATATAAGTGTATCTTAAAATAAATATTAGTTTATCTTAGATTATTGATTATTTATGAAAGATTACTGAATTAAAACGATGCATATTTGAAGTCTACAGCCCTACAGGCTTTTATAAAGTCCTGCATTTATAAATGCTGATATTCACCAACGTTTGATAATAAAGACATAAAATTAAATCTAACCTATTAAATTTTTTATAATCGTTCTCGCTTGAACTGGTTTTCTATAGCATACCTACATCCCAAGTACACTTCCCAAAGATGTATGAAAATTAACAAGCACACTCTAGGAATCGTTTTGTATTCAATACACTTCTTGCAATGGAAAATTGCGTAAAGTTTTTTTGTATACTGTACCCTTAGTACGAGTTGCAAAACTTGAGTAATGTAAAGATTTCTCCCAAAATCTGCCGTTTTTGTTTATTTGAACTTGATTTTCTTCATCACTGTAACTCTTTTGCTAAGACCATAAAGTGTAAGAAACAAAAACGGCAGATTTGAGGGGAAATCACTCTTAAATAATTGCCGTAAACTTTACATTACTCAAGTTTTGCAACTCGTACTAAGGGTAAAGGTTACATTTTCATACGCATATTCATGGAACGATTCAAATGACGTGTAGGTACCCGAAAATTAAATTATTACATATACTCGGATATGGAAATAATACGAGTTTGGAGCAGCCGAAATGAAAAAAAAAATCACCGTTTTAAACCCTTTTTCATTATAATTTACATTTGATTCATCCCGTTGGCTTTTCCAAAAAAAAATGAATAAATTTTGGTCGGTAATAAAATGAACGTAATTACATTTTTGACCTTGTTACCAATCTATGACATTATGACATCTATGACCACAGATCACGGAATATAAATCTATGACATATTGACAATCTATGAATTGCCTCAATCATATTTTTACTTGTGATAAACTATAATCTATAATCTAAGTTGCAAGGATATATTCATTCAAAGCTCTCAGATGTATGCCCACAAACAAACACGTGTAGTTCGCGCTTACAAATGCTGATTGTGTACTTACAAATAAAATTCTAACCTGAAATGAACATAAGCCCCACAACTTTTGCCGACCTTCCCTGAAACAGGGGTGACACTGGCAAAGTGAACCATTTTTTACAGTATGGGTGGTCAGCCTCATACCAACCTATTTTGATATTTGTAAATAAGAAAAAAAATATATACTAATTGAATCAATACATTTTGTTAGCGAAATTTTTACATTTGGAACATTTTCGAGCAAACGTAAGTCTTGTATGGGGCTGCCTTACTTAGCAACTGGTAACAAAATATTTGTATGCCATTTCCCTTTTAATTCTGCCGAGTGAAGACACAATATTGTGTATGCCAATTCACGGGCTGACCTCATTATTAAGTTACATAAATATATATTTAAGAATCATAAAATTCAAAGGCGAATACAAATTAAAATTTCGAACGTCCATATAAAAAACAATGAGATCCTCATGTGAATTGATATAGGCAAAATAGAGTTGTCACCCAGCTGGGTTGCTAAGGAAAAGGCAAAAAAAAAGTATTAGTTGCTAAAACAGCTGACATTTGCTCGTCGAGAAAAAAGTTCCCGGTTTTAGAATGTTCCAGGTCAATTAATATTGTTAAAAATAATTTAAAACCTAAATACTGAAAACCCAGCCAGCCATAACTAATAAGTAATAACATATTTAAACATTGCGATTTTGGCTAGAAATAAGATTTTTACTTCCGAATAAAACATGACATACAAATCCTAAGCTTTTCCTCACAAATATATGGAATCTTCCTGAAAGTTTAATTTTTTCTTTTAATTTTCTTTCATGGAATATGTTTGTACGGAATTTTTAAAATTATTTTAAAAACCAATCCGTCATATTGAAAAAGAAGAACAGAAGTTTTTCAAACACACAAAGTTTATTTTTTTGATGTTGGGTGGGTAATTTTTTTTGTAAAAATTGAACATAAAATTTATGGAAATAAAAAAAGTTTTACAACTAATCAATCAAATGCTAGCTTGAGCAATTTGAAATGTCAAAATTAATAATTCAAAATTTCAAACTTCGAGTCAAAGAAATTTGCGAAGGTAATACAAAATTTACCTTAAAAGGAAACTTTAGAATCTAAAGTTTTTTAAATGAAACAAAGTTTTTTTTAAATAATACATTTATGTTTTACTTTTGTACATACACACACATGTTTATGTTGTACAGGATAAAATACTGAACATTAAAACCTAAAATGTGTATGAAAGAAAAAAACAACTAAGCTGTACATCGCTAAAACTTCTTGCCGCGTTATCCCCGAAAATTTTGCATTTAGCGTGTGGAACCTATTAAATTTTTAAGGTAAGGGGCCGGCCTTACGCCGACTAATTCCTTTGAAGTTGAGGTTTCCTTGCTCTTGAGTTGACAGGTTCTTGATTTTTGTGATGGCTTAGTAAATCTTTCCGGTATAAAAATTACAAATTCAAATCCATACCTCAAATGAACATAAGCCCTGCAACTTTTGCAGACCTTCTTTGAAATGGGAGTAACATTATTGGAAAAGTGAACCATTTAATTTAGTATGGGTGGTCAGCCTCATACCAAAATAAAATAAAAATAAAGAATAAAATAAAAATGAAAAAAAAACATTTATATAATATTATCATACTCGTAATCTTAGAAGGACAGGTTAAGGGGAGAACGACTCAAGACCAGTGGAATACATCGAGGATGAAGCACATATGACTATCTAAATCTAAATCTAAGTTGCAAAGATATGTATCATTTGAGATTCATATTAAATGCATTCCCACAAGCAGACACGCATAATTTCGCGCTCACACATGCCGCATGTGGACCTACAATAAAAAAAACAATCTCAAATGAACATACTGTTACGAAATTAGGGTTCAATTGTCTTCAAATTAAAAATACACAGGTCTTCTTCAAAAGTTATTTATTTTACACAGTTACAAAATTTATTTTCACACTACTTTCTCGATTATTCCACTTGGTTTTGGTTCACTGATCAGATGACTTCGATGTGTTTGTAAGTCTCTATGATACTGGCCGCTCTGCAGGCCATTCCCACCCTTTATACTCTTTAGAGTAGTATGATCTAGACCTAAAGTCGCTAGACGGTTCCAGAGCAATTATTACTTCTCGATGATTCACGTACTACCTAGACACAACCAAAATCCTACCTACAAATGTAATACAGTATTCCTATAATTATAACAAATACCTACTTAGCCTAGAGAATTCTACACTTATACACAATTATCGTTCCTACCTACCAATACCTATGAGGACTCTTATAACTATAACTACCCATACTTATTTCAATATTTATATTTACATAACACTACCCCCCACCTAGACTGTTTCGTCCCGGAACAGTCTTGACTCTGTGTAGGTAGGGGCATGCTGATCCACGTCGACACCCTGTGGTCAGGAAGAAGTGGCAGTCCACGGATTTCTCCCCACTGGCTCTCGGCTGCGCTTGCTCGCAGCACACCATGACGCTGATGCCGACTCCCGAGAACACTGCTTCAATCATACTCCGGATTATCCGCCAGTCTCGATTAGCGCGGCCGCCACCCATCTTCGGTATTGCCAGACGCGCCTGCTGATCCTCCAACATGTAGTCACGCAGCTCAACAAGGCCGTCCCACAATGCCCTGTAGTCCTCTTCCAGGTTGCTGGAATCCGGGACAACCAGGCAGTATGCTTGTTGACGCCCCTTCGGTAGTCTCAGAGCTCTTCCTTGCGGGCTGCTCGAGGGTTGCGGTTCTCCGAATTTGTATCGGAAGACCCGTGCAATTCCTCTAGACATATCTAGATCTTCCGGTACACTGCATGCCAGTGTGTGGTCCCTAGTGACCTCAAATAAGTCCTTGTGGACTTCTGTGGTCACTCCATGGCGAAACTTCTGCCCTGCCTTCGCGTTCTCCCAAAACGTCTCAAAGGCTGGTGATCTTTCGGATGCGACGCACTGTCGTACTTTTTGGGCTGGTTGGTCATCATTATCGCCTAGGTATGGTGAGAGGCGATTGTAGTGCACGACCCTTGGTTTTCCGTTTGGTCTCTTTTTTATGCGGTAGACCACATCGTTGATGCGCTCCAAGATCTCGTACGGCCCGTCCCAGGAACGCTGAAGTTTCGGACAGTATCCTTGGCGCCTCTTGGGGTCAAAAAGCCACACCCAGTCACCAGCTTTGTACCCCATGCTGTCAGCTCTGGTGTCATAGCGCTCCTTCATTTGATCGCTGGCTTCCCCGATGTTCATGCGGACCTGATCATGGATGTCATCCAGCCTCCTGCGAAGGTCTGTCACATAGTCTTCTCCGGCTAGGTCTTCACCTGGTTTGCAGCCAAATTTGAGATCACAAGGAAGTCGCATTTCTCGCCCAAACAGTATGCTGCTGGGAGTCTTCTTCGTCGTTTCCTGAACAGCCGACCGGTAAGCCAATAAGAACAAAGGCAGATGTCGGTCCCAGTCCCGCTGATGGCTGGACACTACTTTGGCTAAGTACCTCCCCACGGTACGGTTCATCCTTTCCACCATTCCATCAGACTGTGGATGTAGCGCAGTGGTCCTGGTCTTGTAGATCCCTAGCCGCTCACACATTTGCTGGAAGATAGCAGCTTCAAAGTTCCTTCCCTGATCAGAATGTAATTCCAGGGGTACGCCAAACCTGCTGATAAATTCGGTAACTAGAACTTCAGTCACGGTTACGGCCTCTTGGTTAGGGATTGAGTAAGCCTCCACCCACTTGCTGAAGTAATCCATCACCACCATGATGTACTTGTTACCCTTCTCAGTTGTAGGAAATGGGCCAGCTATGTCGATGGCAATTCTTTCAAAGGGGCTGCCAACATTGTACTGACGCATTGGTGCTCGCCTTTTCCTTTGCGGTCCATTGGCCGTTGCACAGGTTACACATTTTCGACACCAATCTTTGACGTCTTCGCTGCAGTTGATCCAGTAAAATCGCTCTTTCACTTTCTCCAGCGTCTTCTTAACGCCTAGATGTCCTCCAGAAGTTCCTCCATGCAGCAGTCCAAGGATTTCCGGTACTCGGCTCCTCGGAACGAGGGTTTGCTTTCTTCTAAGTGTGCCGTCTTCCTTCTCGATCTTTCGTTTCAGAAACCCTCCTTCTATCACTATGGATCCCCATTGAGCCCAATAAGCCTTGACAGTTGGTGATAAGGGGGCGAGTTTTTCCCAGGTTGGCCTTTCTCCTTCTCGCGCCCATTCCATCACATACTTCAAGTCCGGATCATTCAGTTGGTCTTGCGCCAATTTTTCATCTTGCCAGTCCTCATCTTCGGTGGTCGTCCTTTGGACAATTGCTACCTTGTCCTCCATCTTGCTGCAATGTTTGCAGTCACTGGCGCATGGTCGTCTGGATAATGCATCCGCATTTCGATGAAGCGTGCCAGGTCTATGTTCGGAGTCATAATCATACTCCTGGAGCCTTTCAATCCATCTAGCCACTTGCCCTTCTGGGTTTTTGAATTTCAGAAGCCAAACCAGTGCAGCATGATCAGTCCGTAGTGTGAATTTTCTCCCGTACAAGTATTTGCGGAAGTGTTCCACTGATTTTATCACGGCAAGAAGCTCTCGTCTGGTCACGCAATAATTTCGTTCTGGCTTGGAAAGCACTTTACTGAAGTAACCCAGAACAGTCTCATGCCCATCCTGTATTTGGGAAAGGACACCTCCTATCCCCACATTACTAGCGTCGGTATCCAGGATGAATTTTCCATCTTTACGTGGGTAGCTCAAGATTGGGGCACTCGTTAATCTTCCCTTAAGCTCTTCAAATGCTTGTGCGCAGGAATCACTCCAGTGGAAGCGAGTGTTTTCTTCCGTAAGCTTGGTGAGCGGTTTTGCAATGTCCGCAAATCTTGGCACAAACCTCCTGTAATAAGTGCACAGCCCCAGGAAACTCCTAGTTTCATGTTTGTCCTTCAGCACGGGCCAGTCTCTTACTGCCTTGATTTTGGCAGGGTCAACCTCAACTCCACGTTGAGAAACTATGTGTCCCAAGTAATTTACTTGTTTCTTGAACAGGTTACACTTTTTCGGGTTGAGCTTCAGTCCAGCGTCTTGTAGTCGCCCGAAAACTTGCTCCAGATTTCTCAACTGATGGTTGAAGTCCTTTCCTAAGATGATTATGTCATCCAAATATACAAGGCAGGTTTCCCATGACAGTCCTCGCAGCACATTCTCCATCAGCCTTTCAAACGTGGCGGGGGCATTGCATAAGCCAAATGGCATCACGGTGAACTGCCAAAGTCCAGATCCAGTCGAGAATGCAGTTTTCTCCTTATCTTTGGCTTCCAATTCAACTTGCCAGTAGCCACTTTTCAGGTCCAATGTGGAAAAAATGGTGCATCCTGCCAATGTATCCAAGGTGTCGTCAATCCTTGGCAGAGGGTAACTATCCTTTTTCGTAACATCGTTGAGCAGTCTATAGTCCACACAAAATCTCGTGGTACCATCCTTCTTTTTCACCAGTACAACCGGGGATGTCCAAGGGCTACTTGATGGTTCTATGATGCCATCCTTGCTCATGTCTTTGATGATCTTGTCAGCTTCTTCCCGCTTTGCAAAGGGTAGTCTTCTTGGAGCCTGTTTGATTGGTCTTGCTTCTCCGGTGTCTATGCTATGTCGCACTACCTTGGTTCTTCCCAGACGGCCATTAGAGTCCTCGAAAATGTTCTGGTAGCGGCAGATCAAACTCCTCACTCTACGTCTGTTTTCCTCGGATAGACCTTGGGAAGCGTCGTGGACCAGGGTTTCCAATTGTGTCGATAGTTTTCTTCCCTCGCATGTCATGTTTGTCATCTGTTGCACAATGGAAGTTATCCTCTCACATCTGCCCAAAACAAAACCTTCATTCATTTTAACTGGGTAGCTGTTCACATTCATGATCTTGACAGGAATGGTCTCTTGCGCGCGAATCACTGTTCTTGCCACCATGACTCCTTTGTTAACATTGTCCATGTTCTCCGGTTCTATCATACAGATTTGGTCATTTGTACTACTGGAATCCAGGCGGGCACTCACTATTATCTCGGATCGCCCCTTCACTTCGGTATTCTTGGCTAGGATAACACGTGCAGCCAGTTCTGTCCGTCTTTGCAGGATGACTTCTTCACTTTCAATTTTAATGGCACCTTTCTTTAAATTCAAGCTGCACCCAAATCTGTCCAGTATGTCCATTCCCAATATAACGTCTTCTTCAATGTTGGCCACCAATGTCCGATGATCAAAAGTGGTGCTGCCAATTTGGAAGGTGGCAATCGTCTCCCCATACACCTGTGCTGACTCTCCCGTGGCGGTGTGCAGAGACCATTTTGTTGGTGCAATCTGTTTGCCTCGTGCCACTATGTCGCGTCTCAGAATTGTCCTGGTTGCTCCCGTGTCCACCAGTAGTTCACGAGTTACTCCATCTATTATGCCATTGATAAAAATGCTGCTGGCTTTTCCTCTCACGGTTGCGACAGTAGCAGCAGATTTCAGGGCCTCTCCAGCGCGGGTCAATGGTTGCCCCTTCCCATTAACCCTTTCTAGTTTTCCGCAGTCTGTTTTCTGGGTTTTCTGAGGCTTGGGACACTTGGTGCTAAGGTGGCCCAGCTGTCCGCAGTTCCAGCAGCGTGGGTCTCGTCTTCGAGGTCTCAGACGTTCCAGCACTTTTTCAATTAGCTCCTCGGTTGTAGGTAGCTTGACCTCCTCTGCCTCGACTGCACGAACCCTGGCGTGGCCCCTGATGGACTGTTTGACAGCCTCAAACTCGAGAGCTTGGCTGAGCGCCTCGTTCAAAGCCTTGGGATGGGCCAGTTTTACGGCTTGTTGCGTCTCCCATTCCCGCAATCCATTTAGGAACTTGTCCACTGCCAAGCTCTCACAGATGTCGTCGGAGGCTGTCGGGTAAGCGTCTCGTACCAGGCGGGCGATGTCCATTTCAAACTCCTGGAGGCTCTCGTTGGGCTTCTGCACCCTTGTGTTCAGCTGCGACTTGTACAGCTGCTCCAGGCACTTGTGGCCATAGCGCATATCCAAGCGCTGCTTCAGCTGCCCAAAGTCACCACGGTTGTCCAGGGGTATGGCCTGCAGAACCCTGAGAGCGTCTCCTCGGAGCGACAGGCTGAGAACCGAAGCCTTCTTCTGCTGACTCCAGGCTCCCATCATGGCAGCCGTCTCAAAGAGGGTCAAGTATTCCTCCCACGACGTCTTCCCGTCGAAGGTTGGGAGGTTGTGCTTCGCCAGCGAAGGGTCATCATCCCCTCTAGTGACCCTGACTGGAGTTGAGCATCCCTGGTCGGTCTCGTCGTGAAGGCCGTCTTTGGGGGATATTCTGGTGGACTCCATCTGGCACTTGTCAGCCAGCTCGGCACGCAGACGGTCCTCCAGGTTTGACATCCGAGTCTCCATTTCCCCCTTCAGGGTTGACATCTTCTCCTCCATTTCTCCCTTCAGGGTTGTGAGGTTTCGGGACACCTTCTCCTCCAAGGTCTTGGCGTTTTCAGCCATCTCCACCTTCAGGTCCGTCATGTTGCTAGTCATCTCCGCCTTCAGGTCTTCCCTCAGAGTTTTGGCGTTGTCAGCCATCTTCTCTTCCAGGGTCTTGGCGTTGTCAGCCATCTCCGCCTTCAGTCCTGTCAGGTTGCTGGTTAGCTCCTCCTTCATGGACTTTGTGATGCTGATATTTAGCTCGTCCAAGGCGCGGTCTCCCCCAGATGCCATGACAAAGTATGCCGGGTCTTCGCCTGACTGTTCTAAGGCCTCCATGAGGCGTGCCTGTAAGGCCGCCTTCCCTCCTGAGGTCTCCAGGTCCCTCTCCAGAAGCTCATTTTTAAGCTCAGTGACTTTGAGGTCCTTGATGTTCACTTTGGTTGCCATTTTTTTCAAAATTTACTTCAAAACAAAAATATTTTTAAATTTATTTAATACAAGTTTTGAGTTTTATATATATAGCTGTTTTGAATACGTACTTTAGCAAAAATAATAATTTATCTGATTACACTGTGAGTAGGTACTGTCTTTTAATATTTATTTTTAATTCACCAATATTTTTTTACATAATAATGTCTGATAGTACATAATTATTTATTTCGTCTCAAGTCTTTCAAACACACAGGTAGGTATATAATGTACATTCACACACTTGTAAACGAAGGGCAGTTATTCAAAAACTTTTTCTCGATGAATCTGGAACGTTCTTTTGTAATATTTTTCAAGATTTTTATTTATTTATTTTATTTTTTAATCACACACAATAATAAAAAAACTATGGTCCAATTTGATGACTTTCTCAATGCGGTAAAATAGTCATTATGTTATGTCCAGAATTATGTCCAGAATTATGTTCCATATGATGTTCCAGAATTTATAAGCAACTTGCTTTTGCGTCTTTTCTTTTAACAAAAATTTATTTAAACACTTGTTTTCACAAAAGTCAGTTCACACAAAGTTCAATTTGAATAAAGTTTATTTTAACACTATTTAATTTATTTTATTTATTTTTAGGAAGAAGATCTTAATTTTTCTTGACAATTCCGCACCTGACGCCAATTGTTACGAAATTAGGGTTCAATTGTCTTCAAATTAAAAATACACAGGTCTTCTTCAAAAGTTATTTATTTTACACAGTTACAAAATTTATTTTCACACTACTTTCTCGATTATTCCACTTGGTTTTGGTTCACTGATCAGATGACTTCGATGTGTTTGTAAGTCTCTATGATACTGGCCGCTCTGCAGGCCATTCCCACCCTTTATACTCTTTAGAGTAGTATGATCTAGACCTAAAGTCGCTAGACGGTTCCAGAGCAATTATTACTTCTCGATGATTCACGTACTACCTAGACACAACCAAAATCCTACCTACAAATGTAATACAGTATTCCTATAATTATAACAAATACCTACTTAGCCTAGAGAATTCTACACTTATACACAATTATCGTTCCTACCTACCAATACCTATGAGGACTCTTATAACTATAACTACCCATACTTATTTCAATATTTATATTTACATAACAATACCTAAGCCCTGCAACTCTTGCCGACCTTCCCTGAAACAGGGGTGACATTGGCAAAGTGAACCATTTTTTACAGTATGTGTGGTCAGCCTCATACCAACCTATAAGTCAAGGAATAACTCACAACTACGTATTCATAAAAGTTTGAATACTGCAAGCTTGTTTCTTCTCCATCAATATTACAAATCAACGGCTCAAGTCAAGGAATCGTTGAATAAAAGCATAAAATCCCTATCAAGAGCTGAAACGTCTTAATTAAAAATAGCCATGGTGATCTCCGATCTATGATAGAAGAAGCATTAATAAAAAACTCATAGCATTGTTTGTGAATGCATATATTTGGGTTGGTTTGCAGAAATAGACTTACAACATGTATGGATACAGTTCTCCTTTCTTCAATATCAAGAATGGTTTTCGATTTATCGTCTTTTGCGTTGACAGCCTATTCATGTCTCCTTCTTCTCCACTCCGTGAGGATTTCAAAACGCTTCTCGTTTCCGTTCTAGGGAATATTTCTCAGTCGGTAGACAGTGCGAGGGAGGGAGACGAACAGTGTCTACATTGTAGGCATATCGTGATGTGCCTAGACATTTTATGAAATGCCTAAATGCCTTCCCGGCACATTTTACAAAAATAATATTTTTTATAGGAATCGAAGAAAAGAGGAATTAATTGATGAGTCATTTACTTTGTAACCTTTCATTTTTAAATATTTCAAAATAAATTAACGCGGTCCATGACTGATAGGTTGGTATGAACTCCTTGACTTATACATAGGTTGGTATCAGGCTGACCCATACTGTAAAAACTGGTTCACCTTGTCGATGTCACTCCTGTTTCAGGGAAGGTCGGCAAAAGTTGCAGGGTTTATGTTCATTTGCGGTTTGGTTTTAAATTGTAAGTACACATTTAGCATTTCAGCTACACGTGTCTGTTTATGGGCATGCATTTGATATTAGCTTTAAATATTAATATATATTTGCAACTTAAATTATAGATTATTATAGACAGGGCGAGTAGAATCTGATCAAATGATGATGTAAATATTGTTTACGAAACCGGTCGTACATGATTGAATTGTACTCGTCCCGTGAATCTCAAATGTAATATACTTTAGCAACTTAGATTACAGATTAAAAATTATGAACTCACAAGTGACAACTGCTTTTGTGAGTACATTCCTGTGTATTTGAAATGTGCCACACATCTGTATTTACGAATCTCGAAAGATTCCAGGCTATAATAATTATACTTGGTAAATAGATTTAAATTCTCAAATATTAGCTAAGTAAAAATTGAAATTTTGTTTCTAGAAAAAGCATGAAAAATAAATCATTTGACTGGATATGACTTGGTATATTTGATTGATTGTAGAGGCATTAACTTTGCAATTGTTCATCTTAAAAGATAAAAAGTAAAAGCAACTTTTTTTAGGATAACTGTGAGAATATTTTAATTCCACAATATACTGTTACGTAAATATTAGAATAGGTATTAGCTATAACTATGCACTAAGAATCCTCATAAATATGTATGGGTAGGAATCATTGAATAAAATACTTGAAGCATCTAGAAATAATAATTACTACGTACCTACTTGAATCTGGAACTGTCTAGCGAATATAGTTCTAGATTGTACTGTTTTGAAAAGTATAAAAAGGGTGCAAGTTACTTGCAGAGCCAGTATCCTACGAGCTTTACAACTACATTGAACCAACTTAACCAGTGAACAGAAACCAAGTGTAATGGAATAGTCGAGACTATCTTTGTGAAAATAAATTATTAAAAGTGTAAAATAAACAACTGTATAAGAAGACCAGTATTTTTTTAATTGAAAGACTTTTGAACCCTAAAATCGTAACAATACTCAAAGTAATCGTAAACAAAGTTGTTTTTACTTTTAATCTTTTGGTATATTTAAACTCTTACGGGGCTATTCTTAGACATTTTATTCGTCTGTTGAGCCCACGCTTTGACAAAGTAATGATGTATTTGTATGAAGACCTGTCAATCCAAGATGGCCGCAAGTGAACAGCTGATTAATTTTCCTAGAAATATTACCAAAATTCGGTAGGTAAGAATGACCGTGGTAGTGAGACTTTCAGCAAAGGCATCATTAGTTTGTCAAAGCTTGAGCTCAACCGACGACTAAAATGTATATGAATAGCCCCGATTGAACCTTACTATTTGCTTGGTAAACGTAAGGCGTTCCGCGTCGGCAATTCATGAAGTGCCTAGAAACCTCACGGATGTGTTCAACTCTAAGATGGGTTCGCTACGTCTACACATTGTATACACTGTCATGTATCATTTACTGCGAGAAATTCCATAAAAATAATAGCTGGAGGAAATTATTACCATCTATCATTTTTCTGCGTTCGTTTGTTTGCGTCACGACCCGACGGAAATTGATTGTACCGGGGAAGAGCATTAGCGAGTAGCTGGCGCTCAATGTCTTACCCATACACGGAAGAACATAATACAGGTACATGCGTAAGTATGCAGTATTATGTACCCACATCTCTAATCAACTAAGCTACACATATAGTGTAACTTCTTGTCGCGTTATCGTTTGTTTACGTCACGACGCGACGGGAATTGATTGTACCGGGGAAGAGCATTTGTGAGTAGCTGCGCTCAATGTCTTACCCATACAGGGAAGAGCATTAGCGAGTAGCTCTATTTTGTAATTAAAATGCTGGATTTTTTTTCAAGTATTTATTTTTTCACAATTTACAATGTATTTCAAATTGAAAGTCACTGGTTATGTGTGTTATTTAGCAAAGTGCCGTATTGCGACTGCTTCGCTGTCCTACCATTTTGACCCCTTATATAGTAAAACAGAGAGATCTTTCTCCCAATTTCTGGACTATTCCATCACCAGAATATTTACGCACACTACCAGGGACTGCTAGATGATTCCATACTACGTGTATTGGTGTGTGTAGTCATTTTGATGTACCCATGTGTGTACGAGCGCATGTACTCGAAGTTCGCAACAGTATATGATAGTATTACGTACCTACATCTATAATCAAAGTTGTACATTAACGTGTAAGACTTATGTCAAATGCATGCTTGCAAAAAAATAGGTGTAAGTTCTAATGCTTGCTCATAAGCAGACACGTGTAAGCTCGCGTATGCACGTCATGCTGCTTGCGCATTAAAAAAGTACAAATACTTAAATTTTTGAGGAACAGAAATTATGCACTTTTGCCAACCTTCCCCGAAAAAGAAGTAGTAGGATTGGCAAAGTGAACATTTTTTTACTGTATAAATTGTCAGCAGCATATCAATCTATAAGTTGTCGGTGTTATGGCCTAGGGAGTCAAGTGGCCGATCTTTCTAGCGTACTTGGCATAAAATAACGTTTGTTCGATCTCCGCCTGGGTTCATTGACCATAACTCTGACTCTGGTTCAACAGATGTCATTGGGTTATTATTAGTTATTAATCCATTAAAAAAAAACAATAACGAATTATTAATTGATGATATTAATACTTGTTTCTGACCAGGCAGAATAGGTTGGTGAATTGCATTCCTCTTCACAAATCTATTTTCTTTAAAATTAAAATAAGTCAAAGAACACCTTTTTGGAGGATTACACATTGTATTCCGCAAAAATATGCGTTTCATCTTTCATATCAACCAAAAATGTAAAGTTTAAAATAAAAGATATGCCAAAAAATACACATGTAGGTTTCCCAAAAGCGTCATTTTGTATGTAAATAAAAATAAAAAAATGCACTGAAAAAAGGAGGTCGATATCAGAGGGAAAATTACGTTGAATTGAATATTCATCACTTTGTATGCCAGTTAATAACTGGACTGCTAAAATTCAGGAATTTCGGTGGCGTGATTTTGCATTAATTTATTTTATTTTCGATTCGCGACTTTTATTAAAAGACTCAAAATCTATTTTTGAATTATTTAAATTGATTTGAAGTACTTGAAATTCTTTGACTCTATTGAATTTCACGGCAAAATATATCTAAATTATTAAAAATGAATATTTTAAGTTTCAGAATAATAAATTTATGAATCCTTTTTTGACTCTGTTCTTGATTTAAAAAAAAATGAGTTTTTGTTCTTTACATTCATTTAACAAAATAAGCATTGGATAAAATGTATATTTGTGAGGTTGTTAATCAATTCCTAATAGTGTTATGCTCAAAAAACAAAACCATGGCTCATCTGAAGTCTACAGTAAATTTTTCATGCAGAAAAAACTATGAGCCGTAGATTAGACATGGATCCAATGTTTTGTGAATAGCACTGTAAAAAAATCATTTTTATATTTTTCCGTTAAAATTTTAAGAAAAATGTTTCCAACAAATATTCAAGTCAATAATCTCTATAATCAAAGTTGCAAAGATATATAAACATTTAACATTTATATTAAATGCATGCTTTCAAACAGACACATTTACGTTTGCGCTAACAAATGCTGCATGTATACTTACAAATTAAAACTCAAACCTCAAATGACCGTTTTGAATAAATGTTTTGTTTTTCCTTTTTCTGTATAGATCGTAATTACAATTTTCAACTTTCACTTTTATGTACTTTTATCATACTTGTATACCCACGCACAGGCTATGCCTATGTGGGTTTCTCTTTTAGTTTTTTTGAAAATGTGTATAATTATCTCTATTTTTGAAGAGGAATATTAATAAAAAAAAAAGTAAATCCTGTAACTTTTGTCGACCTTCCGTAAAACAGGGAGGGCATTGGCAAAGTGAACAATTTTTACAGTAACTATGGGTGGTCAGGCTCATACCAAGTATACATATACAAGTCAAGGAAAATGCGCCCATTGTAAAAGTATCCAAAATCGTAGCACTATAAACTATGTATAACCCAAAGTAGCATTTTATTTTTACTACCAAACTTTACACCCATTTTCAAGTGAAGTAGCTCACCGAGGTATGAGTGAAACTTAACGATTGTCCATTGTGTGAAACACACAAAGCCTAGTTTGCTACGCCGCGAGCAGCTGCATGGGAATCTTATCTGCTATTCACCAACACAAAAGTGCGACTGCGATTCCGCAGTGTGAATAAATCTGGCTCGTAAACGAGTGGTAAATAAAAACAATGAAGCCTGAATTAATGAAGGGTTGCTATGAGTTGGCCGAAGTGCTTGTCAAAGTTTTATTTCGCGACACCGTTGTGGCAAAGAGTCGATCATGGCATTTATTTAACATTACAGACAACTAAATTCTTTTGAGAATTATTGGGTTATTATAAAGTCTTTATTAGATTGGAATATTTTTTTTTTTCCATTAAATATGTGTTTTTTGAGCATTTCCTTAACTTATAGGTAAGTATGAGGCTGACTACTTATACTGTAAACAAAATAGGTCACTTTGCCAATGTCATCCCTGTTTCAGGAATGGTGAGAGGAGCAAGGCTTATGTTAATTTGAGATTTGATTTTTAAATTGTAAGTAGTCCGGTCGATAGCTCAGTTGGTAGAGTGCTTGCATTCCATGCCGTGAGCTCGGGTTCGAATCCCACCGAGGGTGTCAGAAATGATTTCCCGTTTCGGTGTTTATTTCAAATCCAAAAATAAAATACCGGCAAGGTTTACTCAGCCTTCACAAGAAATGTGTACCAGCCCTCTCAGGAACTGAGAAACCTCCACTTCAACTGAAGTGGTTGGCGTAAGGCCGGCCCCCTTACCTGTAAAAATAAATAGGTTCAACTAGCCACATGCGACCTCTTCGGAGATAACGCGACAAGAAATTACACTATAATATGTGTAGCTTAGTTGCGTTTAGTTGCTTTAAGTCAACATGCGGCCATACTTAAGCGCGAACTTATACGTGTCTGCTTGTGGGAATGCATTTAATATGAATCTCAAGAGTAATTTATCGTTGCAACTTAGATAATCGATTATAGATAGTGCAAAACAAATTTCTGTATATCTTTTGTATTTCTATATTTGCAAAGTAGCTTTTCTGCCAATTATAAATGCTTTTTTAGTTTTTGGATTCACGTTTGTTGAGTAATAAATTGGTATCAAAATAACCAGCCATACTGTAAAAATTGGTTCACTTTTGTCATTGTCACCGTTTCACACTGAAATGATTCAGGGAAAGGCGGCTTGATGTATGATTCATACATGCATTTTTGAATATGAGTGATAATATTTTCTAAATTTCCCAAGTTTATAAGACCTGTATGTATCGGCTGTATTGGTGCTATGGCCGAGGGAATCAAGTGGCTTATATTTTTAGCGTATTTAGAATAGAATAACGTTGGTTCAATCCACGCTTTGGTCATTTGACCATAACCTTGATCCCGTTTCAGCAGATATCATTGGGTAATTATAAATTCCTAATTCATTAAAATGTACAATAATTAATTATAAATTGATGATATTTGATAATTGATGATGACAGGATAGATTGGTCAATGGCATACCTCTTCACAAATCTATTTTTTAAAGAAAAAAAGACCTGTGGCACACTCAAAAGGAATTTGGAACTCTTTTGGACTCCTTCGTAGCAATATTGAATTCCATTCATTACACTATTTAGATACGGCCCACATTTTGCTGGGCTCTGGACTTTCGGGTATTTTGAGCCGCGAGATTTATTCCGGGAAAAACGTGGATTAGTGTAGAGTGGGCAGATTGCGTCGTTGCCTGAAATATAGCCCGGACATTCAGCCATTAATTTCGCTGGCACACACTTGAGACTCTGGCATAATTAAATGCCGTAATTAAAGAGGGCTCCAAGGTCTCTCAGCTGACGGACTTTTTGAGTAGAGTGCACTGTAAAAGCGATATTAGACGTGCTTCTTGGTTATTTCTCCGAGTGAACGTTCGTATTTCCATTCTCTTTTTTATTTCGCGAACGAGTAATTCTGAAAGTAAAAAGACTCATTAATTTGTTATAGAAATAATGTTATATTTTTTATTGACACAAATACGATGATTCCTTCACTCGATGTTAACAAAATGACACGGTTTGAATATAAATAACTAGTTACAGACAAAATAACACCATCATCTGGTTCAAAAAAAAAATACATAAAAATATGTTTATTTGGTAATGACTGATTGCGGCGTTTGCATGGTTTTAAAAAGTAATCATTGTCTTATTGTAGATAGAATAGGTAATTTTTGTATTCAAAATTTTTGTCTTTTTCCAGTACAGACAAAATCTCGCACTTAAGTCTGTACTTAAAATAATCAGTGGCGAAGGGTGCCATACAACTCGATTCCCATCGGTTTCTCTTTTAAAATATAAAAAAAGGCAACAAAGTAGTTATTAAATATGGGCACAAAGTAAAAAAAAATACATTTAAAACCAAAGAAACAATACGCATTTTTTCCCTACTTTATTATCATTTTTGCCTCATTTTAAAAGGGAAACCGATGGGAATCGAGTTGTATGGCACCCTTTGCCACTGGTACTTATCTAAATTTTTTTATATACTTGAGTTTCCTATACATCTCATCTATTAGAAGCTTTAAAGTATGAACTGATTTTGATGAATTAGGATTCTAGCATTTTTACGACTTGATCTTAAATGTATTCGTGTCAGTTTCTTGAACGTACTCATTCTATATGAAGTCTATATTTAGTGATTCTTTAATTCAACATAAACCCATTGAACATTGTCGAATCGATCGTTAGTGTTTTTTTGTTTCAAGTAGCCGTTCACATTCCTTGCGTTCTACGATCGTTCGTTTCACTCGAGTGATAGATCTCGAACGAACGTAGAGTGGCACGTCTGACGTCATCTTTAGGCGGCAATCCCCAGAGAATTTCTTCTGTAGAGTCGCTGGCCGGCTATTACAAGTACAAAGGGCGTCTCTTTACACCAAGTATAAGACTCAAAATTCAAACTCAATCATAGCGGATAACAAAATATGCAGAGAAACTGAAAGAGCGCCTTTTAGTTTGCATACATTTTTAGTTGAACCAAATGGTTGAGTTTAAACGGAAATTTGTATACTTTTGGAAGTGAATGGGCTTTTGTTGCGAGTAACGGGGATTAACTGGAATTAATGGAGCAATTAAAATTGTAATCGTGGTTGTATTTAAATACATGACGCCCCACTCGTACTTGAGGGCTCCTTGCAAAGCATTCATCAAAGAACGGCTCATTTTTCTCACAAAATGTCACGAATTCTTTGTTCAGAAAAAAATGTAATGTAAATGGGTACAAGTACTTAAAGACTGCTGGTATGTGGTGAATTATTAATATGAAATGCGACGTAACATGAATATTACATTTTTGACTGTGTAGGTTCACATGAGGCATGTGCAAGCGCGAACTTGTACGTGTCTGGTTGTGAGAATGCATGTAATGTGAATCTTCAATGTAAAATATCCTTGCAACTTAGATTAGATTAGATTAGATTATCACTAGTATAGTTATGTAAATTAATGAAAATACCGATGTTACATTGTACACACAGTAAATCACTTATAAATGAAGCTCTACATAAAGGAACCCAAAATAATATAATCAAATGATAAAGACCTGAAACTGAGAATACCTATGTATGGAGTATCTTGATGTACGGCTGCGAGACATGGTGCCTATCCAAAAGAGTTAAACGGAGACTAGTCGAGGCTTTTGAGATGTGGTCGTATAGAAGACTACTAGGAATTTCCTGGAGTGACCACACTACAAATGAGGAGGTTCTCCAAAAATTTAAAGGAGGAAGGCATCTGCTCAGGATCTTGTCCGAAAGGCGTGCAAGATGGATCGGCCATGTTATACGACAATAAGGCCTCTTGCATGCCATAATTGAGGGGTGGACTGAGGGACCAACTCTAGGGGACGCCCACGCCAAGAATACCTGGAGGATCTGCTGGTGGACGTGCGCTGCTCATCATATGCAGACCTTAAAAGAGCCGCACAAGACAGGGAAGAATGGAGGAGAAGAATGAAAGACATGCTGCAAGCCAATCCCAGGATTGAAACTAGAGAAGAAGACATAAAGGACTAAATGAAAAAACTGCAGAAAAAATCAAAAGTAAAATGTGTTTTTGGTTCTTTGATGTGAAATAGTTTGTAAGAATAATGAGTGTTTATATGAGGATTATGTTTGATGACGTCAGTGCTTTAAGCAATTTTGATTGTACAATTTGGTACACATGTGTAGAATTGTAAAACTATTGTGTTAAAAATATATGAATTGAATGGTTTGACCCACTAAAACAGAAAAAAATGTAGAGTTGCTTTCCGGGATCTGTTGCAGTGATTTGTGAGAGCTGAAGCTTCTGGTCGTTTCGCTCACGTATGCGATGGGCTTCTTCAGCGTGAAAGTGAAGTGAAGATAATGCTGATGAAAGTATGAAAGTAACAGATCACGGAAAGCAACTCTCCAGCATCACCAAAACTCCTATTCAATAAAAAGAAACCTTTAAGAACACAATGAAATAAAAAGCTTAACCCCTAGTGTAAGTTTTTCCTTAAAAAGTTAGACTGCGAATTTTTATAATTTTATTTTGAAAATTGCAGACGGCTTTCTAGTTTCCTATGGTTGTGATACTCACATAACTTCTTACATAGTAAACACTCTTGGTAGGGATAATGGTGTGAATGGTTGGTCGACCATTAAAAGGCACTGTACACCAATTATAAAAAAATGTGCTTTAACACATCTGCAAAGTTGCAACAAAAATGCATGGTAACTGAAACGTTTACTAGATACCACTGTTTTAAGTGCCTCCTCCTCTTAAACGTACATTTTTGGTAAATGGCTGCGTTTAAGAGCAAGTTTATATACTTGGCGGTTCCATGATAGAACGAATTAGTGACAAAACGACACATGACATGACGACACATGACAGAACGACACATGACAGAACGAAACATTACACAACAACACATGACAGAACACTACACTGAAAGTACATCACAATGACAAAACATCACTGAACAAAACATCATATATCTAAAACAGAACATACTTTAAACGGCACATGAAAAAATATATTAAATGACAAAACAGAAAACACCATAAACAGCATGACAAAAAAGTGAGACATGAGAAACGTGAAAAAATGTCACTCATGTATTCGTATATACTATTTAGTAAAGCTTACAAAAAATAAAACTAACGCCCCCGACTATCATTTTTAGATAAAAAAAATAACCTAACTAAGCTGTACATAAAAAACAACTTCTTACCGCGTTATCCCCGAAGGAGTCACACAATGCGTGTGGAAGCAAAATAAATGTTTGTTTTATTTGTGATATTTTGTCGTGTGATGTTTTTTCATGCGCCCTTTATGGTATGTTTTGTTTAAGATAGGTATGTGATGTTTTGTCAAGTGATGTCCTGTCATTGCGCTGTTCTGTTATGCATCGTTCTGTTATGTGTCGTTCTGTCATCTGTCGTTTTGTCACTGTGCCGCTCTAACCTATCCCCATACTGGAGGTATCTACTGAAAAGGAAATTGAACCGGATGTCCTGGGGAATGCGGCGACTCGAAGTTACTCCACCAAACAGCAGCCTAACGTTTTACCCAAATTAAAAACGCCCAATAAAGAGTTACTGCAAATTGGTTGGAGGTAACCGCTCCAACTTCGGTCATTTGCATTTAGTAGCGATGCTACCATACAAACTCACACAATAAGGACTATTTTGTTTCACGTTTTGTATGCAGATCGGCTTGCAAAATTAGTTTGTATCACAAAAATAAAAAGACTTTTAGTGTGTTATAACAATGTAAATCAAGTTAATGTATTTAAATATTAATTAAAAATATTTTTTTTATGAAAAGAGCATAGTTTTGTTTCAACGGTTCATTGAGACTATTTGCTTAAGCGCTATGGAACTTTAACCGTCCATCTTCAGAGGTTGAGGGCCTGTTGCACCAACCTTCAATTAATATTTGATGGACACATCTAATTGGATTGCTTAATTCTGGTAAGGACCTTAGTTAAATATTTCTCGGAAGTGGGTTATAATATGATGGAATTTGAACAGGAAAGATGATGTACATCAGCTTATTTACGTATATGCAATCAAACTTACGATTTTTTGGGAGAAATCACACTTAATTTTGATTATTGTCTGATTTGAGTTTGGTGCAACAATCCCTAAATGCCTAAGCGCTATAAAAGTTTAACCGCCCATCTTCAGAGATAAACTGTCATAAAACAAAAGGATTAAAATTTAAGGCAAGGAAGAGAAATAATTTTGTCACTCTTACCCATTACTCTCACTTCTTCCTCTCATTACTCTCACTACTTCCCATCTATCAACGACGATACCATGTTGAAAGCACCGGTTCTCATCAGATCACCGAAGTTAATCAACGTTTGGCGCGGATGCTACCTGGATGGGTGACCGCTAGGTACACCGCGTGTTGTTGGCATTTCTTGGACCGGTCCGTAGTCCAGTGGCAACACTTCGCACTTGTAAATGGAAGGTTGTGGATTCGAATCCCGGCGGAGCACAAAAATATACCAATTATTTTTCCAAATTTGCTATTCGCTGGGTTGAAAAATTCATAAACTTGTACCAAAGACCGGCTCCTGAAAGGTCCATCCAACCTTACAACAACTGGGTCTTGCTTGAGAATTAGCGCTTTCTACAGCGACGAACAAGCTCGCAGAAAGCTCTTGAGGTGTGATACACACAAAAACAGCGCTCAACAAATAAATCATCCTATTATTATTATTATTTTTCCTATACTCCACGGGTCACTCATTAATGAGACGTGCTTTTTTTAACGAAAGCATAAACGCGAGTAGGTTCATGGAAAGTTCGGGAATAAATTTCCATTACGTTCGAAACTTTATTGCTAATGGATATCGCTGTGAGGCCGACAACCAACAGTATTTTTTTTGGAAAACTCTAGAAAGGTTTTTTTTTAATTTAGTTGTTTACCTTTTGAAGCAGCACGTAATTTTTTTTTATCTAAAAGTTGTAGTTTTTTTAAAAGTTTAATGGATTAATGTAATAAAAATGCAAAAAAAACTACTATTTTGTTTTTGCAGTAAGTGTTATGGCCGAGGGGGCCAAGTGGCCGATCTTTCTAGCGTATTTGGAATAGAATAACTACTAACGTTGGTTCGATCCCCGATTGGGTCACTTGACTTTGACTTTGACCCTGGTTCAACAGATGTTATTGGGTAATTATTAATGAATAAATCCTTAATATAAACAATAATGAATTATTAATTGAAAATATTAATACCTGTTTCTGGCTAGGCAGAATAGTTTGGTGAATTGCATTCCTCTTCACAAATCTATTAAAAAAAAAAAAGAAGTAAAATATACCTAACCTAGGTATTTTACTTTAGACTTTAGCTCGTGTGATGCACAAAAAATGTTATTCTTGCTACCTTTCTCTGAAAAAAAAAGATTTTGAAAATTTGTTCTAATATCACCCCCCCTCCCTGCTTCAGGTAAGCTGTTCGGCGAATGTTGTAGGGTCTATGTTAATTTGAGGTTTGGATTTTATTTTGAAGTACACAAGCAGCATTTGTTAGCTTATGGTTGTGGGTTTGCATTTAACATAAATTTTAAATGATAATGAGTTAAATGATAATTCTGCAACTTAGATTAAACCTAGCACTTATTCAGTTTACCTTTAAGGGGGCGATATGAACTTTAAAATACCTGAACATGATACATTGGCCACTTACAATAAATGCAAAATAATCGAGGCTATTCTTAGACATTTTAGTCGTCGGTTGAGCCCACGCTTTGACAAACTAATGATGAATTTGTATGAAGACCTGTCAATCCAAGATGGCCGCAAGTGAACAGCTGATTTGTTTTCATACAAATATTACAAAATTCGGTAGGTAAGAATGACCGTGCTGATGAAACTTTCACGCTAGGCACCATTAGTTTGTCAAAGCGTGGGCTTAACCGACGACAAAAATGTCTAAGAATAGCCCCGTTAGTGTTAACAAAAAGATTATGAACAGCACTTTTGCAGATTTTTTTTCATCTGATAAACTGCTTAAGGTGTTATAAAATTGTCTGCGGATGAAAGATGAGGAATTTTAAACTGCTATGAGTTATAATGGTTGACCGTCAGACTGCAGTAACGGTGTGTTGTGTCTAGGGTTGCCATCCACAGAGATCTCGCTGGGACACTATGCGATCTGCAATCTAATCTAATCTAAGTTGCAAATATATGTAACATTAAAGATCGCATTATATGCATTTTCACAACAGTATAAGTATGCCGCATGCGGACTTACAATATAAAAACCCGAATCTCAAATGAACATACACCCTGCAACTCCTGCCGACCTTCCCTGAACGATGACATATAAAAGTGTTGTAATGACGTTAATAATATTTCATAATGAATTAATTTATTATCTCAAGCATTTTCGATGTTATCAAACCATTATTAAGAAAACGCTGCAATAACACCGAAAGCACGTGAGGAAATAAATCAACTCGTTAAGATTTTTTTTTTTTAATTATGAATTTACAATGTCAATACACGCACCCTTAAACTGAAACAATGTTTTTCTTGATTAAGATGTTTTGATCTGGGATTCACAAAACAAGCTACGATGGGTACCTTTTTAGAACTGTCATGGCCCATCTTCATCATCATACTTCACGCTGAAGAAGCCCATCGTAGAAATGAGCGAAACGTCCGGAAGCTCCAGCTCCCACAGACCACGGCAACAGATCCTGGAAAACATCACTCCAGCATAAGTAACGAAGTCCTGCTGCACTTTTTTTTTCACTATTATGCTCAAACCCTTCTCATACCCGTCCTGTACATATTATGTGTCAGAAGGACCCACAGCACATGAGCGCTCACGCAAAGTTATATATTTTCTCAAGTGACGGAAGGTCTTCTCGCATAATCTTAATCTAAATCTAAGTTTCAAAGATATGAATCATTTGAGATTCATATTAAATGCATTCCCACAAGCAGACACGCATAATTTCGCGCTCACACATGCTGCATGTGGACCTACAATATAAAACCCCATTCTCAAATGAACATAAGCCCTGCAACTCTTGCCGACCTTCCCTGAAACAGGGGTGGCATTGGAAAAGTGAACCATTATCAGGATGAAAAGTCTGATAACGGTGACGGTCCCTTTATATCGAGATGGATAGGAACCCTAGTTGCAACCTCCACAGCAACACCGCCAGCCATCTCAGGCATGCAACTGAAGGAATATTTTACGGGGGATCACAGCGAAAATAAACGGCATTTCCCTTGACAAAATTTATTACAGCAAAACAATAACGAAAAACTGTGAAGCCTTAGTGTTGCGCCAGGTTTTCAATTTATCTGGAGAATTTTTCCGGAAAATCTCTTCCGAGAGCTTTTCCCTTGAAAGCTCGTTCTTTTGAGACGAGCGAAATATGAATAAGAAAAAGTGCTGTATACTTGATATTATTATTTTCCGCCACCCCCTACATACTATGTAAGCATGTTTTATACACATAAGGAGGTACTTTGTAACGCGCGCATACAAAGTTGTATTAAAAAAAAAGATAAAGCAAAGAATAAATGTTCTTTTAATTTTTATTTTTTTAATGTTACGTACAATTTTTTTTTTTAAATTTCAAAGTTGTTTTGACAAGATGCTTAGTTGGTTAGCATCTAAGAAGCTGTGTCTGAATCCTGACAAAACAGAGGTTATATGGTTTGCTTCGAGAAGAAGACAGCATTTGATACCTGTCGGTGACCTGGCTGTTGGTGGGGTGTGTGTTAGGCCTAGCACATCCGTAAGGATTCTTGGAGCTGTCGTGGACAGTGGCCTGTCAATGGAGCAGCATATCGGTACCACAGTTGGGTCTTGCTTTTATCATCTTAGACAGATCAAGACAGTCAAACGATACTTACCGAATGACTGTTTAAAAACCTTAATATCTTCACTGATTCTGTCTAGGATTGATTATTGCAACGCGATTCTGATAGGTTTGCCACATGCGCAGCTGAACAGGCTGCAGTCTGTAATGAGGGCGTCAGCGCGTGTTGTGTTCGGTGCTGGAAAATACGACAGCTGTACACCTCTCCTGCGGGATCTACATTGGTTACCGTTTGAGGCCCGAATACAATACAAAGTGTGTACCCTCATGTACAAGGCTGTCACTGGTGTGGCGCCAGATTATATCAGGGAGATGTGCTGTTTCAGAGATTTGGGGGACAGGCATCGTGCTCTGCGATCTGCGCAGAGTGCGGCCCATGAGCTGGTTCTGCCGTACAGAGTACGAAAAACTTTCTATGGGGATCGTGCTCTGTGCCATGCAGGTCCCAAGCTCTGGAATGAGTTGCCTCTGATTCTCAGGCAGGCCTCTGACCTTGACAGTTTCAAGCGAAGCCTAAAGACACATCTATTTGACAATTTTTATAATATTTGACTCTTTTTGACTCTTTTTATTTAATTTGTATAATTTTTTACTTTTTAATTTCATTATTTTACCTAGCGACTTTTTTATTTAATTTTCATTGTTCTGTTATTTTAAAGTTGTTTTTAATTCTGTTCTCAATTTTATATTGTATTATATTTTATTTTATAATTTAATATTTGTAAAGCGCCCTCGAGGTGATGTCACATGACGGCGCTGTATAAATTACCAAAAAATTAAATTAAATTAAAATAAATGTCACATCTATTAAATACGTAACGTTAGTACACTGCACATATAGCGTAATTTCTTGCGCGTTTTCCCTGAAGAGGTCGTATTTTTTTTTTTAGAAATCCTGTGTGGGAGACTCCCTAGATTTCAGAGACTCTAGGAGTCTATGACACTTGTAATTCTGTAGAGGTGTTGTTAACGAGATTGGTCCAATCGGCGTCCCCAAGCAAGACCCAGTCGCTTTAAGGCTGCATGGACTTTTTAGTGAGCGGTCTGTTGGTAAAGATTTTATGAATTTTTCAACCCAGCGGAGAGCATATTATTTGAAAATATAAATGGTACATTTTTGTGCGTTGCCGGGATTCGAACCCACAACCTTCCATTACGAGTCCGAAGTGTTGCCAACGGACTACGGCCCGGTCAATATATATATCGAGCATGTGGCGAGTTGAACCTATATATTTTAATAGGTAAGGGGGACGGCCTTAAGTTAACTACTTCAGTTAAAGTGGAGGTTTCCCAACTCTGGCTGGTACTCATTTCTTGTGAAGGCTTAAGGAACCTTGCAGTTATTTTTTTTTGGTTTAAATGAACGTCGAGATGGGAAATCATTTATGATACCCTCGGTGGGATTCGAACCCAAGCTTTAGGCATGGTATGCAAGCACTCTATGAACCGAGCCATGTATTTATTTATTGGAATGGTCCTGCCTTTAGAGGAGAATTGGGTTAATATAATCATAAGATGATCCCCTGTCAAATATGAAACGCTGTTCAGAATAACATTATTTAGTCGCCCGGGTTTTATTGAAGCGTAAACCTTTGCGGTCCGGATGATATTTCGAGAAGTGATCGAAATTAATTAATACTTATTCCAGGAAATGGGGTCGTACAACGGGTGTATCTTATGTGTCGGTTAACAAAATATCATCAGAGGTCTTTCATATATCTTATCTATACATAAGCCCAAAACTTAAAACAATGTTAATGTTCATAGCATTTCAATTTGTTTTAAGCTCACTTAATATCCATTTAGCAGATTTTTAATAGAAAAATACTGACTGTTACCGACTTACATTTAAGCTTACTTCCTTATATTAAAGAATCTATAATTCCTTGGCTTATAGGTTGGTATAAGGCTGACCACACTTGCTGTAAAAAAAATGTTTCACTTTTCCTATGCCCCCCGTTCCAGGGTAAGAGTTGCAGGGCATACATTCATTTGAAATTGGGGTTTAATGTTGTAAGTTCTAATGTGGCATGTGTAAGCGCAAACTTATACGTGTCTACTTGTGGGATTGCATTAAATATGAGATTTAAATGAAATATATCCTTGTAACTTAGATTATAGATAATCTAAGTTGTAAGGATCTATATAAACTATAATCTAAATTTCAAATCATTATCTATCTTTGCTACTTAGATTATAGGGATTTAACGTTTCCATGGCATATATGGCAGAGTTTATCTTGAGTATATTTACACTCTCAGTTACATATTTATGTAGGTACTCGTAGGTTACTTATAACATGAAAGGAAATGTAACAAAACGGTTTTTGTATCATATACAAGAGCAGCCCCTATTCCTGAAGCAATCTGCTTGAAAATACGTATCTACGTTTGCTCATGATGATGATGATGATGATGATGATGATGATGATTTGTATAGCGCCGTTTCGTGACTGCTGTCACTGCAAGGGCGCTTTCAGGCTTGACGCGGCGGTGAAGAAATGAGTCTTCATTCCCTTCTTGAAGCTCTCGATCCCTTCCTTGGCACGCACTTCCGGAGGCAGCTGGTTCCAAGTGGACGGTCCCGCAACGGCGAAAGCGCGGTCTCCGAACACTGTACATCTTTTTCTGTGTTGAGTGCTGACAGATGTAAGAGCACTGTCGGCAGATCGCAGAGTGAGCCCCCTCTCGCTCAGACTCCTCGGTAGTATAAGCTCCTGCAAGTACTCTGGCGCCACTCCATGCAGCGCTTTGTGTACCGTGAGGCCCAGCTTAAATTTAATCCTTTCTGGGATCCTCAACCAGTGAAGCTTCTGCAGGAGTGGAGTAATGTGGCAGTACTTGCTCTGACCATAAATCAGGCGGGCGCTGGCGTTCATTACAGACTGTAATCTGTTTAGCTGGCATTTTGGTTGTGCAGCATAGATACCGTTGCAGTAGTCTACCTTGGAGATGACGAAGGCATTTATCAGCGCCTTCATGGCGTCAGGTGGTACGCAATTTCTTGCTTGTTTCAGCTGCCTGAGACCATAAAAGCCAGAGCTGACAGTACTGCTAATTTGTTTGTCCAGGCAAAGGGAGCTGTCTAGATGGACTCCTAGCAATCTTACATCGCTGGATGGAACAATGTTAGCGCCAGAGATTGTTACTGGAGAATGATCTATTAGGTATGCTCTTCTGGCCGTGGTTAACCACATAATCTCCGTTTTGTTGGGGTTGAGCATCAGACGATGTGATCGCATCCAAATGTTTACATCTGCGACGCATTCCGCCACCGTTGATTTTAAGTAGTCAACATCTGATGGTTTGCAGTCTGAAAAGATTTGGCAATCATCTGCGTATATATGTGCTTTCAATCCCCGTTTGTGAATGACGCTTTCAAGCTCCCTCGTGTACAACGTAAAAAGAAGAGGCCCGAGTACGGATCCCTGCGGTACCCCTGAGGTTACTGTTGACTGCGTTGTGAGAGTGTTGTTGAGCTTAATGACTTGTTTTCTGTCCGAGAGATATGATTTCAACCAGCTCAGCGCCTTGTTTCGTATACCCAGTGTGAGTTCCAATTTCTGGAGCAGAATGCTGTGATCCACGGTATCAAAAGCAGCGCTCATGTCCAAGAGTGCGAGAATGGCTATATTTCCCTGCTCTATTGCAATGGTCAAATCTGACACTAGCCTCAGCAGGCCTGTTTCTGTTGAGTGAGCCTCTCTATACGCTGATTGGTGCTTAGCAAACAGGTTGTTTCCCTTTAGGTAAAGTGTGAGCCGTGCTGTGACAATCCTCTCAAGAATTTTACCTAGAAGAGGTAGGTTTGAGATCGGTCGGTAGTTTGCCTTATCTTCTGGATCTTGCTGGGCTTTTTTGAGAATGGGAGTAATTTCAGCTAGCTTGAGTAGTTTCGGCATAGTTCCATGTCTCAGGGATTTGTTAAAGATAACAGCAATGAGGGGGGCAAGTTCATCTCTGCAACTTTTCACTAGCCACGTGGGAATAGGATCAAGTTGACTGTACTTGTTGGGTGCAGCTATTATCCATTTAGTGACTTCGGCAGACGATGTGTCAGCAAGAGTCTCTAACGATGAAGTGTTGTATTCAGTCATTTCTGGTTCTGTAGCAGTGTCGGAAATTTCTCTGATTTTGGAAATCTTTTCTTCAAAGAAGTTTGAGAGTTCCTTTGCTGTTACAGAGGATACAGTGTCTGTTTTCGTGCTGTTATTGCCAGTTAGATGGTTAAGTGACTTCCACAGTTGTCGAGGGTTGCCCTTAGTCTCATCAATTTTATTAAGCCAGTAGTGTGACTTTTTTTCTTTAATTGTGCTTCTGTAGCTCTTAAGTGCCGATAACCATTGCTCTTTAGATGCATTTGTCAACAGTTTTTTATTTTGTCGTTCAGCTTTCCTCAGAGTTTTCTTCATGTTCCTGCATTCTTCATCGAACCAGTCAGCTGAGACTCTAATCAGTCTAGTTTTAGTTGTAATGGGCGCGTGTTTATCGGCCAGAGCTGTGAGTGTGTCGTTGTAAAATGTCATAAGTTCATCACAGGTTTTGTGGGTCAGGAGTTCCTCCACAGAAGAGATCTGAACTGACAGGTCCGCACGAAACTTTTCTAGGTCAGCCAGCCGCCAGGCTCGAGAGGATGATGTGGTGTAGGAACTCATTGGTTTGCTTATGTTTACTTCCATTGTGACTAAGTTGTGATCTGAGAGACCTTTGTCGCAGACCATTACCGTGTTCGGCATGTCATCCTCACGGGTTATGATAAGGTCAAGAAGACCACCTGCGCTGTGAGTGGGACTAGTTATCCATTGATGACATCCAAAGTCTGATAGAAGGCTTTTTAGTTTCATTGTGTTGGTGTCTCCAGGTCGGTCCATACGTATATTAAAGTCTCCGGTGATAATTATTTTCTCCGTTCGTATGGAGATCCACTCAAAAAGAATCTGTAGATCGTCAAAGAAACCAGAGGTGATATTTTGGGATCCTGGTCTATATACGTTTATTAAGGTGATGGCTTTGCTTCCAGACAGAATGCGACAGCTCAGATGTTCGAAATGCCTGAAGTCGTGACCAGTGGAGAGTTTAGTTATTCTTAGCCCAGGACTTACGATTACTGCGACTCCTCCATGGTTTACCCAGTTGCATGTGTCTTGTGTTCGTGATTTTTTGTGTTTTCTTGCTACCTCGACCAAAGAGTATCCCAAGGCTCTGAGTGATTTCAGAGAGGCGGAGTTGTAATCCTCGTGCCATGTTTCTGATAGAGCTAGCACATCGAGAGACTCGTCCTGGAAAATATCGTTAATGTCGTCTACCTTGTTATTGAGGGAACGACAGTTCCACGCCGCTATCTTTATCAGTTTCTCTTGTTGCTTCTTGTGTCGTTGATTCACGCAGGTACGTTTTGGTGATATGTGTTCTTTTCTTTGATCATCATTTGCCAGACGTTCTTTTGTTAGTCTGCCACCACGTCTGCCTCGAGCTCTAGTTGTCTTTTTATTCTTTTCTTCCCCTTTTCCTATGCTCCATTTTTTGAGTTTCTGAAAGAACTCTGGAGTGGCAATATAAGAAAGTGCTGTCTCACGTAGTTTCATGAGTTCCTTTTTGGTGTAAGAAATATCCTGGTTTATGATACTTGTTGCCATTATAGTAATATATTATCAGATGTGAAGTTCGTAAGCAAAAGTAGCATCCGGCATATTTACATACATCAAACGGATATAATATTTTATCGTTTGAAATATATATCGACGGTTAAAAGGAAGCGACGTTTTAGTCAAAAACGAGTTATGAATGCTTTCCTACTTAAAATTTTCTGCTCTTTCTAATGCGCTAACTCCCATAGCTCTACGATGATTTTTTGTTGTTGTTTATGCCCAAGCAAACAACTGCGTTTACTAAGTATGTTTTTAATGTAACCGAAAAAAAAAGGTCCAAATCTTAATTTGGACCTTTTTTGTCCTAAAGGCGCTTGTGACATAACAAAATCGTAAAACTACATTAATAGGAATGCCAATAAATACCTTTGTTTTTTTTGTAATTTTAGAGCTGTTTTGATTTTAACGATATGATAAAAATTAAAAAAAGTTATGGCGTTTTTCTGCAATCTCAAACATAAAACTGCTGTCGTGAATAATTTAGATTTAGTCGCTTATGCCCTACTTACTTTCAACCGTCAATACGTACCTGACTACATGAAAACAAGCTTTTTCTTTGATGGGCTTATAATCATATAATATAGAATTACATATATTTATAGGTACTTCACCTTTATACAAACGTATTACATTAACGATAAATTACCCCGAGTCATAATAAAAGGAGAGCCTGTATGAAGAAGGTTATGACTCTGGAGGAAATGAAAGAAGTGTGTAAGGACAGAAAGAAATGGCGGTTGATCTGTGATGCTGACGGCTAGAGTTTTTAAAATAAAAATTGGTTTTCTGTTAGTTTTTGATGTCCAAACATATTATAATTTGTTAATTTTAAAAATGTAATTTGTTGTGTATGTTCCTTGACTTATAGGTTGGTATGCGGCTGACCACCCATGCTGTAGAAAATTGTTCACTTTGCCAATGTCACCCCTGTTTTTAGGGAAGGTCGGCAAGAGTTGCAGGATGTGTGTCAATGTGAGATTCGTGTTTTTATATTGTAGGACCACATGCGGCATGTTTAAGCGCGATCTTGTTCATGTCTGTTTGTGAAAGTGCATACAATGTGAATCTTTAATGTTACATATATTTTGCAACTTAGATTAGATTAGATTAGGCCCCGAGTATAAAATATTACGTATAGTTATTCTGTGTGAGGTAATAATAAAGATTGTAAAATCTCTCTAGAAGTAAATAGATGTTAGGTTCTTATAAGGATTATAATTTGTTTGAGATTGCTCGAGTGTTTGGTCTGATGTTCTAGTGAAGTCCCGCATGTAACGGTTCACAATGATTCGAGAATGATCCATATTCTTACTATAAAATAAGGACCCAAACTTTCTGTTCTTCAGAAATCAACTGACCGTTGTACTGTGCAAATATGATGTGACTCGGTATCTGAACCGAAAGTGAACAAAAAAGTGAACCATTTTGTACGGTGTAGGTTGTTAACCTCATACTTACTTATAAGTTAACGAACAAGAATAATCTTATTTTTATAGTCTCTTTAATCCTGTCGCTTCCATATAAATATTTTACTGATACTTTAGAGATGTAATAACACGTATAAAGTACATAAATCTTTCCATCACTGAGATTGCTACATCCCTATTTGTAGGGCCACCATGTAACCGCCTATTAAAAATGGGATTATTTCAACTTGTCCCGTTTTTGTTTGGCAGATAATCCTTCCTTTTTAATTTCAACCTTAAAAATAAAATTGTCCAAGTCCGGTCGATAGCTCAGTTGGTAGAGTGCTTGCATTCTACCCCGTGAGCTCGGGTTCGAATCCCACCGAGGAGGGTGTCAGAAATGATTTCCTATTTTCGGTGTGTATTTCAAACCCCATAATATAAATACCGGCGAGGTTTACCCAGCCTTCACAATAAATGAGAACCAGCCCCCTCGGGAGCTGGGAAATTCCCACTTCAACTGAAGTGGTTGGCGTAAGGCCGGCCCCCTTACCTGTAAAAATAAATAGGTTCAACTTGCCACATGCGACCCCTTCGGGGATAACGCGGCTAGAAGTTACACTATATGTGTAGCTTAATTGCGTTGCGTTTTGCGTCCAAAAAGAATAATATGTACAATGTCAAAAAAGTTAGCTTTTCTTTTTAACTTAACAGTGTCTGCTGGAGTGATGTTTTCCGGGATCTGTTGCCGTGGTCTGTGGGAGCTGGAGCTTCCGGACGTTTCGCTCATTTCTACGATGGGCTTCTTCAGCGTAAAGTATGATGATCTTGATGAGAACTGTGATGCAAGAGTGTGTACACTCGGGGTTTATATGCTTTTATGTGCCTGAAATGTTAATGTATCTTTGCACCTGAGATTATATAAATAGATGTGTCTGTTACTTGATTTGATGTTTTCAATAAGAGTAAGTTAAAGCGTCATCGTTCTCAGTGATCAATCCAGTTTCTAGATTTTTACTATTTGTGGCTCGGGGAAAAATTAAAAGAATAAAATTATAGGTACATACCCGGAAAAATTCGTGAAAACAATATTTATTATAAAAAAAAACTTCTTCACTTTTACCATCTTATGAAAATAAACAATCATTAATCATTCTTTCGAAGAAGCAAGGATCAAGGACATGCGAAGATCTTTGTTATTTTTTAAAAGTCCCCGATCTCTAATTTTTATTATTTTTTATGTATTCTTCTCTCTTACTTTGTTAAAAATGTCTCAAAGAAAAAGACTCGTAACCAGTTTAATGTATTTTTTACGCAGACGTCCCATTTCAGTTCGACAAATTATGGTTACCCTCCTCATGGGGGATATTTTCCTTTTAAGGAAATCAAACGGGCTTATTTCCTAGCAATTCCCTAATGCAGAAAAATATGTATTACCTACTGTCCCCCTAGTATAATACTCTACTTTCGAATTCAGCTCGTTTTACCAAAAATAAAGGCAAAGTAAAACGATCACTTGGGGTGTTATTTTAGTTTAAATGTATTTTTTTTGTAATTTGTATGGTTGAGTTTAAATATGAAGTTTAATACTTGGGGTTCTGGATATTGTATTCCTTCACATGCTTCTAGAAAATATCTCATATCCATTTCAATGAAAACATCAAAGCAGATGCATCTTATAGTGCAATAAGTATTTTTCTCAAATCTTTGTATTTCACTTGAAATATCTATAAACACTGGTTCCGGATTGTAGTCAAACTGATTTGTAATCTAATCGTATCTAAGTTGCACAGATATGTAACATTTTGGATTCACATTACATGCATTCTCACAAGCAGACACGTATAAGTTAACGCTTGCGCATGCCGCATGTGAACCTACAATATAAAAACAAATCTCAAATGGACATACACCCTGCAACTCCTGCCGACCTTCCCTGAAACAGGGGTGACATTTGCAAAGTGAACCATTTTCTACAGCATGGGTGGTCAGCCGCATACCAACCTATAAGTCAAGGAATATATACTTACCTGAGAGAATTTGTCGCTGAGGTTTGAAGATCCAGCTGGAAGTCTCATCAAGTGTCATAGTTCTTACCTACCAAATATCGGTAATATTTGTATAAAGACCTGTCAATCCAAGATGGCCGCAAGTGAACAGCTGATTAGTTTTCATAAAAATATTACCGATATTCGGTAAATGTTCTCAATTATCGCAAAATTGCTGAAAGTGCGAGAATGTAATTTTGAGTGAGTTGGGATGTAAATCCAAATCAATGTGAATGACAGTCGTTCAGGTAACACTCTCACCAGGTTTTCACTCAATTGGACAACAATTGCAGAAGGTCAAAAAGCGTACAAAATATGAATAAGCCATTAGAATTGAAATATTTGACATTTCAATTATATTATAATTCCGGTCCATATCTCAGTTGGTAGAGTGCTTGCATTACATGCCTTGATCTCGGGGTCGAATCCCACCGAAGGTGTCAGAAATAATTTCCCGTTTCGGTGTTTATTTCAAACCCCAAAATGAAATACCGGCAAGGTTTACTCAGCCTTCACAAGACATGAGTACCAGCCCCCTCGGAAGCTGGGAAACCCCCACTTCAACTGAAGTGGTTGGCGTAAGGCCGGCCTTCTTACCTGTAAAAATAAATAGGTTCAACTCACTACATGCGACACCTTCGGGGATAACGCGGCAAGAAGTTACACTATATGTGTAGCTTAGTTGCGTTTTTTTGCGTATAATTTAGGTCTGTAAAAATACTCCAAGAGTATACAGATGTTTTTTTTTGTAATTTATAAGATTTATTATTAATTTAATAGGAGTAAATTATTTATCAATTTATGTCATAAATAGGTATATATTATTTGAACCGAGACAAAATATATTGGCACTTGTTCGCAAATTAACAAAAAAAACCTTGAAACAAATTAGTTGCCTTCCGATTTGTAAGAGCCACATTCGTTTTTGTACTCAAAAGAACTAAGTTTGTGTGAATTATACATTTTCTTTGAGAATCGCTACGCTTTAAAAGCTCTCTAATTGCAGCTGAAGTCTTTTTCATATTTCCTTAATGAAAGGATTCGTTCCAGAGAAGCAAAAATCTTACAAAATGGTGTTTCGGCTTAATTGTAGACCAATATAAAATACAAAGTAACTCGCTTTTTACAGTTTTTTGTCGAAATAGTACCTACTTGTTTTCAGGAAGTATAAATTTTTCGCTCTTTTGAATTTGACTCTATACAGAATTTTTCCACCCCATGTGAAAAGGCTTAGTTAAGTCAGTTACTTTAGTCTTACAATATTTTTTAAGAAAATTATTTTCATGCAAAAAATAAAATAAAATTTAAAGCGCGTTGGGAATAAGAATATTTGATAATTTATCTGTCAGTGTTACTATGTCCTCATTCCAATAGAGGTGGCCAGAGCCTCTACAGATTTGCTTCATTTTTTTCCTTTCCTTGCAAACCTCTTTCAGTTCATTCATATCCATCACATTTTTTATACATTTCCATCTTTTACATACGCTTTGTATATTCTATTCTTTCACAATTTCCCCAATTTGATCCAACCATGCTTTTATCGGTTTTTTCTTTCACAATTCCTCTGTATACACACTTTGTAAGTCTATAAATTAGTAAAAATTGTAAGTGTATTCCTTGACTTATAGGTTGGTATGAGGCTGACGACCCATACTGTAAAAAACGGTTCACTTGGCCAAGTTTCAGGGAAGGTCGGCAAGAGTTGCAGGGCTTATGTTCATTTGAGATTGGGTTTTTATATTGTAGGTCCACATGCGGCATGTGTTAGCGTGAACTTGTCTGCTTGTGGGAATGCGTTTAATATGAAATTTAAATGATATATATCTTTGCAGCTTAGATTTAGATTTAAAAAGTGTATTTTTTTGAAGTTTTATGTATGAATCATCATCATCATCTTGTAAAGGCAGCGCCTTGTTGTGTCAGCCATTTGTCTCTGTCTGTTGCCATCCTCTTGAGATGCGAATAGGAGGAGACATCCATGAGCCGCTTCACAACCTTGAAGTATGAAGTCCTTGCGCGACATCTTGTTCGTCTTCCCAAGATTTTGCTTTCGAAGATGCTGTTAAGAAAGATGCTATGTCTAATCGAGTGCCCTAATAGCTTGGCTTTCCTCTTCAAAATGTAACTTATAAGCTCTCTTCTTCTACGTCCCGCAACACCTCTTCGGTAATGATGATGAGTTGATGATTTCTTTATAGCTCAGTTTCGTGATGATGTAGATGATGCCAGAGATTAGCTTGTCTTTAGTGCATTCCGGAACTTTACATGGTCCTCTAGCTCTCTCACATGATGTGGCAGGTTATCCCAGGCCATACGACTAGCAACTGCAAATGCACGCTCTCCAAACATTGTGTTAACTCTTCTTATAGGTTCTTCAATCTTTGATTCGGCTCCGGTTTCAGTGTTAGGCTTTTTTTGTCGAGGGTGATTTCTCGGTGGACTTCTTTTCGACCCACGAAAGACTTAACATGAGTATCTGGTCTAAAAACCACTTCAAATCTTTTCCACAAGTAAACACAATATTGTAATACGAAAAAATAAAGAAAGTTGGTTACATTCCATCTTAATTTAATAAGTGATATTCCCTGGAGTAGCCGCTGGTTCGCCTCGCCATGCAAGCGGAGAACGTGACCTCGTACTGAGGAGGCGGCTCATGCAGTATCACTCTAGGAGATCTAAGAAGCTGGAGGACGTCGGGCTTGCCATACTTAGTAGGCGACTGCATGCATGTGAAACACTCTCTCGCAGACAGAGGACGCAGATCTGGGGAAACTTTTTACGATAAGTGAAATATTGCATTCGGTGAATTGAATTACTTATAAGATAAAAAATAAAAACAACTTTGTTTACGATTACTTTGAGTATATTTATTTAATTCCACAACCGGTTTCGCAAACAGCCTGTTTGCATTATCAGGTTGGCACCCTCACACAATGACACCCTCTAAAATTGATTCCGTTTCTGAACCATTTAGTATTAATGTAACCCCCTGATTATGCGAACAGGTGGTTGGCGAAACCGGTTGTGGAATTAAATAAATGGAATTAAATTTACTCAAAGTAATTGTAAGCAAAGTTGTGTTTACTTTTTATCTTTTAAGATGAACGATTACAAAGTTAATGCCTCTACAATCAATAAAATTGAATTTCTTATCTTTGGGTTTAGTTTTTTTTTGTATAATTCAACACAATCATAGTTAAATCGGATTGTTTTGAGATGAAATACAAAAAATTGAACATGTAAGCGCTATGGTAGAGCGGTCGAACGAGTCTATGAACGAATTATTTTTAAGAAATCCTGTGCGGGAGATTCCCTAGATTTCAGAGACTCTAGGGGTCTATAACACTTGTTGTAGTGTCGCAGAGGTGTTTACGAGCCATTACTCGAGAAAGACCCAGTTGCTGTAAGGCTGGATGGACCTTTTGTGGCCGGCTTTTGGTAAAGGTTTTATGAATTTTTCAACCCAGCGAAGAGCATATTTGAAAATATAGATGGTTCATTTTTTGTGCTCCGCCGGGGTTCGAACCCAGAACCTTCCATTTACGAGTTTGAAGTGCTGCCACTGGACTACGGACCGGTCACGTATGATGAAAAGGACGATTTCTTTTATGTCTTTGGATGATGATTTAGCAGTTTTATTTAACAAGGCTTATAGTTTTTCGCTAATATTTACAATAATTAAAAAGACGTGTATACAAGAAATAAATAATAAACAAAAATTTAATAGGGGTGGTCAGAGCCTCTGCAAATACCAACTATTATTTTGAGATTATAAGCTTCTTCCTATCTATAAGAATTCCTTGACTTATAGGTTGGTATGAGGCTGACCACCCATACTGTAAAAAATGGTTCACTTTGCCAATGTCACCCCTGTTTCAGGGAAGGTCGGCAAAAGTTGTGGGGCTTATGTTCATTTGAGGTTTGTATTTTATTTGTATGTACACATTCAGCATTTGTAAGCGCGAACTACACTTGTTGGTTTGTGGGCATACATCTGAGAGCTTTAAATGAATATATCCTTGCAACTTAGATTATAGATTATAGATAAGCTCAGTTCATTCACATCCAACTCTATGCAATTAATTCCAATCTAGAATACACTTCAAAGCAACTTTATTTCGTCATCAAAAGAGCCCTTAGAAAATCGAGACAAGCTTTTGTGTATACAGCTTTACCAGTGTATTCCTTTTCTTTTTACATTGCACATCCATTCACTCATATCCACCGCAACTCCTCACTGTAATCTCACTGTAATCTCCTGCAGGTACTAATCATTTTAAAGGTCGTACAAAGCGTCTTGTCGTCTGTGTATCGTGGCACACACGTTTGCCGCAACTGCCTCGCAGCAAGCCCGGGTGCAATTGGCTCTCCTTTGAGAAGGATCCTCGGTTGTTTATTTGACTACTGCGACTGCAACTCATGTACTAATAATGATTAGTAGACGAAATATATTTAATTCCCTCCTGCAGACGATTGCTTAACATGTAGAGTGCATGCACGTTCACTCATGCGTGTTGTAACATACGTGTGCTGAAATTAAAGTGACAAGCAATAACTTTTGAGAAAAACAACAATACTAATTCAAAGGCTAGCGTTACTTCCAGAACACCAGACCACAGCGACTAGCCAACCGCTGATAATGCCCATCGGAGCAATGGGCGAAACTGTCCGGAAAGAATCAACCAGACCACGGCAACATAGCCCGAAAAAAGTGATTGTTATGTCAATAGCTTTTGAGTCTAAAACTAAACAGTCGAAAGTTCTCGAGTGGAAATAAACACAAATTGTTGAAAATGAAACTCTTTAAGTACTTAATTACTTATTTACTTTTTTTATAATTTCTCACGCAAGATATATTTAATTTAAGATTTATATGAAATGTATGCACACAAGCAGACACGTATAAGTTGGCGCTTAATCATGCCGCATGTGTACCTACAATATAAAATCCAATCTCAAATGAACATATTCCCTGCAACTTTTGCCGATCTTCCCTAAAACAGGGGTGACATTGGCAAATTGAATCATTTTTTACAGTATGGGTGGTTAGCCTTATACCAACCTATAAGTAAAGGAATTTTGTTGGGATATAATGAACTACTTAAGTGGATAGTTCTTTAAAAAAAATCTTTTCCCTTTTTATTTATGTTTTTAGGGAGCTTTGTAAACAAACCATCATAGATAAAATAATACATTTTTCTTTTATTAAATTATTATTTTATCTATAATTTATCTTTAATTTATTCTTTTATCTTTGCAAACCATATTGGCATAATACGTGGTTTTTGAAATGTTTAGCGTACAAATATTTCACAGTTTTTGGATTTCTGAGCACACAACTATTCCTTATTTTTTGTAATAAGCTTGTGATTTTTATTATTATTTATGTTTTCGTGCTGTTGTTTTTTTTAAATAAAAAGTTTTAAATTCAAATTAATGCATGCCAATCCGCTGTGGTTAATTCTATTGATTCAACACAAGAGTGACAAGCAAAACGGTTACTTAAGTGGGTGTGAGCTCACGTGTTTGCATTTAAAAAAGACGTCCGAAGATATCGCGCAAGAATGTTGAATGCTGGATGTGGAGCTATAGTATGTAGAGGGCATGAAAACGTGTAATGTATGCAATTCAAATAATGAGCTTTTATGGACAAGAGAAACGCTTCAAAGGACCTTAAGCTTTTGTGTTTAAATAAATTGTTTTAATGAATCCACGAATGCAGTTTTACAACAAATAAAACTTTCCATTGAAAGTAAAATATGGGAGCTTGCACAGATTCTGTATAATTAACATTGTTGCTCGATAAGTTAAAGATTAAGTACGAGATATAATAATCTATAATCAAAGTTGCAAAAATATATTAACATTAAAAACTCATATCAAATGCATGCCCACAAACAGACACGTGTAAGTTCGCGCTTACAAATGCTGAATGTGTACTAACAAATTAAAATCCAAACCTCAAATGAACGTATACCCTGAAAATTTTGCCGACCTTCCCTGAAACAGGGATGTCATTAGCAAAGTGAACCATTTTTTACAATATGGTGATCAGGTTGATATGCGGCTGACCACCCATGCTGTAGAAAATGGTTCACTTTGCCAATGTCACCCCTGTTCCAGGGAAGGTTGGCAAGAGTTGCAAGATGCATGTTCATTTGAGAATTGAGTTTCTATATTGAAAGTCCACATGCGGCATGTTTAAGCACGAACTTATACGTGTCTGCTTGTGAAAATGCATACAATGTGAATCTTTAATGCTACATATCTTCGCAACTTAGATTAGATTAGATTAGTCGCATACCAACCACAGCGTTTGTTTTGTATTCGAATTGAATTGTTAACTGAATGCTGGGGAACGCTTAAATTATGGAACTAAAAGCACTAGTAAGTTCCACACAAAATCCTGATATAACAAGTAAATAAAATAGCCTTTAAAGATATTGATTTTCTTTTAGAAAATTTGATACTTCAGTATGAAAAAAATTAACTTACCAATGCCATATTCTTCTTACTTCGTGGAAAAATTAATTGCTCGCCACTGTTGGGACGGACTCTACAGCTTTACGCCCCCAGCAATTACAATAGAGAAAGAAGTCATGACCTTTTCATGATCCCCGCCTGCCGAACCAATGTTCTCCGTCAGTCTTGGGTAGTGCGCGCACTGTCGCTGCTCAATACTCTGACCTCCTCAGCCCCATACCTGGATATATTCACAACTGGTGTGGATCGCTTACTATCTGAGTCTGTATGTATATTAGAACGACGTATGGATGCGTGGAATTATGTATCTGTGGATCTGTATATTGTTCTCGTATGTCTACCATGTTATATGTATTGTGACGTTTTGGTGTCTCACTGTCAGTCATGTATATATTTGTTAAATAAATAAATAAATATTCTCAGATGTGGTAAGAAGTTGTTACTTTTACAGAGATTCGTTGAAAGATACGAAATCTTTCCTTGTAAGCATAAAAACTTCAAAACAAACAATTATATTTTGCTTACAAGAATTGTTTTTATTTTTTTTTGCGTTTTATTTTTTTTCTCCCTGCGAGATCAAAACACGATCTCCCCGACGTCACAAATTGAAGAAAATTGTTTTCTTACCTCTGAGACTTGGAGTAAAACTTAAGTATCAAGCGAAAAATGAAATCCTGGATATTGCATCGCCTACGGTGGACTTATTTACGTTTTTTTTTCATATTTATTCTGCGAGCTGTCGTTCTCACAGAAGCAGTGTTAAATAATAATAATATTAGGAGGATTATTTGGTGAGCTCTGTTTTTGGGTGTATCACACCTCAAGAGCCCTTTGCGAGCTTGGTACTCGCTGTAGAAAGCGCCAATTCTCAAGCAAGACCCAGTTGTTGTAAGTTTGGATGGACCTTTCAGTGACCGGTCTTTGGTAAAGATTTATGAATTTGTCAACCCAGCGAAGAGCATATTTGAAAACATAAATGGTATTTTTGTGTGCTTCACTGGGATCCGAACCCACAACCTTCCGTTTACTAACTATCTCCGACAGTAGAAAGTAGCAAAGTTAATATAGTGGTTTAACATACATGCAATCTTTCCAGTTTGAAAAAAAAACGCCACTAAGCTACACATATATTGAAACATCTTGCCACGTTTTCTACAAAGCGGTGGCGTGTGACGATTTGAACCTATTTTTTACACGTAAGGGGAGGTTTTCCAGCTCACGATATTCATTTCTTATGAAAGCAGAATGAATATTGCTGGTATTTTATTTTGGATTGGACATAATCACCGAAAGGGGAAATCGTTTCCAACACCCTCGGTTGGATTCGAACCCGAGCTCTCTCTCTGCATGGAATGCAAGAACCGTACCAACTGAGCTATCGACCGGACGATAGTCACATTAATAATGGTTGATACTTTTTTTTTGTGTATTTTCTCACTAAAATTTGTTGGATCTAGTCTAATCTAATCTATTTAAAAAAAAATCAATTGGATAAAAACAGAGTTTTAATTTAATTATTTAATAAATAAGTACATTAAACTCTGTTTTTATCCAATTGAATTTTTAAATAATACAAATGGACTTTGACGTGGAAATAGATTTACACTTAAAAATATAATCTAATCTAAGTTGCAAAGATATGTAACGTTGGGGATTCACATTACATGCATTCTTACAAGCAGACACGTACAAGTTCGCGCTTGCGCATGCCGCATGTGAACCTACAATATAAAAACCAAACCGTGGATATGTTGGATTTTTGTTTTTGATGTACCTAAGACGATGTCATGAGTATGGAAAATAAGCTTATGCCACATAAATGTCGTGGGAGTATAAATCTTTTCCCAAAAATGTTATCATTTTTAATGTCTTAAACGAATATTTTTCTACAAAACAAATAATTACCAGAGATATAAACGATATAAAAAGCTTTCTCTTAAATCCTCTATGCTTAAATCTCATTGAAATAAGTCATTGTTTTTTCATGCAATAAAGAATAGGTATTGAAATTTGATTGCAGTTTGATACAGTGATTTCACCAGAATTTTAAATTTTTAAGGTAGATTACTTTATTACTGTCTTTGGCCACTTAGGCAAGTAACATTTACAACTTGACCACTAACCAGCTGTTATCAAAAACATGTTTACGAGTACACACTGTATCCATCTGAAGAGGGCGTAAGTGAAGATAAACCAGATAAAGTGGGAATGAATACGTTGTGGGAAAACATCACTGGGGAGAAGAATGAGTGGGGAGAGAGCGTGGGAAGAATTTCCGGGGAGATTGGGTGGTAAAAAGTGGAGAGAAAGATGGGTAGAATGGGTGGTGAGAGAGATAGGAAGGGATGGGGGCGGAAGCACTGTCACTTGCAGAGCTTCCCCGGAAACATTATAGCATAAAATATCTTAAACTGTAAAGTAAACTTGAGATTTTAAATATCATTTATAATAGCTCGCCATCTTAAGACGCTTACCTAGAATGTAAATTTCAAAATTATCGTCGTCCTGGCCTTTTTTATTCTAATGTTATAATTTCATCTCTAATCTTTATTACATATGGATGAACACTGTACCATTGGTGAAAATATTGTTGGTATTTTATCCAAGCCGTATCTTTTTTATAAAAATTACACATACGGTATTCTAGTGACTAACACTGCAGACTCGTGATTGGAAGATAGTGGGTTCGACCCGGCACCCCCATGTCTCGCTGAGCTATGTTCTGTCGATAAGCCTTCAAAATGACCACTACGCTCTGCCCTTACTGCTGTCAACAAGGCCATAATGCCTAAAAGAGCGAACACATCAAATTTTGCAGACAGGAGCTTTGCGGTGGCTGGGCCGGTTGCCTGGAACAATTTGCCCGTCGGTGTTCGCGCGAACCAGCCTACCACCACCTTCAGAAAGGGACTGCTTTTCTCCAGAAGCCATGGTGCCCTTGAGATGGTCCTGGACCATTAAATGGCACCACAGGAAAGAAATCAACCATCATCATCATCATCGATTCTCGGCTGAGCATGAAACAATTTTCAAATTAAGTCTTCGCTGGGTTGAAAAATTAATCTATCAAAAGACCGGTCACCATAGGTCTATCTAGCCTTACACCAACTGGGTCTTGTTTGAGAATTGGCGATTTCTTTAGCTACGACGAAGCTTGCACACGGCTTTTGAGGTGTGATTCACACAAAAACAGCGCTCAACAAAAAAATCATCCTAATATTATTATTATATTTTAATGCACAATTAAAGACAGCCTTCTTTATGTTACTTTTGTTACAAAGTTACCATTGAGAAGTTTTTAAACTTTTTACAAAAAATAACGTGGACAAAAAGAGAAGTAAGGTTATTCATAGCTTTTTTTGAAAATTGAAAATTTTAGAGAAAATCAAAAACCGAAAAGCAATTTCCATCACTTCGGCACAATAAACAAAACTTGTATTAGATTTATAACCAAACAACATTCAATGCGCAGAAGGAATAATAACATTCAAATTTAAATTTGTTTCCACGAAATAATATCAATTTTGAATTTCAGAATTTCTAAGATTCGCCTGCTCCCCGACGGAGAAAGTTTTTTGGTAAATGTGAAACTCAAATAACGAATCCCATAGAAATTCGAAAGCAATCAAAATCAATTCTTTGATTGGCTCATTAGTGACTTTGTCGTGAAATTGCGGTTTTGTTTTGGAAGCAATATAATTCTGTTGCGTAAACGACAATTTGACAGGTTCTCAATCCCAGCAAAATTTTATTTCACATTTTCTTAAATATTTTATTTAAATATAATCCTAAAGAATGAAACAAAAACGGATTTTACTGACCGTGCAAAAGAGAAGAACGATTTTCTCTACGTTTCGTCGGAGACATCTTCAGGAGACGTGTGTCCTCTACAAAGAGGAACCACGAACTGTTGAATTATTGTTGTTTGATCGAGGCCTTCTTCTCTTTTGTACGGTCGTCAGTAAAATCCGTTTTTTTCATTCTTTAAAATATCTAACGACCGTAATCATAATTTAAAATCTTTAAATATAATCTGTTAAAATTGTTTTCATAAATTAAAAAAATTGTATTTAATTTTTTTACTTGGAATGAGGGAAAGGTTTTTTTATAGGTTTTTACTTATCGGTTGGTATGGGACTGACCCCGATGTTGTAAGAACGTTCGCTTTTGACAGTGCCACCCCCATTTCAAGATGTAAGTTGCAAGATTTTTAGTTCATATTACGTTTGGTATGTACCTACACATGCAGCATATGCAAGTGCGAACTCACGTGTGCATGCACATGAACATGCGTTATATATGAGCCTTAAACGTCAATATATCTCTGCAACTTAGATTATGGATTATAGATGCCTACTCTGGCTTCAATGGATTTCTCACCGCCAGCGTGATTGATGATGATGATGACGATGATTTATAGAGCGCCGTTTCGTGACTGCTGACACTGCAAGGGTGCTTATAGGGGACAATTGTTGTATTTATTCATGCAATACAAAAAAATAAAAAACATTTCATCTTACAAAATAACATTTTACTTAATTGTTTTGAAATAAACAAAATATTAAATTAATCTATAAAAAATACTTGTTATGAATATATTCATAATTCACATAAAATCACCTACATACCAGACCACCATTAAGTGCCTTCAGGAATATTTGAAATTTAAATAACAACTCCTCTTGGGATTTTCAGATTACAAAATTTCTACTGAATTACTAAAAGCTGGAATGCGAGGCCTGGACGGTGAATGAAAGTGAAATTAGTAAAGTCCATACTGTTGAAATGGACTTTCTAAGAAGTATGATTGGGAAAAAACGGAGTGACAGGGTGAGGAATGATTTTGTAAGAGAAGAATGTGGTGCAAGAGAAGGTGTGAAAGTGAAGATTAAAAGAAGTTTGTTAAGATGGTTTGGGCATATGGAGAGAATGAATGAGGAAAGACTGACGAAGAAAGTATATGTTGGTAGAATAGATGGATGTTGTGGTAGAGGAAGACCGAGAAAGGTATGGATGGACCAAATATCCGAAATTGCGAACGAATAGAATATCTAGAGTCAAAATAAAAGGAGAGCCTGTATGAAGAAGGTTATGACTCTGGAGGAAATGACAGAAGTGTGTAAGGACAGAAAGAAATGGCGGTTAATCTGTGATGTTGGCGGCTAGGGTTTTTTTAAAATTAAAATTTGTTTTCTATTAGTTTTTGATGTCCATACATATTATAATTTAGTGATTTTAAAAATGTAATTTGTCATGTATGTTCCTTGGCTTATAGGTTGGTATGCGGCTGACCACCCATACTGTGAAAAAATGTTTCACTTTGCCAATGTCACCCCTGGTCACCCCTGTCTGAGGGAAGGACGGCAAGAGTTGCAGGGCTTATGTTCATTTGAGATGGGTTCTTATAATGTAGGTCCACATGCGGCATGTGTTAGCGCAAAATTATACATGTCTGCTTGTGGGAATGCACTTAATATAAATCTTAAATGATATATATCCTTGCAGCTTAGATTAGATAAGATTAGATATAAACAATAAAAGGCGGCAATAAACGAGTTTTTTTGTGAACAAAAGAACACAAAAATATTTGTACATTAAGGCTTTCACGGCCGGCACTTGACACAATCTTAAAATTTTTCTCGGGTTGTGTAGCCATGTTCTATCGGAAGAAAAGGAAGAAAAAATACGCTGAGGAGGCCCATCGCAGATAATGGGCGAAACGTCCGGAAAAAAGTGTAACAAAAAAGTGTAACAAACTTCCGATAGAACATGGCTACACAACCCGAGAAAAATTTTAAGATTGTGACAAAAATATTTATTTATTTCCATATATACTTATATTATTTTCTTTGGTTCTATACAACTCATTTAAAATGACATTGCTTCAATACTTATTCGGTATGACAAACACAAGATATCTTTGGAACACCCAGGGATCTTCATTTCAGTGCGGAGTAAATAATATGAAAGTTTCTTAGTTTGAAATTTAAACACAAGGTCCCAAACAAAATCACTTAACTGGGAGGGGGGTCGTGAACCCCGGGGCGGGTTGTTTAGAGGAATTGTCCATGTTTAATCAGGCGGAAGGGTGCAAGTGGGCGATGCGAGGCAGTTGACGATCTCTGCCGAGGGAATAAGTGCCATGAAAAAGGGTCAAGAGGTCCTTAATAAGGGAAGGTCTGGGAAGAATGAATATTGCAAAAGTTTTACGGATAAACAGATACGTTTGTGCCATCTTCATAAGTGCTCCTTCGCTGTTTGCCCTGTTCCCGAGAATTGTAACCCTCTCCTAGGTTCTTCTCAGATCTTAGTTACTCCTCTATCATAGGTGGAGGGTTATGTATGAAAGGATGATAGGACACTTTTAACTTAGAGGCTTATGATCTTTTTCACGTGGTCCCTCCATCGAGTCTTAAATCTACCTCTCTGACTCTAACCTACAAGTCTCATCACCACGGTAATTCTTACCTAACGAATATCGGTAATATTTGTGCGAAGACCTGTTAATCCGAGATGGCCGCAAGAGAATAGCTGATTAGTGTTCATAAAAACATTAACGATATTCGGTGGGTAAGAATTACCGTGGTGGTGAGACTTCCAGCCCAGGGATGTAAGTCTCTCTTCAGTAGAACTTACCGTATCTATTTGAAGTTATAACGCAATGAAATATGGCGGTATGTGAACAGCTGATCGCTTTTATATAGAAAGTGTATCAGCTGTTGATACGCCGCCATGTTTTATTCCGTTATGTCTTCAAATAGATACGTTAAGATCTACCGACGGTCGTCGAGACTTCTACCCCAGGGGTGGAACAAACCTTCCTAAGTCATATCAAACCTTGCCGGTATTTTATTTTGGTTTTAAAATAAAACCGAAACGATAAATTATATCTGACACCCTCTTTTCTTGACCATCGACAGGACTTTTGTCGCAAAAAAGCGCCTATTTTCAAGAAAGACCCAATTGCTGTAAGGCTGCATGGACATTTTGTAGCTTCTCGGAACAAAAGTAGCAAATCGAACAAACTATATGTTTAATTGACATTTGAACCTACAAAAAAAAAAATACCTTAGTTATTTTAGTTACTTCCGTGAAATCTGAGCTTGTACAAATATATATGGGGTTGACTGAAACTGATTTTAAATGGAAAACCCGAGATCCAGTTGAGCAAGCAGACCTCCAAAAGTCTTTGTTTGTCTAAATACCTGTTTCTGCTTTGATCTAGATTTCCAACTTGAAAGTCAAATAAAGTCAATGGTAAATGAAACAGATCAAGACGGGGAGAGTAGGAGGATATTATACCAGAAACATTGCTGTAACTGTTACTGTGACGCTGTTGCCATTTCAATAAGGGTGGGCAAAACCTCTACAGAGTTTACTCCACTTATTCTCGGAGGAAAAATCTAAATCTAAATCTTAATCTACATAATTCTAAGCTGCACAGATATATATCATTTAAGATACATATTAAACGCATTCCCACAAGCAGACATGTATAAGCTCGCGCTAACACATGCCGCATGTGGACCTACAATAAAAACCCAATCTCAAATGAACATAAGCCCTGAAACTCTTGGCGACCTTCCCTGAAACAGGGAAGGAGGGTCTTATAAAGATAAATATTTAATATTATAATTTTTAGGATTAATTCAAATCAAACACTGTTTATTTTCACTTTTTAAATAAATTATATAAGTGAAAATAAACAGTGTTTGATTTGAATTTGTCCTAAAAATTATAATATTGAACAATATGAATTTTCACAGTGTTAATACACAAACAATACAAAAAATATAAATATTTAATCACGTTTATCATGTAGGTACTAATAATAAATCAACCTCGTTAAAAATGTACCATCCATTTGTTGTAAGCGCAAACTTGTCTCATTTTTCTTTCAGTGGAAAAACAAACACAACTCGCAAAACTTAAACGGTGTAGAATTTGTAGAGACAGCTTGTTATGAGTGATCGACAAACATTTTTAGGGGAAACAGACAGAAAACTATACAGGTGTTGGAGAAAGATAAACGAATGTCGAAAGTGGCTGAAAAAAAAGATGGATGGAAGAACTGTACTCCAAGTATACAACTTTAAGTTTCAACGTGAACAAAGCGTTTTGAAAAAAGTTTATGGAAACTAAAACGTTTGATTGAAGCGCTGTTTTCAATATCATACATTTTTTTTAAAATGCCATGGATGGGATACTGGCAAACATTTGCGCTACCATAAAGAAGTCTCGCTCGCAAGTTGGACAGGTGATATGTTACAAAGCCTCGTTACAACAATACTACCGTTCGAAAATTTTCAGTTCGACTTTCAGGTGTTTCTGGGAATTTGTTTGAAAGCTTACATAGCATTAACTCATACATTAATTTTATAATACTTTTTGAATTTTTTTGTAGTAAGAAATGAGTTTTTTTATGTTCGTATTTTCGCAAGTATAAGATGGAGTGTTTGAATTTATTTTTCTATTAGAATTTTTCGTGGAGTTTTATTTTTACTTGGCTTTTAAAGAATTGAAAAAAACTGTAAATTCTGAAATTAACCTGGTAAACAAAAAAATAACATTTAAAATTATAAATTTTTTAGTGTTAATCTGTTTACACAGTGAAAGTCCATTTTTAATTATTTAAAAATTGAAATGGATAAAACAGAGTTGAAATTCACTTATATATTTCTTTTATTGTGCTCGAATATTTTCGCCTAATGAGGCATCTTGACCATTCTGCTCCTGAAAATAAGATAAATAAGTGAATTCAAACTCTGTTTTATCCATTTGAATTTTTAAATAATTTAAAATATTAGATATTGTAAAACAATTGCAAACGAAACGATAGAGCTTCGCAGCTTACGTTACTAACCTACACATATACTGTAACTTCTTGCGGCGCTTTCCCCGAAGGGTTCGCATGTGGCAAGTGGAACCTATTCAGTTTTCAAGTAGCCTGCTAGACTTACGCAAACCACTTTTTTTTGGTGTGAGGATTTCCCAGCTCCCGAGGGGACTGAAACTCATTTCTTGTAAACTCTGAGTTAACCTTGCCAGTATTTTATTTTACCAACTGAGCTATCGACCGAACAGGGTGGCGCATATTTTTAAATGTAATGACATGCGGCTGACCACCATGCTGTAAAAAATGGTTCACTTTGCCAATGTCACCCCTGTTTCAGGGTAATACGGCAAGAGTTGCAGAGTGAATGCCCATTTGAGTGGTTTTTATGTTGTAGGTTCATATGCGGCATGTGCAAGCACGAACTTGTACGTGTCTGCTTGTGAGAATGCATATAATGGAAATCATTTTTGTGCTCCACCGAGAATAGAGTTCACAGCATTTTGTTTACGAGTCCGCAGCGTTAACCGTTAGACTGCGGACCAGTTGAATTGTTAAGTAGAATCTATTGGTAGAATGTTCATTTCGTGGGGCACAGTTTTGAGTGTGGAAACTGTGTCAAACATTACACCGAGTTTACTCAAGCGGGCTCCTATCTGGCCAGTGTAGCGCTACTCTTGCTCGTGCACGCCTGTGTATGTGCATGGAGGTTCCATGATAGAACGACACAGTTACAACACGACACATGACAGAACGACACATGACATGACGACAAATGACAGAACGACACATGACTTAACGAAACATGACATAACGACAAATGACAGAACGACACATGACTTAACGAAACATGACAGAACGACAAATGACAGATCGACAAATGACATAACGACTCATGGCTGAACGACACAGGATAGAACGACACATGACAGAACGACAAACGACAGAACGACTCATGGCAGAACGACACAGGATTGAACGACACTACATGACAGAACGACAAATGACATGACGACAAATGACAGAACGACACATGACTTAGTAATGACACAAGACAGAATGATACAGGATAGAACGACACATGACATAACAACAAATGACAGAAAGACAAATGACAGAACAACACAATGACAGTAAATCAGTAAATCACCTCTGTCAGCGCACAATGCAGAAAAAGAAGCACAGTGTTCGGAGACCGCGCTTTCGCCGTTGCGGGACCGTCTTCTAGGAACCTGCTGCCTCCGGAGCTGCGCGCCAAGGGATCGAGAGCTCCAAGAAGGGAATGAAGACCCATTTCTTCAGTCAAGCCTGAAAGCGCCCTTGCAGTGAAAGTAGTCACGAAACGGCGCTCTACAAATTATCATCATCATCATCACAAGACAAAGCATCACTATGATAAAACATCCCAGGAAAGTACATCACATAACTAAAACAGAATATACCATGCACGGCGCATGAAAAAACAGAATATACCATTAACGGCATGACAAAAAAGTGAGACATGTCTTACATGGGGAAATGGAGCTCATAAGCATAAATTATTAAACATAAATTAAGAAACCTAACTAAGATGCACATTAACGCGTTATCCCCGAAGGAGTCACATATGGCGTGTGGAAGCAAAACGAATGTTTATGATGTTATGTGATGTTTTTTTATCAGCCGTTAATGGTATGTTCTGTTTTAGGTATGTGATATTTTGTATGTGATGTACTGTTATTGTGATGTACTGCCATTGTGATTTTCTGTTATGTGTCGTTCTGTAATGTGTCGTTATATCATGTGCCGTTTTGTCACTGTGCCATTCTACTCTGTCACCGCATGGAGAGCGTCCAGGAACTCTCGCATCCTTGGCCAGTACCCCAAGTACAAACATTACTTATAAACTTAACCATAGTGTTAAACAAAAATGTATACCAAATAAAACTGCGCTTCTGGAGAGCGTTTTAGTTTCTGTATAATTTTGGTAAAACGGAATAATTGACTTTGAATGTGAAGTTGTATGCTTGGGGTACAGAAGTGGGGAGTATGCCAAATGTAATTTATATGGGGACAAACTTTAATCAGTGCAGATGCCGACGGCTGTTAGGGAATTCCGCCAAAACTATAGTATGCAAGTTGTTTAGGAAAGTTGATTAGTGATAGTAAGTTGCCTGTATTGTATATTGTAAAGCATTCGAAAGTTAGTATGTTACAATCCTGGAAGTCTCATCGCCACGGTATTTTTTTTTTTTAAATCCTGTGCGGGAGACTCCCTAGATTCTAGCGACTCTAGGGGTCTATGACACTTGTTGTAGTGCCGCAGAGGTGTACGAGCTTGGTCGTCGCTACAAAGCTCCAATACTCAAGCAAGACCCAGTTGCTGTAAGGCTGGATGGACCTTTGGGGACCGGTCATTGGTTTGTGAATTTTTCAACCCAGCGAAGAGCAAATTTGAAAATATAAATGGTTTATTTTTTGTGAAGAGGAATGCAATTCACCTACCTATTCTGCCTGGCCAGAAACAGGTATTAGTATCATCAATTAATAATTCATTATTGTTTATATTAATGAATTATATTAATGAATAATTACCCAATAACATCTGTTAAACCAGGGTCAAAGTTAAAATCAAGTGACCCAAGCGGGGATCGAACCAACGTTATTCTATTCCAAATACGATAGAAAGATCGGCCACTTGGCCCCCTCGGCCATAACGCCGACATTCTATACATGCATACCTCTTTCATCTCTTCAACATTAATCACTTTATTCATACATACTCTTCTCTTATTCTCACTCTGCAAATTTCATTCTTTCCCATTCTCACCTATTTGGTCGACAATGTGAAATGCACTTGAACGGTGTACACGGCATTTTCGAGTAAGGAGCGATGCCAAAATGTGATAGCACGTTATATTAGATATGTAATAACAGTGTTGCGACTAGCCAGTTGTGATGTAAAGTGATCATGTTATTCATCTCACAGTCTGTGAATGAGTTGCGAGTTGCAGCCGCATGGGTATTTTCACACTGCCTATATGTACATCTTCATACATATTGCAACGAATTCTAAACTTTGGATATGTGTGAATCTCATTTTCATGTATGTAGAACTAAGGATTTTCGGACTTATAAATGGAAGGTTTAAAAAAAAGTCTAAATCTTAGTCGCAAAGGTATGTATCATTTGAGATTCATATAAAATGCATTCCCACAAGCAGACACGCATAATTTCACGCTCACACATGCCGCATGTGGACCTACAATATAAAAAAACTCAATCTCAAATGAACATAAGCCCTGCAATTCTTGCCGACCTTCCCTGAAACAGGGGTGACATTGGTATGTGAAATTTTTGAGTGTCGAAACGCAAAATGAAGAAAACAGGAAAACACATAATTTCACAAGTGAGAATATTTTTTGCATGACTATACGACTACTGTGTTTTACAGGACTGGGGACAACTGTACCCAATATAATGTATCAATGCCGTTTATTAGTTTCTACTCCACTATATGATGTATAAATGAGTTGACTACTTCACTACGACCAGTTAAAGCACCTGCAAGTAAATTACCTTGAGTTTAGGCTCGCCATGCTGAGTCTACAGTACCCACTCTCCAACTACCGCTCACATACCTTGACAATAACCAGAGCTGTATCGCATTTCTAGAATTTATCGCGACTGGCTTTGACCTGTAGCCAAAGTTCCCCTCGAATGTGATATAGAGCTTTGCTGGGTTTGATAAATTCCTTTGCAAGTTACTGGTTGATATCAAACGACGATTTATGCCATAATTTGTGATTTAGCTCTCCACTCTACAGACGGGGATACCTTGTAAGTGGTTAGTGGTTAATTGATAGTTGTTTTTGGTAAGTGGACAGGACCACAAACAAGACTTGACTATTGTTTGCATTATAATATGCAATTAAATACAATATAGTTAACTTAGCGAATGAATGGAATTTACAGAGTGGAAATAAAAGAAGAGCGTGCATGAAAAGAGTGATGAAACTAGATGAGATGGAAGAAGTATGCAAGGACAGAGTCAAGTGAAGGCAATTGTGTGGAGGTACCGGCCACCCCTAGCGGCAGCATTGTTTCCTTGACTTATAGGTTGGTATGAGGATGACCACCCATACTGTAAAAAAATGTTCACTTTGTCAATGTTACCCCTTATTCAGGGAAGGTCGGTTCGCAAGAGTTGCAGGGCTTATGCTCATTTAAGATTGGGTTTTATTACGTAGGTTTACATGCGGCATGTGTTGGCGCGAAATTATTCATGTCTGCTTGTGGGAATGCGTTTTATGAATCTTAAATGATATATATCTTTGCAGCTTAGATTAGATTAGATTAGATGAGGATGACCAGCCATACTGTAAAAAAATGTTCACTTTGTCAATGTTACCCCTTATTCAGGGAAGGTCGGTTCGAAAGAGTTGCAGGGCTTATGCTCATTTGAGATTGGGTTTATTACGTAGGTTTACATGCGGCATGTGTTAGCGCGAAATTATTCATGTCTGCTTGTGGGAATGCGTTTTATGAATCTTAAATGATATATATCTTTGCAGCTTAGATTAGATTAGATTAGATGAGGATGACCAGCCATACTGTAAAAAAATGTTCACTTTGTCAATGTTACCCCTTATTCAGGGAAGGTCGGTTCGAAAGAGTTGCAGGGCTTATGCTCATTTGAGATTGGGTTTTATTACGTAGGTTTACATGCGGCATGTGTTAGCGCGAAATTATTCATGTCTGCTTGTGGGAATGCGTTTTATGAATCTTAAATGATATATATCTTTGCGGCTTAGATTTAGATTTAGATGAACTTACTCAAGTGCTAATTAAGTAAGTTAATATGAGGCATACCTATAACACACAAAATATGCGCTTTTACCTAATTCACAAAAGCGACAGAAGATATTTACACTTAATTTTTCATTTATATAAGTTTATCTAGATTCTAGAGCTTGTATAAAAGTGATTATCCATGTCTTTTTGACGTATCTGCATGACGTATGAACAATAATGATGATGATGAGTTGACTATTTCTTTATAGCGCAGTTTCGTTATGTAGTCACTCGAAGAGCAAAATATTGTACAAAGATTTACATCTGGAACTAGATTGTTGTAACGTTTACTCTACGGATCTTCTTTCAACTCGCGCAACCCTTGCCTCTGTGGATGTGCTTAGCGCTAACTTATACGTAATATAAATAAAAAATGGAACATATCCTTGCAACTTTGATAATAGATTATAGGTTAGTGATTATGGAACTGACCACTGTATATTTACTGAGCCGGTGTGCTCGGATTCTAATGCGAAGGGTCGAAGCGAAAGTAACTTTTACCTTTTCGCGAGATTTCATGAATTACGCACGACCGTGCTATGCAATATAAACTCGCTTTCCCACTTTCCCATATTATACGATTACATATTTATCGGTGGCCCGATATCCAAGACTCAAAAATTCCCACTGGGAAAATTTAAAATTAAATCAAGATCAGACTGTAAAAGCATGTTGAAGAGTATTGCTTTTTGATGAGAAATTTATTTTTAATCGTTACTCTATTATTTTATTCACATAGATAAACAAAATAAATACAGTATTTTGACAAGTTCGTAGTCTAGTGGTTAACAACTCTGATTTGTAAATGGAAGATTGTGGGTTAGAATCGCGGCGGAGCACAAAAAAATACCATTTTTATTTTCAAATCTGCTAAAAAATTCATATGCCTTTTAAGCAAATACCGGTCACTAAAGTTCATTCAGCCTAACAGTAACTGGGTCTTGCTAGAGAATTGGCGCTTTCTATAGCGACGACCAAGCTCGCAGAGGGCTCTTGAGGGGTGACACACACAAAAACTGCGCTCACCAAATAAATCATACTAATAAGTTTGAAGTTGAACAGAATACAATATTTAAAAACAAATTGAGAAAATTAAAATTACAACCAAAAATGAAGTAAAATAAAAAAGATTGCGTGGTAAAAAAGGGCCTGTTGCAACAAACTCCAATCAGACGAAAATCAAAATTAAGTGTGATTTCTCCCTTTCAAATCAAACAACTGATTGCATATACGTAAGTCAGCTGATGTGAATCATATTTCCTGTTCAAATTCCATCACATTTTTACCAACTTTCGAGAAATATTTAACCAAGGTCCTTACCAGAACTAAGCAATCAAATTTGATGTTTCAATCAAATATTGATTGGAGGTTGGTGCAACAGGCCCAATTTAGAAACCTACGTAGTAAAAAAAAAAAAAAAAATTTTTGAACTTAGTTCGGTAGAAACAAGAGTGAAATTGGCAAAATGAACCGATTTTTTACAGTGTGGGTCCTCAAATAAACCTATAAATCAAGGAAATAATACCAAACAAATGTAAACGTACTTAATTTAATAGAGTCTTTAAGTTTTACTGCCGATACAAACAATTACTTGATTAAATAACCAATCGTGAAATTGTTCTGAATTATTTATTTTGTTTTGAAATAAAACTAGAAAAATACAATAACTCTCCGCGCAAGGAAAAAAACGTAAAAATCCCATCAAAGCAAAACACACACACACACCAAAGTGATATTTGTTTTTGGAGAGAACCTTGCCGGATGTTTTTTTACGACAAATATATTTTGTTTTGCTCGCAAGCCATTTAGTTAGTAAATATGGATTTTTATATTGAGCCATAAAAAGCTTCCTTGAACGGTTCTGCCGTCTTTTATTCCCACAAATGTATGAAAATATAGAGAGCTCGTGTAGTAAGGGGCGGATTCCCCAAGGCGCGGTTCACGTCGTGTCTCCTCTCCAGTATGAGAGCTTGGAAGTATGCAAGGTGAATCAAATTGCATATTTTCAGTGAAAAAATATATAATATTTTTTATATGAAGTGTGCTAAAATACAAATATTTTTTTGATTAATAATTTTGTTACGTTTTCCGCTGGAATATATTTTAAATTTAACTGCCAGATTTTTTTTTTAAAGACTATCTTTTTTAATTTACAATTTCACAGGCACTGGTTATATGTGTTACTCAGAGAAGTTTTTTCTTGCTGTGAATCCTACTGTTTTATCATTTTGACCTCTTATATAGTAAACCGGAGAGGTATTTCTCGAAATTTCTGGATTATTCCACCACCAGAACATTTACGCACACACAATCACTAGAATTTCATTCCAATGCACGAATACTCTTAGATGTTTCTGTATTACGTGCTTCAGTGTGTGTAATCATCCTATAAGCGCACGCATTTCAAGTTCGCAACAATATATTCATGGAAATAGTTTTTTTTCTGTTAAAAATATCTTATACAGGTTAAGATTGAGCGGATAAGAACTTAGGGATGCTGAAGGACATCGTGGTTGAAAAATCTGCGACAATGGTTCAACAGAAGTACAAAGTCCCTGTTTCGAGCCGCAGCATCCAAGGTCAAAATAGCCATTTTGAGTTTAGTTTAATGAAAAGATTTTTTTTTAACATGAGGTGTATTATAAATTATTTCAATGTCACAGTGACAAAAAAGATCGAGTGCTGAATATGTATTATGCTATGTTTTTAGATAGTTTACGAGTCCGGTCGATAGCTCAGTTGTTAGAGTGTTTGCATTCCATGCTGAGAGCTCAGGTTCGAATGCACCCAGCGTGTCAGAAATGATTTATCGTTCCAGTGTTTTAAACTCATAATAAAATTCCGGCAACGTTTACACAGGCGTCACAAGAAATGAGGATCAGCCCCCTCGGAAGCTTGGGAACCCCCACATCAACTAAAGAGGTTGGAATAAGGCCGGCCCCCTTACCTGAAACAACAAATAGGTTGCACTCGTCACATTCGATCCCTTCGGGGAAAAAGTAACACTATATGCATAGCTTACAACAATAAATGTAAATGTCAAGAAAGAAAAATCAATGAAACCTCGTAGACAATTGTAATGGACTTCAATAATAAAAAGAAGGATTTCCAATAACAAAATATATTTTTATTTTGAGACAAGAGATTAACAGAGACAATTACAACTTATGGAATCAAGTTAAAATTATTTCTAATCTAATCTAATCTAATCTAATCTAAGCTGCAAAGATATATATCATTTAAGATTTAAATTAAATGCATTCCCACAAGCAGATATGTATAATTTCGCGCTAACACATGTGGACCTACAATATAAAAACCCAATCTCAAATGAACATAAGCCTTGCAACTCTTGCCGTCCTTCCCTGAAACAGGGGTGACATTGGCAAAGTGAACCAATTTTTTATATTATGGGTGGTCAGCCGCATAACAACCTATAAGTCAAGGAACTTGTGCAAAAATTTGGCTAAGACAATTAGGCAGGGGTACAAATAGAGATTAAGAGTAATAGCTTTAGTAGTTTGATACAGAGTAACAAAGGTAGGATGAAGTTAGAAGTGACTTTAAGAGTGAGTTATTTTACAATTGGTTCTAGTATTTATATCAATCAAAACATGATACATACATGAGTATTTACTTTATTCTTAGGTGGGGGATAATTAACCTTGTTCAATGCAAATGTGTCAATTGAGTAATGTGAATCTTCCACAATCAATAATCATGTATTAATGTGACATGATATGTATGTAATATGCATGTATGTAATGACTAATGAGACATATATAACTATAACTAAGCTACACATATAGTGTAACTTCTTGCCGCGTTATCCCCGAAGGGGTCGCATGTGGCGAGTTGAACCTATTTATTTTTACAGGTAAGGGGGCCGGCCTTACGCCAACCACTTCAGTTGAAGTGGGGGTTTCCCAGCTCCCGAGGGGGCTGGTACTCATTTCTTGTGAAGGCTGAGTAAACCTTGCCGGTATTTTTATTATGGGGTTTGAAATAAACACCGAAATAGGAAATCATTTCTGACACCCTCCTCGGTGGGATTCGAACCCGAGCTCACGGGGTAGAATGCAAGCACTCTACCAACTGAGCTATCGACCGGCAGACATGATATCTAATTACAAAAGCTACTTGTTTGACATTGATCAAACTCGTTTAATAAATTTCAACTTGCACCACATACACATTTGTCGAAATGTTGCAAAAATGGGCAAGTTGTATTTGAACATTAGGTACATACTTAACATAATGTTGACGAAAAAAATCGTTTTTACTTACTTTAAATTATGAGAATATGCAAAAGTTTGAAAGTGCATATTTTCCAAGGTTTAGTTTAGAGTAAGTTTAGAGAAAGCAGTAAACTTGTTTTCCTATAAATCGCTTGCAGCGGGCATGACTTTGGTATTGCTACCTATGTAAGCGACACTTAATCCGTAGCTGAGCGCAAAATATACAATCTTGTAGCAGCTGTAAATATGGCGTGTGGGATTTTTAAGATAATGCATTGTGAGTAGTTTGACTGTCAACTTTAACTGACAGTCAAGATTGAACGTGAGTGTTTAAGGAAATATCTAAATCTAAATCTAAGCTGCAAAGATATGTATCATTTGAGATTCATATTAAATGCATTCCCACAAGCAGACACGCATAATTTCGCGCTCACACATGCCGCATGTGGACCTACAATATAAAAAAACCCAATCTCAAATGAACATAAGCTCTGCAACTCTTGCCGTCCTTCCTTGAAACAGGGGTGACATTGGCAAAGTGAACCATTTTTTACAGTATGGGTGGTCAGCCGCATACCAACCTATAAGTCAAGGAACAAACATCACAAATTACATTTTTTAAATCAATAAACAATAATATAAACATAATATAAACATGGACACTAAAAAAAACTAAATCTTAAAACCAATTTCACTTTAATAAACCTTAGCCGCCAACATTACAGATCAACCGCCATTTCTTTCTATCCTTACATACTTCTTTCATGGGGGTGTTTAAGGAAATATAACATGTATAATTTTAGTTACAAATATAGTTTAACATGTATGATTCATATTAAATGCACCCCTACAAGGAGACATGTGTAGAAATGCTGTTGCATGCGTACTTTTAAAAAAAAATCCAAACCTCACATAAAAATAAACTTCGCAACTAGTGTAACTCCTTTGTATCTTCTTCTTTTCGTTTCCTCCGATGTGGTCAAATGTGGTGAATGGAGAATATTTATTTTTACACGTAAGGGGGCCGGCCTTACGCTTACCTCTTCGGTTGAAGTGAGGGTTTCCTAGCTCCCAAGGGGATGGTTCTCATTTCTTGTGAAGGCTGAGTAAATATTTCCGGTATCTGATTTTGCGTTTGAAATAAACACTGAAACGGGATACCATTTCTGACGTCCTCGGTGGGGTTCGAACCCGAGCTCTCGGCATAGAATACAAGCACTCTATCAACTGAGCTTTAAAGCGTTCAAATAAATAATCACAACTGACCGGAGCTCCTGCCGCTTTTCCTTAAAATCGGGGTTGCATTGGCAAAAGTGAAACCATTTTTACAGCATTGAGAATCAGCCTCATACTAACCTATAAGTTAAGGAATCAAATATTCCTGTTAAAAATATTATTATAACTTTTTACAATACTACCGTTATAAGATAACTTACACTGTTCTTGACGTTTTGTTAGCGACATAGCTAACGTCTTCAGGAGATACCCTCTGTGCATGACGACTGAGGATGAACCTCCTAAACCTAAGAATTTTTTAAAACATTCAATCTTCGATATGTTTATGTTATCTTCACGTATTTTATTAAACAAACAAAAATGAAATAAACAGATGTCTGAAATTCAAAGCGTTGGTACAAAGGTATTTTTAATGTTTTCTCTATCAAAGAAAAAGCGATTTGCAAGAGGGCAATACTTGAGTAGGTGTACAGAAGTGTTATGGAGGTGTAGTATATGTAATATAATATCCTGTTTGAAAGCACCTGGAAAATTGTATGAATAAAGTGAGATGAAATTTGTGAGCCTTTCTATGAAATGTAGATTAAGAAACGATATGAATACATCAAGATAAAGTGTGCTGTATCCTGTTACACGATTTTTTTGACAAATCTACATTAAGAGCGTCCATTTCTTGTTTTTTTAATATGAGATATTTGTACGTTTACCTGTATATTTGAAAATATAATTTGTTCTAAAAATAAAACATTTTGAATGCGATTTTTGGCTTTTAAGAGACTCACGCTCATTTATTTTTAAGCTTAGTTTATGTGTGTCTCATACATCTTAAGTTTCCTATGGTAGATGCTTGTCAGCGCTGATTTTCTGTTACAAGTTGCTGTACGACTGATAAAAACTTGTTACAGATCCTGATAAAAACAATTTTTATCGCAGCTGATATTTTTAAAAGTGTATAGGTTTGTTTTTGACATTGTGTAGATTCATTTTCAATTAAAAAGCGAAACTAAACACACAGTTTTTCTTCACGAGTTGTTTTTAATGCGTCAAGCGCTTTCAGAGTGTTATGAAACCATTTTGGTCTCTTGAAAATTGTGCTCGAGATATTTTTTATTTACTCATTGATAACTTTTGATCTCTACCAGAGATTTCAAACCAGTTCTTTGTTATCCCAGTCCGAACAGTTCGTCACTCGATTATTACAGACCGTGACAATAATATTATACTATGAGGCTACGATGATGAAGTTCAATTAGAATAATGTTCAGTACCCTGAGTACGAGTTGCAAAACTTGAGTGAAGTAAAGCTTACGGAAAATGTGGTTTTCCCCAAAATTTGCCGTTTTTACTTACTTGAACATTCTTTTCTTCATCACTGTAACTCTCTTGCTAAGACCATAAAGAGTAAGAAACAAAAAAGGCAGATTTTGGAGAAAATCGCTCTTTAATACATTCCGTAAACTTTACTTTACTCAAGTTTTGCAACTCGTACTAAAGGTACAGTTCTATTCCATTTTCAAACATTCCTATGCTCTTTACTCTCACCACATATTTAATAAATCCTTTCGTTACAAGGCATAGTGTATGTAAGCTAGAATCATTACTAAGAGGTTAAACCTTTTTATCTTCACCTCCCACACTCTATAAAAAAAAAAATCCATTGAATTTCTTTAATCTTAAAAATTCGTTACCTTCCGAAGACTCGAGGTGCCTACATCCTGGAGTGTATGAAGACAAGCTTAAAAATAATAAGTATAGTCAAGAGGCTTACGTCCAGGAGGGGATGGAGAAAGGTTGGGAAAAAAATAGGCAGAGCATATCTAGAGCCTACAATTCTAATTGTGAAAAAGAATATTGATTTTTCAGTATATGGAATTTGAAAAGGAAATATGATTTAAATCAGCTGACTTACGTATGTGCATTGTGCAACTTAATTTTTGACTTGATGGGAGAAATCACACACTTAATTTTAATTTTCGTCTGATTGGAGTTTGGTTCAACAGGCCCTAAGTATTGACTGTCTTTTTTACAAATCATCTATCATGTAAATGAACTTGAGAAGAATGTGTGTGGAAAAGATATTGAAAGCATGTGGAAAGATCTGAAGGAAGGAATGATTGAATGTGCTAAAAAAGTTTGTGGGGTAACGAAAGGTGGAAAATTGAAAGGAGATGCCTGGTGGAATGATAGAGTGAAAGAAGCTGTGAAAGTTAAGAAAAAGTGTTATGAAAATTGGCTGAATGATAGAAATGACAGAAAGCTAGAAGACGAATATAAGATAGCTAAGAGAATGGCGAAGACTATAATTTATGAAAGCAAGATGAATGAACAAAGAAAGATTGATGAAAGGATTAACAAAAGTTTCACCGTCAGTAAGAAGGAATTTTGGAGGTGGATCAATGCGGATAGAAATAAATCTTCTGCATTGACCACTCCGGGAGTCAAAAGTGCTGCCGGTGAGATGGTATGGGAGAATGAAGAAGTATGCAAGAGATGGAAAAACTATTTTCAAGAAATTTTTGGCCAGGGTGAAAGAAGAATTTATGAACAGACAGATGAAGAGAATGAATTGAAGATTTTGAAAGAAGAAATGAAAGTGTCTATTTCACGTCTGAAGAATGGGAAGTCTGCTGGGTTTGATGGTATAAATGGTGAAATGTTGAAAGCAGGAGGTGAATGTGTGATAGATTGGATGCACGAATTATGTAAGCTTTGTGTGAATGCAGGAGTAGTACCGATGGATTGGAGGAAGGCAGTCATTGTTCCCATTTACAAAGGTAAAGGGGACAAAAAAGACTGTCAGAACTTCAGACCAATCAGTCTACTCAGTATACCAGGAAAAGTCTTCTGTAAGGTGATTATAAAAAATGTGATTCTGACTACTAGCAAAAGGGTTTCCGATATACAGTCCGGCTTTATGGCCGGTAGAGGCTGTGTTGATCAGATTTTCACTCTACGACAACTTGTTGAAAAACAATTGTCGGTGAGGGGGAAACTGTTCACGGCCTTTGTGGATCTGGAAAAGGCTTTTGACTCAGTGGATAGAGGTATGTTGTGGGATGTTTTGAAAGCATACGGAGTGAATGGAGCTCTACTCAATGCGGTGCATGCGAACTATGAGAATAGTATGGCCTGCATTCGTATTGATGGTGAGTATAGTGAATGGTTTGAAGTTTTTAAGGGTGTAAGGCAAGGATGTGTGATGAGCCCATGGCTATTTAACATAGTCATGGACAAGTGTGTTCGAGATGCTAGACTTGATGATTGTGGATTAATGATAGGAGAGAGCAAAGTAAGCGTTCTACTGTATGCGGATGATGCAGTCCTTGTATCTGATTCAGCAGTGGAATTGCAAATGATGCTCTCTAGATTGAACGAAGCTTTGAAAGGTAATAATTTGAAGTTGAATGCTAGAAAGACGAAAGTTTTGATTTTTGAAAGAGATGATGAAAATATGAATTATGAATTTAAAATTAATGGAATGAATGTTGATGTTGTAAATGAGTTTGTATATTTGGGAAGTAAGTTTGAAAAAGATGGAAGAATGGCCGGTGAATTTGAAAGAAGAATAATGAAAGGCAGGTGTGTACTGGGTGCGACCGCTTGCATCGCCAGGAACCAAAATCTCTCAAAAAATGTTAGATTGGCGGTGCACGGTGGTATACTAGTGCCAACCTTGATGTATGGAAGTGAAGCCTGGACGGTGAGTGAAAGGGAAATTAGTAAAGTCCATACAGTAGAAATGGACTATCTAAGAAGTATGATTGGGAAAAAACGAAGTGACAGGGTGAGGAATGATTTTGTAAGAGAAGAATGTGGTGTAAGGGAAAGTGTGAAAGTGAAGATTAAAAGAAGTATGTTAAGATGGTTCGGGCACTTGGAGAGAATGAGTGATGAAAGATTGACGAAGAAAGTATATGTTGCTAGAATAGATGGATGTCGTGGTAGAGGAAGACCGAGAAAAGTATGGAAGGATCAAATCTCTGAAATAGCGAATGAATGGGATATCCAGAGTATGGGTAACTGGGTCTTGCTTGAAAATTGGCACTTTGTAGCGACAACGACATAGTTCAAGAGCCAAATCACCACTTGCGACCCCTTCGGGGATAACGTAGGCATGAAGATACACTAAATGTGTAGCTTAGTTGCGTTTATCGACTCAAAAAAAGAAGTCTTGCCACCTTTTCCTCAAATGAGGGTGGCACGGAGAGTCAAGTGGTAAACTGCAGTCTTCCCGCCCCTCATCTTGTCGTCACGTAAGCCGGGCTTAACCTAGAATTGGGCTCACTGCTTCCTCGGCGCCTGTAATCATTAAGGCACACTGAAAAATCCTCTACTCGACTCTGCCCGGATATGGTAATGCAAAACAAGACGCTTTCAAATAGAAACCGGTCCGTAGTCCACTGGTTAGCGCTTCAAAATCGTAGCTCGAAGGTGGTGAGCTCAATTCCCAGGTAGAACAAAAAAGATGATGTAATATTCAAAAACGTTTACAATACATTGAAACATTTTTGTACCTTACAGAAACTGCGTCTTATTTGCAAAATTAGAACTTAGTAGCAATGACCAATCTCGCACAAGCTTTTGTGTTGTCTAATCTAATCTAAGTTGCAAAGATATGTAACATTAGGGATTCACATTGTATGCATTCTTTCAAGCAGACACGTACAAGTTCGCACTTGCGCACATACCGCATGTGAACCTACAACATAAAAACCCAAATCTCAAATGGACATACGCCCTGCAACTCTTGCCGTTCTTTCCTGAAACAGGGCAAAGTGAAGCATTTTCAACAGCATGGGTGTTCGACCGCATACCAACTAAACAGGCAGTGTGATTTAAACAAAAAATATGTTTCTAACAATTACCCCTTATACATACAGCGAGCTTGAATAGAAGGAAGTTTGTGAAAAGCGAGCAATAAGATTTTGTTTTTCAATATATAAAGATAAATGTTTTTAGACCTGTACTTGTTTTTCAAACTTTAAGAAATAAATTTGTGTGTTGCGAATGAAATAATAGTTAAATTCATTTGTTTGTGTGTTCTTTTCAGGTAAGGACTTGGCCAAATGCAGATTCGAACCCTTTTGACAACGTTGATCACAATTACCACTGTAAACTGCCCATAAAACTTCAGTAAGGCCCGGTATATTGAACTGTAGTAATATTTTAGTTAACTATTACTTGAACTTTTATTCAAAATACTCAATCTCGAGTTAACTTAAACCGAACATTGCCGAAGTATGAAGCCACGCCCCCAAAACTTAGAAATAATTAAAATGCCATTCAAAAGCTTTAAAACAAACAACTAATCATAAAAATCATATCCCTTACCTTCATTAAGCTAGAAAACGAGACATAAAATGTTCAGTTTGCAAAAATTTTGATGTATCCTTACATTAAAAAAGAACAGCTGCTGTCAGTGAAGCGCCGCCATCTTGAAAATCGAAAGTTAAAGTTACTAAATAGTTACTGCCGAAATTCGGTGAGTGAAATATTATGATGTAGTAACTAAAAGTGCATTTTAGTTAACTTTACGATACTTCAAAATACCGGGCCTAAGTGATCTCAAAAATCAATACTTTTAAATGAATGTTTATTTTTTATTTCTCATCATTTCAGCATAAGATTTCTACATTTTTTTTGGAGGAAAATTTGTAATTGTTTATTTGACTTGTGTTAACACACATACATTAATAGAGAACATTTGAAAACTATTTAATCGATAACGTGGAAGGAAGAAAACCAGGTTCCAGATCAAAGCAAGAGAATGAAGGTTCCAACCCTTGATTAACCATACGCAATACGCAAATAAGTTACACATATAGTGTAACTTCTTGCCTACGTTATCCCCGAAGGGGCCGCATGTGGCAATATTTGTGAGGCCTTACTATCGGCAAGGTTAACTCAGCTTTCAGAAAAAATCCGCGTATACTCCCCTGGATATTGAGAAACCCATAATTCATGTTAAGTACTTAATGTAATGCTGTCTTCCTTATTTGTGAAAAGAAATAGATGTCAATTGACTTATTGGTTGGTATGAGGCTGACCACCCATACTGTAAAAAATAGTTTACTTTGCCAATGCCACTCCTGTATCAGGGAAGGTAGGCAAAAGTCGTAGGGCTTATGTTCATTGGAGGCTTAGATTTTATTTGTAAGTACACATTCAGCATTTGTAAGCGTGAACTACACGTGTTTGTTTGCGGACATGCATTTGATATGAGCTTATACAACAACTACAACTAAGCTACACATATAGTGTAACTTCTTGCCGCGTTATCCCCGAAGGGGTCGCATGTGGCGAGTTGAAACTATTTATTTTTACAGGTAAGGTGGCCGGCCTTAAGCCAACCAATTCAGTTGAAGTGGAGGTTTCCCAGCTCCCGAGAGTGCTGGTACTCATTTCTTGTGAAGGCTGAGTAAATCTTGCCGGTATTTTATTTTGGGGTTTGAAATAAACACCGAAACGGGAAATCATTTCTGACACCGTCGGTGGGATTCGAACCCGAGCTTTCGGCATGGAATGCAAGCACTCTACCACCTGAGCTATCGACCGGACTTCAAATGTTAATATATCTTTGCAACTTAGATTATAGATTATAGTCGTCCGATTTCTTTATGGACCACGCAGCAGCTATGAAAAATAATGTAATGACAGAAAGTAAGATCAACTATTAGTACAAATAGGAACTCAAAAATAATGATAATTTTTTCTCAGACTGCCTACACGTCCACTGCCAAGTATAGGCATTTCCCAATGTTTCCCTATAGTCTCTCTATAACTACACCAAATTTCAATTTTAGTTACTAAACAACATTTTCTTTTTGTCGCAGCAAACATTCAATATTCGTGATGGAAAAATGAATCAAACTCCATTCAAGAGTCGTATCATCGATTGGATGAAAACTTTTCTTCGAAAATGTTTCGCCGTTCCCCGACTGAAAAGTTGGCCAACCTCTTCGGTGAGCCATAAACGAAACGACTCTTTGAAGTAGTCCCCGGAATTGAACCAGTACCCCAAGTTTAAAACTGAAAATCCAAACTCAACCAGAGCATCTAACAAAACTTGTATCGAAACGAAAACAGCGTTTGCAGGGAGTACGTAGTTTTGATACAATTTTTGGTTACTGAGTTTTAAGCTTGGGGTACAGGATGCCATGCACTGCTTCGATCGTGTTACTGCTTGTCTGCACTTTGCAAAAATTATGCAAGAGTGGTGCAAGTTTTGGCGAGACCAAGCTCCCAGAATAACTGAAACGGTGGCTGCAAAAATAGTTGGAGCGATGGCTGATTTAATATGCAATGGGTCCGGTGGAAAACTCATATTTGAAATGGTTCTTGTGTCAAGCCGTCATTCGAATGAAAGTGGCCAGTAGCTCCGCAGATGTGTTTCCACTTCGTTCTTTCTTTGTGAACTTTTTTCATGTCCTCTACATTCATCCCTCTCTTCATGCATGCTCTTCTGCAGATTTCAGACACTTGCATACACACTTATTTAATCAATCTGTCATAAAATATGTTAATTTCATATCCCCACATTTTTTTCTTCCCCACATCTATAATAATACTTATATTACTTACTTACTTAGTCAGCCACTTCTTGTCCACTGCTGGACATAGGCCTCCGCTATATCTCTCCAGGCGTCTCTGTTTACTTATATTAGGATAATTTATTTTGTGAGCGCTGTTTTCATACTTCAGGAGCCCTCTGCAAGCTAAATCATCCCTATAGAAAGCGCCAATTCTCAAACAAGACCCAGTTAGTTCCTGTAAGACTTGATGGGCCTTTCTCACTCTCAAGCAAGACCCAAATAGTTCCTGTAAGGCTAGATGGGTCTTTTGTGACTGGTCTTTGGTAAAGGTATATGAATTTTTCTCCCAGCGTAGAGCATATTTGAAAACATAAATGGTATTTTTTTTGTGCTTCACTGGGATCCGAACCCACAACCTTCCGTTTACGAGTCCGAAGCGTTACTATTAGACTACAGACCTTTCATAAACATACTAAGTAAGCATCAGTTCGCATTAGAACCGTGTATTTTTATTTTTTAATTCATTGTAGGCATTCCATCCATGTCAAATGATTCTTGGCCACACATCAAGAGAGTTATTTGCATACATTTTCTTTTAATTCTTACTTTCTCTACTCTAATATTTAATTTAATAAGTATTAATTTAACCACCTGATGATGCAAAAGGATGTTTGCGAAACCGGTTGTAGAATTAAAATACACTCATAGTAATCGAAAACAAAGTTGTTTTTCTTTTTATCTTTTAAGATGAACGATTACAAAGTAAATGCCTCTACAATCAATAAAAAATATTTTTTTTGTTTGAAATTTATTAAATAAAGCCAATCGACGAAATTTATAATGTTTATAAGAAAATAATCAAAATAAATTCAGTATCGACTGGAAACGGACAGCCTCTTTATAGTTTAAACCGATTGCAATCTTTTAGATGCCTCTAGATAGTTGCGATATTAATTTGCAGAATCGAGCGCAGTGCACTTTACAGTGCACGGGATGATATCGACGAGCGCCGCGACGCCGGAGAGGGCATCGTGTTTCAAATAACTTTTAAAAGATTGGAAAAGTAAATGCAGTTACGCCGAGAGACTTTTACTGCAATACAACTCCACCGACTCAATCTTAAGTAGTATTCATTGCCTTTGATACCGTCATTGGAAATATCTAAGAGGCATTTGAAGGAGAATTCTACATTTAACATATAATTGTATTGAATCCTTTCATGTCTGAATTATTTTCATATTTGAAAAGATTGAAAAAATGTTTACAAGAAGTATTTCCTTGACCACATTTTCTATTAACTTCTTACATATCTTGTTCTTTTTTCAGTAGAAAAAATATTGTTTGAAATTCATATAATAAAGCCAAGCGACAAAATTTATTATATTTATGGCGGTTGATCTGTGATGTTGGCGGCTAGGGTTTTTTAAATAAGAATTTGCTTTCTGTTAGTTTTTGATGTCCATACATTATAATTGATTGATATTAAAAATGTAATTTGTTGTGCATGTACCTTGACTTATAGGTTGGTATGAGGCTGACCACCCGTACTGGAAAAAATGGTTCACTTTGCCAATGTCACCCCTATTTCAGGGAAAGTCGGCAAGAGTTGCATTGGGTTTATATATTGTAGGTCCACATGCGGCATGTGTTAGCGCGAAATTATACATGTATTAGATTTTGTAGGGTTTGTGTATTCACACAGTGAAAATTCATTTTATTTAAAATAAAATTATTTTTTCTTAAACGTAGTTTAATTTTATACATGTATGCTTGTGGGAATGCGTTTAATATGAATCTTAAGTGATATGTATCTTTGCAGCTTAGATTTAGATTTCAGTTTGAAATCAACTCCGCTACCTTCTAACTTCAAGTCTGATGCTTTAAACACTAGACTACTATTAACCGTCATGTTCACTTTAAAAAAAAATCAAGCCCGTATCTCGTTACGAAGCGCCACGTTGAAATTGCACGTCCCGTTGGTTTTTCAACTTTCGGGCGGGGGTGGCTTTGGCAAAAGTTGTCGGGCGCTCACGTTTCGAGTGTTGCAGGTCTGCAGTGGCATAACGAGGCAGACAAGGGTCCTCTACTCCAAGTATAAAAACTATACGTGAAAACCCAACCACACCAAATGTATTCTGAAACTCAAACGCTCACTAGGGAAGCTCCGTTTCCGTACACTTTTTTGGTTAACGCGACGCTTGAGTTTGTAAGTGAATGTTTTTTACTTCAGGTATTATACCTACCCTCTGCTGAGGATATGGCGTGTACTGAGGCAATTAGAGTGCTACGAGACCGACCACCTTACCTGTATAAATATCATGCATCTCAGGAATAAATTTGAATACTAAATTCATAATTATTCTTATTATTCCTTGACTTATAGGTTGGTATAAGGCTGACCACCCATACTTTAAAAAATGGTTCACTTTGCCAATGTCACTCCTGTTGTAGGGAAGGTCGGCAAGAGCTGCAGGGCTTATGTTCATTTGAGATTGTGTTTTTATATTTTAGATCCACATGCGGTATGTGTAAGCGCGAACTTATACATGTCTGCTTGTGAGAGTGCATTTAATATGAATCTTGAATGATATATATCTTTGCAGCTCAGATTTAGATTTAGATCATCCGCAGGCGACAGTGAATTTTCCGTACAAAAAAAACGATGATCTGTAGATCAGCCATGGATAAAATGTTGTATGAATAGCACTTCTAGACTCCACCTATCAAAATTTCAAAATTCCTGATATAGGCACTTGAACAGTACCTACGAGTATTTTCCGAGAGGTCATGTTTTTCGCTGGCAGATGGTGGTACCTTTCACAGTATTGGTAAACCCACCCCCTTCCATTCTTAGAGTACCAGCCATCCCCTCCCAGCGCCCATCAAGAATCTCAAGTACACCAGGGCTAAGTCAAGTGTCTGGCAAACCAGTCCAACAAGTATAAAACTCTACGCCTTAACTCAATCGTAGCGTAAACTAAAAAAAAATTGGAAAACAAAACACTGCCTCTACTGAGTTTTTTAGTTTGTGTACATTAATTTGTTAAGTTCCGACGTATTTTTTTCTTGAGGTACTGCGCACGTTTTCTCTGAGTTGACATTTTTTTTTTTTCATTCTTTATACTTTGTTTTGTTCGTCCGTGACGTTGCTTATTAAATAAGCTGAGATTACGGAAGAGGTGAGATACAGGAGGTCTGTTTATTTTACGAGATAAAAATATACATTTTTTAGATCATGTTTTGACTGTTGCTATAGTCACATTTACATAAGGTCCGGTGTCGGTCTGGATCCGGTTGAAAAATCAAAGCGATGGCCGGAGAAACCGTTTCAATTACGTGAATTCGAGAGCTAACGCCTTATCTGCTCGACCATATTAGCGAATGATTTATTAAAAAAGAGAGATAGATACTAAAGGATACAGAAATTACTTTAAAGGAGATAAAAGCAAAGTGCGCAGAGTATTCTCAGCAATAATTAATATTATGGTTTTGATCATGGAGGTTTTGATAGAAAATTTTAATTTAAAAATGTCTTGATTTAAAAAAATATAACTTGTTGTATATTGAGTCGTATAAATGCAAACGCCATCATCTACGAATTTTATTATTTTTGAGATAATTATTGAATTTGATTCTGCGTAGTTTAACAAATCATTTGCTGTGTGCAATGTAAAAAAGTATGATTTCGTGCAAACGCCGTCATCTCCAATACACAAATAATTGTGTTCAAAACACAAGTTTATTTTTTTCAAATTCATCGATCAGTTCCTTGACTTATAGGTTGGTATGCGGCTGACCACCCATACTGTAAAAAATGGTTCACTTTGCCAATGTCACCCCTGTTTCAGGGAAGGACGGCAAGAGTTGCAGAGCTTATGTTCATTTGAGATTGGATTTTTATATTGTAGGTCCACATGCGGTATGTGTTAGCGCGAAATTATACATGTCTGCTTGTGGGAATGCATTTAATATAAATCTTAAATGATATAATATATCTTTGCAGCTTAGATAAGATTAGATTAGATTAGATCGCGTAAGGGTTGACGGCGTTTGCATTTATACGACTCAATTATGTTCCATGACTTAAAAGGTTGGTATGTGGCTGACCACCCATGCTGCAGAAAATTGTTCACTTTGCTAAAATCACCCCTATTTCAGGGAAGGTCGGCAAGAGTTGCAGGGTGTATGCTCATTTGATATTTGGGTTTTTTATGTTGTAGGTTCACATGCGGCATGTACAAGCGTGAACTTATACGTGTTTGCTTGGGAGAATGAACACAATTTGAATCCCCGATGTTACATATCTCTGCAACATAGATTAGATTAGATTCAATTGATTGATTAGTGCACGACTTGTGTGTCCATGTTTTCCGTTGATTTTTTTGGAAAGTTAACCTACCGTCATATTTTATATATTTTACTTGATTGTAAAATATATTATTTTGTATTTAGTAAAATTAAACATCCCCCCAGTTTGGAATCTCAGTCGACAACAGCAGCATACAAAAACACAAAAATTGTAAAGAAAAGCAGACCTGCAAGAGACAATGGGGTAAGGAAAGAATTGTGCGTAACAAGGTGAGTGTTTTTGTGAAATTATAATGCGGCCTTCAAGGAAAAATGCTAATTTATAGCAACGTAGGCGAAATAAATAATCATTTTCCTTAAAACTCGTGATTTTCTTCCAAAAAAAATATCCAGTCCCTAAAAAACACGATAAAATAAAACAAAAATCCAGAGTCACTTACATTTTTTTTTCATTTTCAGGGCTATGGTTTAGCGCTTCAAGGCGGATTCCACGACATATCGGTCATACGGCTTTTTGATCAACGACATTTCGGTCACAGACAATTTGTTCACATATAATTGGTTCACAGATACATCGTTCGCGGATAATTCGGTCACACGAAACTTCATCCACACGGCTTTGCGGTCAATGGAATTTCAGTCACTTACAATATAGATCCACAGTCCATAGATAGCACAATGACATCTGTACCCTTAGTACGAGTTGCAAAACTTGAGTAAAGAAAAGTTTATGGAAAGTATTGAAGAGTGATTTTCCCCAAAATCTGCCGTTTTTGTTTCTTACACTTTATGATCTTAGCAAAAGAGTTATAGTGATGAAGAAAATCAAGTTCAAACAAACACAAACGGCAGAGTTTGGGGAAACCACTCTTTAAACTTTCCGTAAACTTAACTTAACTCAAGTTTTGCAACTCGTACTCACGGTACTGTAAAGTCAAGATTGAAGTTATTGTTCATTGGGTCTAGCGAAGTCCAACCAGCGATTTTTTTTTCAAACATACACTGGAACCATTGCCCTCGAAGCTACACCATAACTGACAATATACAAACAGTAAGCCTTTAAATATATTCTTTTTAGATGAAAATGTTTCCAACTGAACATAATGTGAGAGTTTAAAGTGAAAAACAATATACAGTAGCAAACATACAAGATGTGCAAGATGGATCGGCTATTTAATACGACAAGAAGGTCTCTTGCATGCCATAATGGAGGGGATGACCGAGGGAACCAACTCTAGGAGACGCCCACGCCAGGAATACATTGAGGACCTGTTGGTGGACGTGCGCTGCTCATCATATGCAGACCTTACAAGAGCCGCACAAGACAGGGAAGAATGGAGGAGTGAACGAAATTGCTGCAAGCCAATCCCAAGATTGAAACTAGAGAAGAAGAAAGACATCAAGCTAAGTTTGAAAAACCTGGGCTTAAACTTGAAAACCAAAAAAAAATATCTTTATTAAAATGAAAATGTATTTTCAAATATGATTTTTATGTGTAGTCTGTCTCGCTCCTTTGGGCATGTTGTACACAATATGAAATGAAAAATTACTCAAAAAAATGTCGGTCACATTCCGAGAAGTTAAAATAATGAGCGTTCATTAAAAAAATCATTATAATTGTGGACGTTGACAAGGGAGTATTCCAATTAGAATGAGAAGACAATTAACATGAAAAAAATCATCATGAAAATAATCATCTAGTTGTCAAAATTGTAGAAGGGATTTTTCAGATTATTTTCATGTTAATAAGCTCGGCAAATGTAGAACACAAGATGTCATTTTCTCATAGAATTTTTTGATGTATAAAAAATCTTGTTATATTATGTTAAGATTTGCCAAGTTTAAGTTGAGATAAGAGTTTTTTTTTTCAATATAACATTAACATTGAAGATTCACACTCACAAGCAACCATTCGCAATCTGATCTAATCTTAGTTGAAAATATATGTAACATTAGGGTTCACATTATATGCATTGTCACAAGCAGACACGTATAAGTTTGCGCTTGAACATGCCGCCTGTGGACTTACAATATAAAAACCCAAATCTCAAATGAACATACACCCTGCCACTCTTGCCGACCTTTACTGAAACAAGGGTGACATTGGCAAAGCGAAACATTTTCTACAGCATGGGTGGTCAGTCGCATACCAACCTATAAGTCAAGGATCATACACAACAAATTACATTTAATGCAAGATCAAAAATATCATGAAAGTAAATAAATAAAACTCACACATGCTGCATGTATACTGAAAATTTAATTTTCTACTGCAACTTTTGCCGCCTTTCTGAAACATGAGTGGCATTGCAAAAAGCAAAATATTTTGTACAGCTTCATAACAAACTGCGTCAGTAAAATTAATGTGAAATTTTGGATTATAGACAGGAAGTAGCCTTGAATTTCAATTTTGAATAAATCAAAATATACTCTATTTATACGTGATGACGTCATTTCAATATTAATTCCTTATTATTTCAGCTTAGCATCTCGTTAATTATGCATTCAAAATAATAATATCGAATAATTCTCAGTACATTGCCTTTCATGTACTTGCACCAAACTTTGAACCAAAGACCTTCAAGTATTTATATGCTTTACGATCTCTGGAGAAAATGAAAGAAGTATGTAAGGACCTAAAGAAATGGCGGCTGATCTGTAATGTAGGCGGCTAAGGCCAAGAATCAATTTTCATTTTTATAGATGTTTTGTTGATTTTCTAGTGTTTGTTTGTTTGTTTGTACAACTGGATGTAATTAATTGCTTGTATTCCTTGACTTATTGGTTGGTATGAGGCTGACCCCACATACTGTAAAAAATGATAAGAGTTCAAATTTGTTTAGTGAAACACTGTGGTAAGCCATTATAAAGATTTATTTTTAAAAAAAACAATAAAAATTATTTTCTAAAAATAAAATTTTCTAAAAAAAAAAACAATCGGGAAGGAAAATAGCTGAAAGATACAAAGAACACAAAAAGGGCATCAAAAATGTAATGATCAATTCAGAAATAGCGGAACATGCAAGGACAGAAGGCCACTCATTTGATAAAAATAATTTAGAATTAATTTATAGTTGTAAGAAAGGGAAAAAGTTAGACATTTTAGAAGCTTTAGAAATTAATAAACATTTAAAAAATAACAACATTGTAAATATACAGCATCCAAATATAACTTCTCCTCTTTTAAATATAATTTGTAAACCCAGAACCAAACCATAAATCATCCTCCTAGCTCCTCCCACTTCCACTCATTAAAGAACCTAGCTCATTAGACTCCTCCCCTACCCCTTCCTACCACCCCCACACTGTCTGCAATGTCTTTAATTTTAAGTTTTAGTATATTTTCAACTGACGATGGTATAACACCGAAAGTACTCTTGAATTAAAATATGTACTCAAAGTGGTATTACACAAAGTTTTTTGTTTAATTTTTAGAAAATAATTTTTATTGTTTTTTTTTTTAAAAATAAATCTTTGTAAAAAATGGTTCACTTTGCCAATGTCTCCCCTGTTTAAGGGAAGGTCGGCAAGAGTTGCAGGGGTTATGTTCATTTGAGATTGTGTTTATATGTTGTAGGTCCACATGCGGCATGTGTGAGCGCGAATATTATGCGTGTCTGCTTGTGGAATGCATTTCATATGAATCTCAAATGATACATATCTTTGCAGCTTAGATTTAGATTTAGATTAGACGCCTTAACCCAACGATAGCGTTTATATGAAAAATAACGTTCATTTGAAAATAATTATGAAAACTACAACAGCTCTTAAAGTGAATGTTTAAGTTTCTATACCCATTTTTGGTGATATTTTTGTACAATTTACGTTTGGTCATTAGTACACTTTCAATTTTAAATATCTCTCTATGGCAATTCTCTTTGTCCACCAGTATATGGTTCACTTTACCAATAATGTCACCGTTGTTTGGGGGAAGGCCGACAAAAGTTGCAGGTTCTATGCTCATGTGAGGTGTGGATTTTAATTTGTAAGTACACATGCGGCATTTGTAAGCGCATACTTAAACGTTTTTTTTGTGGGCATGCATTAATTAATTTAATTAGCCTTTTACAAAACATATAAAAAAAAATCATGTTATACCTATACATATCCAACGAAATAACAAAATACATGCTTAAAAAGTATGAAATATTAATAAAAAACTTTATAATGAAGAAGATTGTTTCTTATTCTTCTTATACAGCCATCTCCATCCACTGCTGGACATAGGCCTCCCCCATATCTCTCCATCCATCTCTGTCTTGCGCTTTTTGAATCCAGTCTCCAGCAAGCCTTCTTGTATCATCCGACCATCTCGTGGGAGGTCTCCCTCTGCTTCTCTTATCTTCCCGAGGTCTCCACTGTACCAATCTCTTCGTCCATCTCTGGTCGGTGGTTCTAGCAACATGTCCCGCAAAGGACCATTTTAGCTTTGCCACTCTCTCTATGACATCAGTTACTCCCGAAGAATTTTAATTGTTTATATATCTTTGCAAACTCAGAAAACGATCTCTCTCTATGATGATAATAATATCTACTGTATAAGATTCCGTTATAGCTAATGTGGTTTCTAAGAAAAGCGGCTTTTCCTAGGCAAAAGCATTAGTATTCATGAAAACTATGTACATATATGGTCTTGAAAGCAAAACATCATAATTATCAATTCAACCCCATTAGAATAATATTATGAAATTTGCCTACGTACATAATTTCCGTCTATAATTTCTCTAAAATAGGTCGATCGCTTCAATACGAAGAAAAGCTTTAGTTAACAGTTAAACTGAATTGCATCACAAATAATTGTTTGGCTCATTTTTCATTGCATTAAAAAATTATTGGTTAATTAATAAAAAAAAACTAATGTTTTACGGAGTGAAAATTTATTTTTAATTTTCATTGAAAATAACTTTTTTATACAACCCAGTTTTATTTTCACAATTTTGGGTTGAATGTAAAAAAAGCCTAAGCGCTTTTGGACTTTTTTCGTCCATCTTCAGAGGCTAACATTCTAGTATTAATTTAAAGAATAAAATGTCAACAAAGCTCCTACTTTGGTTACAGACTTTGAGTGGTTATAACTTTGCTAATTAACACTTAACGGACTCATGATTGAAAGGTGTTGGGTTCGATTCCTGGCGGAGTACAAAAACTAGGTAGGTTGAAAAATCAATCTGACCCGTTTCTTCTTGCCGAGTTTTCTCCGAAGAGGTAGCATGTGGAGAGTGGAACCTATTAATTTTTACCGGAAAGGCCTTACGCCAACTACTGCAATTGAAGTAGGGGTTTCCCCGCTCCCGAGGGAACTGGTAATCATTACTTGTGAAGGCTGAGTAAACCTAACCGGTATTTTATTTTGAGCTTGAAATAAACACTGAAACAGGAAATCATTTCTGACACTCTAGGTGGGACTCGAACGCGAGCTTTCAGCATGGAATGCAAGCACTCCATCAACAGAGCTATCGACCGGACCGGATTAATGTTTTTATAAGTAAAACAATTTTAGCATAATTTGAATGAATGAATATACTTTCATCGCGAATATCACTATTTATTAAACAAAATTTATATCTACAAAATAACGAAGTAAGAAAATGTTTATTTTTAGAGGCAATTTACTTGATCGGGCTTCCATTCAATATAAGGGATGTTTGTTGGGGAACGATTTTAATCTCTGACTGGGTATTTGCTGAGACGAGCTTGTTTTTATCTGCCAGCCAAAATTAATCTGTATAGACGATTAACGGAGAGCCTAATGGCGCGTGGATCGTTATAACAGTATTCACTTAGTATAGGTAGCTTGTACTATTACAAGGTATCGCCGGAATAAGCGCTTCATGAACTTTTCCTTTCCAAAGCTGGGGTGGAAGTCTCATCTAAATCTAAATCTAAGCTGCAAAGATATATATCATTTAAGATTCATATTAAACGCATTTCCACAAGCAGACATGTATAATTTCGCGCTAACACATGCCGCATGTGGACCTACAATATAAAAACCCACTCTCAAATGAACATAAGCCCTGCAACTCTTGCCGATCTTCCCTGAAACAGGGGTGACATTGGCAAAGTGAACCATTTTTTACAGTATGGGCGGTCAGCCTCATAAATTAATTAAAAAATAAATTAGGCTGATTTATTTGGTGAGCGCTGTTTTTGTGTGTATCACACCTCAAGAGCCCTCTTCGAGATTGGCCGTCGCTGTAGAAAGCGCCAATTCTCAAGCAAAACCCAGTTGTTGTAAGGCTGGATGGACCTTTTAATGACCGGTCTTTGGTAAAGGTTTATGAATTTTTCAACCCAGCGAAGAGCAAATTTGAAAATATGAATGATATATTTTTTGTGCTCCGCCGGGATTCGAGCCCACGACCTTCCAGTTACGAGTTCGAAGTGTTACCACCTGGACTACAGACCGGTCGATTTGTATACAGCGCCGTTTAGTGGCACTAGCCATCCCAAGGGCGCTCTTATGTATTGAAGCTTCTGTTAAACAAATGTGTCTTAAGTAACTTCCTGAAACTGCCAACACTGGTCTCTGTTCTCAACTCCAGTGGTAGACTATTCCAGCAGGATGGACCAGCCAAACTACTGTCTACCCTGTCTCCGAAACCGGTTCTGTTCCGTCGAAGTGGCAGTTGAAGTCTGTTTACGGCGGCACTCTGTGCAGAACGAAGAGTACGTCGTTTTCCATCTATCTGGTCAACTCTGCACAATTCACATAAGTATAATGGGGCAACTCCTCTGAGGGCGTTAAAAACAGAAACACATATTTTGTACTTAATCCTCTGTGGGACTCGCAGCCAATGAAGGCATACTAATATACCGAGAAAATAACATTATTACTGACACCCAAATGTACCCTGTAACACAAATAATGTTTGATAAAAAGTTTGGCAGTAACTGATCAAGAGGAAATGGGTTAAATATTCCAGGGGGCGCTATTCATTGCGAAGAAAATGTTTCGTGGATTGAAACGCCCCCCGCCCCTCCCTAATAGGTTTTTCCCTTTTTGTATCCTAAATCCCCTCCTTTCAAACTTCCCCCATAATATTCGAGTCGAGGATGTGAAACTTACAAAATACACACAAAGCTCTCACTGTGTGACACGTCCCTTAAACACTTTTCAGAATCTTCAAGAAATATTACGCAATGTCGAGTGGACCGGAATGAAAGGGTATTTTTGAAACCCTTTATTACAAACGAAATACGAATGGTATGTACATATTTGGTTATGTATGAGATCAAATTTTGGTATCGCTTCGATTAGGATTTTTTTAATTGAAGATGGCAGACGCTATAGACGAGCTGTCAAGGCGTTGGTCTAAGCGTATGTTTAAAAAAAACCCCCTCTGGTCTGCTGAAAGAAAACATTGATCCTGAGTAGACAAATCGCTGCCTTAGTTCTTTTGTCGTATACGCCATTGAGAAAATTTTACATGAGCAATGTTTGTATGTGTACTGGACCAATGTGTCTTTTGAAGACAAGAAATTTATTTAAAAATATTTTAAAGAACTCTCACATTATCGAGTTTTATGGTTTTTTTTAGCTCGGATTGTGTAGAATTTGATTCTTAAGACAACTGCATGAAAAAGTCATATTTGACAAGATTGGCGTATACGATACACAAGAACTGAGGGAGCGAAATGTATGCATGGTATTGGGTAATGAATAATTGATTAATTGTTATTTATTTATTTAACACAATGTAGGGCTTCAGAGACTTTATTATATGGACTTTGTGAAAATTCATTATAAATAAATAATATACGTACATATTTTTTTTCACAGGTTGTTTTATTTTTTTGGAGCGTTTACTGTGTTATTATACCATTATGGTGTGATAACAGTGAAAGCGCTCAAGAAAATAAACCATCTCGTGAGGAAAACTTTGTATGTGATTGTTACATTATAAGTTATTAGTTGATAATGTGAATACGAGTTTCTGAGTAAGATAAAACAAGTTATTGAATCGTCATGAATTTATTAAAATAAAAAATGAAATTTTGTTCAAAAACGTTTGCGACTGAAACGACTAAAGTTCGATTTCCCCCGCTAGCATGAGACATGAAATCCCGGTTCAAATCATAGTACCTACTGGTAAAGCTCACACAGCCTTCAAGATATTTCAAAACTAACTTCCTTAGGAGCAAGAAAATTAATATAATATTTCAAGTACCTGTAGTGGTTGGTGTAAAGCAACATTGTGAAAATAAATAGGTGTACGAAACTATAAAAAAGTGTTTTGTATCCACAGATTTTAACTAAAAGTAACAGAAAAAGTAGTTTTTAATATTGCAACAATCTAATCTAATCTAATGTATGTTGCAAAATATATGTAACATTAAAGATTCACATTATATGCACTTTCACAAACAGACATGCACAAGTTCGCGCTTAAACATGCCGCATGTGGTCCTATAACATTATAAAAACCCGAATCTCACATGGACATACAACTCTTGCCGACCATTGGCAAAGTGAACCATTTTCTACAGCATGGGTGGTCAGCCGCATACCAACCTATAAGTCAAGGAACATACACAACAAATTACATTTTTAAAAACAATAATATTTAAAGTAGGTAAAAAATAAACTTTTTTTAACTTTTTTAAAAAAGTTTTTTTTACTTCAAATTGTTGTAAGCGGATTATTTGTCAAGTTTTGCATACTGAAATGTAAAAAGTATTCTCCGATACGTAATTTAAAGTCTAGGGAAACTAAATTAGTATGTTAATAGGATTTTAACTTTTAGTTTCCATCAAAAGGAAAGTATTGAATTTTAAATTTTATAATATTGGACTTTGGAAATGTCGACATCTTTCGAATACTATGTTTGATATATTTTTTGTAAAAAATACCTGTTCATATATTTACGTATAAATTTAAAAGTTTTTTAAGCAGTTCTCTGACAACGAAAGTTTAAGTCAGTTCAATGGCCAAGCACGGCAAGTTACTAGTTATTAACTTGCGTGTCTATTAAATAAAACAGTGCCGGTTTGATTGACCCTTTTGGCGAGAGCTTTGATCAGATTTTGTTAGCTAATAATTCAGTACGTATAAAATGAAAAACAAAAGTGGATTTGATTCTTAAGATTAACAAACAATGCTGATTTTTTTATTTTTGTTTCAGGTACGTTGCTCGATCTTTACTCCTACCTGCTACTACACGTAGCTGTTCTTCAGAGCTCAAAATTTGCGCACTGCGTTCAACGAACTTTACAATACATTTACGTAAGTACTCAATATTCATACATCATAGAGACACAAGAGCGAACACATCAAATTTTGCAGACAGGAGCTTTGCGTTGGCCGGGCCGGTTGCCTGGAACAATTTGCCCGTCGGTTTTCACGCGAACCAGCCTACCACCACCTTCAGAAAGGGACTGAAGACACTGCTTTTCTCCAGAAGCCATGGCGCCTTTGAGATGGTCCTGAAGTGCAATTCTCGATGTTCGGTTGCACTAAAGATATTAGTTGCCGGTGGAGATTAATAGCCCTTGCGAAAGAGTTCCTTTGCCGTTTTGCGATTCTCGTTCCCACCGACCTTCCGACTATCCTTACAAGGGACAGCAATGGGTTTTTTAAGTTTTTTCTCGATTGGCCAGACTGACGGATGATCGATGTGATAATCGTCCGACAGATGCCAGCTCAAAGGGTAAATTTCCCCATATATTTAAAAAAAATACTAAAACTTCATCAAAAAGTAGTAAAACAATAATAAGTGCAAAAAAGTACGTAACAACGGAATGAAAATACATAAAACTACATACAATGTAAAACTCAGTTCTCGACAATACAATGTTTGGTGAAAACTATTTTTTACATTGTACTTTTACTCCTTCAACTTGTTAAAACTAGCCCAATTTATTTTGATTAAAAAATTAAAGGTGATTTGCTTATTTTAAATATGCTAAAATTAGGAAATAATTAGAAACAACATTTTATATAAAATTATTTTTCCTTGGATTTTGGGGGCAATTCTCATAGTTCACAGCTCTCGCATATCAGGTTGGCATATCAGGCTAACTTCACGCCTGCTGTCAACTGACATTTGACAATTAAATATATGCTTAAATCTTTGTAAATTGAGCGTTATAATGATTGAAAATCACTTGTAAATAATTATGTTTACAATTTATCACAAATGAAGATGAAATTATGAAAAAATAACGCAATTTCTTGATGCAAATTTACTGTTGTCAAAAGCATAATTATTATCTGCATGACGTACTTACCGACGCGCATATTATGCCGTTCAGAATGCCAATTTTCGTAAGATCGTAATTCCTATTCTACGTCATAATTTCCTATAATAATGTCACGTGGGTCACAAATAAACATAAGGAATGAGTTTGCGAATACATTAATTTAGGTCATTAAAGAAAATAAGTCATATATTTGTAATAATCTACTGACAATTTCTGTCCTTCGCTGTACGGCGGGGTAAATCGGCCGCGTTATGTTCTGACAGTTCCGAGAGATTCCTCACCTTTTAAAGGAGATATCCTTCGGCCAAATTTACAACGAGAATCACAATTCACCTTTCATTCGGCAACGAATCGGTATCAGTCGCCTTCGGTCTCGCCTTAGAGATCCAGAATTGCCCTTCTGGACCATTAAATAGCGCCACAGGAAAGAAATCATCCATCATCATCATCATCTGTGGGCATGCCTTTAACATGAATCTAATGAAGTAATATATATTTATATTATTATTCTGAACGGGCGTTATCTGTCAAAGCTGGTCTCAGAATGAAATCCGTTCTAAGATATCGTCTACGTGTATCTGGAAAGCAGGAAAAATCTCAAAAACGACAAATTATATTCAAATTAATGCAAATCTCAAACTGAGAAAGCAGTAAACAAAACCGTTTCCATTCCGTGATACACAAATTTATTCTTCGCGGGACATTTTCGGACATGAATAATCCATTTAAAATTTCATTCGGTGCTATTCTCAAACAGCAAAGGCACGGCTCATCCGCAGCCTACAGTGAATTTCCCATACAAAAAAACGATGATCCTTAAATCAGCCATGGGCTAAATGTTTTGTGAATAGCAGTGATTAAGCAAGTGTACAAGTTGAAATTTTATGTTTCAACATTTGGAATGTCGTCTTTGGCTTAAAATTATTCTTACAACGATATTCGGCTAGCATTCGGTATTCGACCTTTTTTGCTACTTTTATCGTATTCGGTATATGAAATCTTAATGTTTCTTTAACCTGTAATCTAAGTTGTAAAGATATTTTTTTGATTTACGGGGTTAAAGTTTATAGAAATTTTGGTTATTTATTTTCCACGATTTATATTAAATACGGGTCACATTCAGAGTCAACTTTACACCAACACAATACCACCGTCACTCATTACCTATTACTCTCTGCTCTTCAATTTACATCCACATCGCCTGAATAGACAATGAATCCTTTACACTTTTTCCAGGAACGCGTTGTTCAAATACTTTTCCTTAATATTAATCTATTTGGCCCACGAATCATTCAGTATTCGTCGTGTAGCCGAATGTGTCCTACTACAAGTACTTGAAGAGGTCTCTTTGTATAAATAATTAGAACACTTTCCAAGTGTTTGCTGACAAATTAGCCAACAAACTTTTCTTGGAAAATTTCTTCGGGGCACTGAACTCACCTACATTTAAAAGCGAGTCATTCTTTATTACTACAAATTTATGTACAACTAGCTGACCCCGCAGATTTTATCCTGCCTTTTTTTTATAAATGAGATTCAATAGTTTTGTGGATTTGTAAATTTGGGAATGGCTGTTCTTCAGAAAATGGAAAAGATGAGCGAAGAAATCTTATTTTGAAGTGATCATTGTAACTATTATAGCGAGACGGCATCGCCCAATAACTTAAAACAATTGAGCTTCATGGACATTATATCAAATGAAGTTGGGCTCATTTAAAGATATTGAAGTATGGAAGACTACCCTGATGTATGGAAGCGAGTCATGGACGTTGAATGAAAGAGAAGTAAATAAGGTATGCACCGTAGAAATGGCCCATCTGAGAAGTATGACAGGAAAAACACTGAAAGATAGAGTGAGAAACGAATGGGTTCTAAATGAATGCGGAGTAAAAGAAAGCGTGAAAGTGAAAGTTCAAAGAAGTGTGATGCGATGGTTTGGACATATTGAAAGGATGAATGAAGACCGACTGACAAAAAGAGTGTATAAAGGGAATGTAACAGGTAAGCGTGGAAGGGGAAGACCTAGGAAACAATGGATTGATCAGATAAATGAGATTGCGAATGAATGGAATCTACAGAGTGGAAACAAGAGAAGAGCATGCATGAAAAGAGTGATGAAATTAGATGAGATGAAAGAAGTATGCAAGGACAGAGTCAAGTGGAGGCACTTGTGTGGAGGTACTGGCCACCCCTAGAGGAAAGGCGGCAGGATACAAGACAAGACAAGACAAGAAGTACATTGAAGTGACCACCCATACTGTTAAAAATTGTTCACTTTGCCAGTTTCAGGGAAGGTCGGCAAAAGTTGTGGGGCTTATGTTTATTTGAGGTTTGAATTTTATTTGTAAGTAGGTACACAATCAGCATTTGTAAGCGCGAACTACACGTGTTTGTTTGTGGGCATACATCTAAGAGCTTTGAATGAATATATCCTTGCAACTTAGATTATAGATTATAGATTATAGAAGTACTATGGATTGCAGTTATGAAAGATGTTGTAGCCTTTAAAATTTCAGGAGGTGTATATGAAAGTTGTATATCTTTTGTCATTTTCACACTGTAATTGGTATTTTAACCATAATTTCATTGCTTAATACCAATAAAAGAATGCTGTCGTTCTATTGGGCAGAAGGAAACGTTTTCTGTGTACATCTCAAAAATAATTAAATTATCATTTATAGGTTTTAATGATGCTTTAAATAAAGCTAGTTGTAAACGTTGATGTATATTGTATACATATTGATTGATATTAGAAGAAATAAAATCAATACGATAATTTAGGATAGATCATTGTTTTGGATGTCCATATTATTGTTTATTGATTTTAAAAACATAATTTATTGTGTATGTTCCTTGACTTATAGGTTGGTTTGCGGCTGACCACCCATGCTGCAGAAAATGATTCACTTTGCTAATGGCACACCTGTTTCAGGGAAGGTCGGCACGAGTTGTTGGGCTTAAGTACATTTCGGATTAGGTTTTTATATTGTAGGTCCACATGCGGCATGCGTTAGTGTGAAATTATGCATGTCTGCTTGTGGGAATGCATTCAAAGTGAATCTTAAATGATATCTTTAATATCATACATATCAAGACATATCTTTGCAACTTAGATTTAGATCATTGTGTTTATGCTCCTAAACTTATAGGTTGGTATGCGGCTGACCACCTATACTGTAAAAAATGGTTCACTTTGCCAATATCACCCCTGTTTCAGGGAAGGACGGCAAGAGTTGCAGGGCTTATGTTCATTTGAGATTGGGTTTTTAAATTGTAGGTCCACATGCGGCATGTGTTAGCGCGAAATTATACGTGTGAGCTTGTGAGAATGCATATTTTGTGAATCCCCAATACCTTTGCCACTTATATTCGGAAAAAATGAATTCCTTTTTTCACGATCTATTGATGATACAAAATTCATATTTTCTTCATGTTAGCTTTGATTTGTTACCTCGTATGGACGATTCGAGCTCAAGTTTGCACATAGAAAGTTGAATATTAAGTAAGAAGATCGAGTATGTAGTAAAACTTGGTTCACTTTTGCCAATGCCCCCCTGGTTTCAGAGAAAGTGGTAGGAGTTTCAAAGTTTATGTACACATGCAGCATGTGAAAGCATGTACTTACAATGTGCTTACTTTTAGGGCATGTATTTAATATGAGTCTAAAATGACAAAATATCTTTGCAACTTAGATTATATGTTTTGAAATGTAATTTGTCGTGTATGTTCCTTGACTTATAGGTTGGTATGCGGCTGACCACCCATGCTGTGAAAATGGTTCACTTTGCCAATGTCACCCCTGTTTCAAGGAAGGATGGCAAGAGTTGCAGGGTGTATGCCCATTTGAAATTTGGTTTTTATGTTGTAGATTCACATGAGGCATGTGCATGCGCGAACTTTACGTGTCTGTTTGTGAGAATGCATGTAATGTGAATCTCCAATGTAACATATCTTTGCAACTTAGATTAGATTAGATTAGACGGATCAAAGAAATGTTGAAAGAGCCACCATATGTTTTTATGCAACTTAGATTATAAATCCTCGACTTGTAAGTTGGTGTACAAATTGTTTCACTTCTGCCTGTTTAAAGTTAAGTCAGCATAAATTGCACCGTTGTTATTTGGGATTTGCAGTTGGGTCTTATTTTGAAAATATACATGCATTATGTGTATGCACAAACTAACATGTGTTTCCTTTTGGGCATCCATTCAATATGAACCTTAAATGTGTGCATATATTTGTAACTGAGATTAAAGACTTATTTATTTAATCTTGAACGCTTTTCATGACTTTGACAGTTGAAAAGCTAAATTCCATTTTAAAAAAAAAGATTTCTGTTTGGTACAGGCTGTTGATGAATAATATGATTTTTTATTCCATTTTCAAATTTTGTACCTACCAGTTTATTTTATTAATTTGATTTTGTTCAACCTCTCACAATATTTCAAACCGAACACATTTAATGAAATTTGAATATGGAACAAAAATCTGTCAATTAGATGAAGTTGGAAATGATCAATTCCCATATAAAAACGACGTTCAGCATTTCACAAATTTAAACATGTTCTGCGTTATTTTATCAACTTTTTTGTACGCTATAACCCTTCCCAGATTACGTACGCAACGCAAAAAACGCAACTAAGCTACACATATAGTGTAACTTCTTGCCGCGTTATCCCCGAAGGGGTACTTTATTCTGAAATGAAAGACAGCCAAAACTGTTTAGTCCTTCACCATTCTATCGCATTACCAACGAACGCTTTTTTGGTTTTATAAGTATAGAAAAGAGAACGTTTTGAAAGAATGTAAAAATAACAAAATAATCGAAAAATAACAAAAGAATGGGAAAATAACAAAGGAATGGGAAAACTATGGATGCACGAAAAATTAATAAATAAAACGAATTGTAAACGGTATGAAAATAGAAAGACTATGATGATGATGATGGATGATTTTTTTCCTGTGGCGCCATTTAATGGTCCAGGACCATCTCAAAGGCGCCATGACTTCTGGAGAAAAGCAGTGTCTTCAGTCTCTTTCTGAAGGTGGTGGTAGGCTGGTTCACGCGAACACCGACGGGCAAATTGTTCCAGGCAACCGGTCCACAGACACGTCTAAGTTCGTGCTTACACGAGCCGCATGTGCATCTAATCTAATCTAAGTTGCAAAGATATGTTACATTGGAGATTCACATTAAATGCATTCTCACAACCAGACATGTACAAGTTCGCGCTTGCACATGCCTCATGTGAGCCTACAACATAAAAACCAAATCTCAAATGGACATACATCCTGCAACTCTTGCCGTCCTTCCCTGTAACAGGGGTGACATTGGAAAAGTGAACCATTTTTACAGAATGGGTGGTCAGCCGCATACCAACCTATAAGTCAAGGAGCATTATCAAAATAAAAACCAATATCTCACATACAAATATATTATTAAACTTCTGCGCTCTTCCCTGTAACAGGGGTGCCATTGGTAAGTTGAACAAATTTTTACAGTATCGGTGGTCCGCTCAAACCGAACTATAAGCTATAATCTAAGTAGCAAAGATCTATTACATTTAAGATTCGTATTACATGCATTCTTACAAGTAGACTCGTATAAGTTCGCGTTTACACATTCCGTACATGGACTTACAACATGAAAATCCAGAACTCAAATGAACATAAGCCCTGCAACTTGTGCCGGTCTTTTCTGAAAAAGGGGTGATAGATATTAGCAAATTGAATTGATTTAAAGTAAGGATGTTCAGCCTCATACCAATCTATAAACCAAGGAATAAATGCTATAAATTACGTCAGAGTGTTAAATCTAAATCTAAGCTGCAAAGATATATATCGTGTAAGATTCATAATAAACGCATTCCCACAAGCAGACGTCATGTATAATTTCGCGCTAACACATGCCGCATGTGGACCTACAATATAAAAACCTATCTCAAATGAACATAAGCCCTGCAACTCTTGCCGACCTTCCCTGAAACAGGGGTGACATTGGCAAAGTGAACAAATTTTTGTTGTAAATTGTTGAAAAACAGAATACCACTATCTGTTGGCTGGTTGCGAAATTTTTTATTTTATTTTTACACTATGAACACAATTTTTAATTCAAAGATTTCAAATCCCTCCAATTTTGTCACAAAACAAAAGAAGAAAGCAAAGCATCCGTAAAGCAGTGACACTGTAACTATAACTGTAACTCTGTCGCCATTCCGCTAGGGGTGGCCAGAGCCTCTGCAGAGTTGCCTCCATTTTTTCCTATCCTGACATACCTCTTTCAATTCCTTCATATCCATCACCTTTTTCATGCATTTTCTTCTTTTACGCTCACTTTGTATATCCCATTCTTTCACAATCTCCTCAATCTGATCACTCCACACTTTTCTCGGTCGTCCCTTCCCTCTTTTTCCTTTCACACTTTCTTTGTATTGTGATCTTTGTGACAAACTGTTTTATTGTAAAACAGTAAAATAAAATTTACTGCCCACTTTATTTCTCCCTAAAAATTTACACAACAAAGAAAGGACCTGAAAAGCATCATGGGATGAGGACAATAATTTTTTTTTCTTGTTCCAATGAAGTTTAAATTCCTCGCCAGTATTTTTATCGCATACTAAAACACCGATACAAATTTATTGCCTACTTGAGTCACAGCTTGGACTTTAATGATATAAATTCCAACCCCCTTTTTGGACACCCCTGGATCTACTTACTTGAAAGAACCATGGGTACGCCTCTGACCTAGAGATTTTTTAAAATCATGTATTTTCAGCGTGCGCTGTTAAAATAATTAATGAATGATTTATTTGATGAGCGCTTTTTTTGTGTGAATTACACCTCAAAAGCCATCTGCAAGTTTGGTTGTCACTACAATTCTCAAGAAAGACCTATTTTCTAAGGTTTTCTTTGGTTGGCTTAATTTCTCTTATTAAGTTTCAGGGAAGGTCGGCAGGAATTGCAGGGTGTATGTTCATTTGAGATTCGGGTTTTTATATTGTAGGTCCACATGAGGCATGTTTAAGCGCGAACTTATACGTGTCTGCTTGTGAAAATGCATATAATGTGAATCTTTACTGTTACATATCTTTGCAACTTAGATTAAATTAGATTAGAAGTAAGGCTGGATGAACCTCAAGGGACCGGTCTGTTTTATTTGAAGTTAAATATTTTTCTGAGCCCAATAAATAGCATATTTGAAATTGTAAATGTAATTTTTTTGTGCTCCGCTGGAAATTGAAGTCACTACATTTGGAATACGATTCCGTTGTCTTAACCACTAGACTACAAACCGGTCGTCATCGTGTGCAATCACATCTCAAGAGCCCTGTAGGAGTTTTTGTTTGTGGTGACAAAGCTCCAAACAAGTGGGATTTTCAACCATAGATACTGCAGCTTAGACAGAGGCTTACGTTTATGCTAAGCTGATTTCAATTTTTATTTAAGTGTTTATTTTGTTTTATTTTTATTTTTGTTGCTACTTTTCATTTATGTGTTTTAAATATTTATACAAATTAGGATACTCTGTAAAGTAAAATATATTTCATGTATTTAATAAACTAAAAGGCTGATTGAACCTTTGTAACCAGTCTTTGAAAAGGTCAATTTTTTTCAAACCAGCGAGTTTTTTCAAAATTTAATATGTATTTTTTGTGCTATACTAAGAATCGAATTCACTATCTTGTGAGTATGATAACGAAGCGTTAACTTTTAGACTGCGCGGACCAGTAAAATAACACATCTTTGTCTCTTCAAACAAAAGCTTAAAAAGTTAACCCTCAGGAGTCACTTAAAAGTGCAATAAAGTTATAAGCAACTCGGTTGGTGCTTTTGCCGCGCTTATGAAAACAAAATAAATGCCTTCCTTTGTGAGCCTTTTTCCAAGAACAGAGCCTTTTTTCACAGAAAACTGCTTGGTGTAAATATTGTCTTAGTTGAAAGTTCCAAAAATAAAAAATTATACAAATAACAAAGACAGCAGAGAAGAGTAAACAGAGAGCTTTGGGAAAAATGCGAGGCATTTGAATTTATGAAAATATTTCTGCCTCTCGGTGTATTCAATTATTTTACGTAGAAACTTTTGTTTTTATAAAATGAAAGTTGTGATTGTGTTACTTACAGAATCCTGGCGTTTTTTCACTCGAGAGAATATGAAAATTTGCTTTTATATTGAGATAATGAGTTGGGGAATATACAAAACATTACATAAAAAAGTTGAACGTGGAAGCCATGAAGTATTCAGTGTCTACGAGACAGCTGCAAATAAACGACGGTTCTTTTGAAAACAACAAATGTGTAGGTATGAATAAGCCACTACTGATATCTGGATGGCTTGTTTTATATCATGTTCCAAAACGATGTAAAACAAAGTACTTAGATCGTGTCTTTTGCATGGCCGGCCCTGTACTGTGGAATGCCCTATCCCATGAGCTCAAAGCTGTAGAGAGTGCAAGTACGAGTACGTTTAGGTTGGGATTGAGGACATGCTGGTTTTGGAGATGTTACTGTTGAATAGTGCCCTTGCAGTGATTTATCACAAAACGGTACTATAAATATTGTCTTTGTTATGTTATGGTATGTTGACCGTGAAAATAATAAGGGCCTGTTGCACCAAGCTCCAATCAGACAAAAATCAAAATCAAATGTGATATCTCCTACAGCGATTATACTTTATACGATATCTAGAAGATCACAGCGACTAGCCAACCGCTGATAATGCCCATCGGTGCAATGGGAAAAACTGTCCAGAAAGAATGTACCAGACCACGGCTACATAGCCCGACAAAAGTGATTGTTGTGTCAACATAAACCAGAAATGTTTTACATACAAAATGAGCTAACCTCAAAAACATCGAAGATCCATTTGAAGCACCGAGCCAGAATCCTCAACATTCTAAAGAGGCACCAGCCCAAAGAAGAAGTATTGACACCAGCAACCTTACAATCCTGACCAGTATTCACCGATAAAAGTGACACTGAAAGAAGCACATGGGGAAGCTGTATTTTTCCATCAAATTCAAAGACCAAAGATGCGGTAGATACAAAATTGCCGCCGACATTGTATCTCGTCGGAGTGAATAATATGCTCCTGCTATTAGGGCGGGGACACATTACTCTGAGATGAGTTATCGCTGCTCTTAGTGGTTGTTTGCCGTATAGACCAGTGAGTTAATTTTACAGGAGCGATGTTTGTCTTTTGTTATTGTAATTAACAAAATCTTAATTCAATTGCCTAGTTTATCGAAAGAACTCTAAGTCTGACATTATAATAATCCATACAAATCATTGTAATTTTACGTTTAATACAAAAAAAAGCGTTTTAAAATGGATATACGCCAAAGATGCGCAGAGCAAATTACGTAAAGTGGAGCTACGGCAAAATGATCATGAGCTTGACCGGACGCTCGCGACAATTTTTTAGTGCTTGTTTGGCGTAAGCGCCAAAATACATATAACATACAACAATGTGTTGATGTGACGTCATGCCCACGCGCGTCTGTGATTGGCTTACAATTGTATATAAGGCAGACACGCCTGCGCCTCCTGCGTTTAGTGGATATACGGCACTCGAGCATTGAAATAAATTTTCGAACACAGAATATTGGATGTGAAAATGTTGAATAGCTCGCACATTTGAAGACAAATACGTATTTTTCTAAGCCAGATTGTGAAGTATTTGATTATTAAGACAACTGGCATTAAAAGGTCCTATTTGACAAAATTGGTCTATACGGCAAACAAGAACTGGGGAAGCGTTATGGCAACCGAGGAGGGTGGGAGGGGTATGGGGAATCAATTTACATGCGGGGGGAGGGCTGCTGCTGACGTATGGCTTCCATACAAAGGGCGGTGAGGTAGAGAAGAGAGGGGTAAGTCTCACTAATATGGTACCACACATGCTTTGTATGGAGCTTCATTGGGTGGATTAAAAATTAAAAATGATTGCATGTTTTTCTATAATCTAAGTTCCAAAGATATACTATTAACATTTACGGTTGTTCCTTGACTTATAGGCTGGTTTGGGGCTGACCACCTGTACTGTAAAAAATGGTTCACTATGCCAATGTCACCCCTGTTTCAGAAGGACGGCAAGAGTTGCAGCTTAAAGTTTGAGATTGCAGAAAAATGCCATAACTTTTTATAATATCGTTTAAATCAAAACAGCTCTAAAATAAAAAAAAATTAAGGCATTTATTGGCATTCCTATTAATGTGGTTTTAAGTTGTTTTATGATTTTTTTAATGTCACAAGCGCCTTTAGGACAAAAAAGGCCAAAATCATATCGGTTACACCAAAACCATATTTTGAAAACGCAGTTGTTTGCTTGAGCATAAACAAAACAAAAATCATCGTAGAGCTATGGGAGTTAGCGCATTAGAAAGAGCGGAAAATTTCAAGTAGGATAGCATTCATAACTCATTTTTGATCAAAATGTCGCTTATGCTGCCTTTTGACCGTCGCGTCGATATCAATTGCATGCCCACAAGTAAACACGTGTAGTTCGCGCTTACAAATGCTGAATGTGTACTACTTGCAAATAACATCCAAACCTCAAATGAACATAAACCACGCAACTTTTGCTGACCTTTTCTGAATCAGGGGTGACATTGGCAAAGTGAACATTTTTTTACAGTGATGCGCAATGGGTTCTTTGACTGATAGGTTGGTATGCGGCTGACCACCCATACTGTAAAAAATGGTTCACTTTGCCAATGTCACCCCTGTTTCAGGGAAGGTCGGCAAGAGTTGCAGGGCTTATGTTCATTTGAGGTTGGGTTTTTATATTGTATGTCCACAGGCGGCATGTGTGAGCGCGAAATTATGTGTGTCTGCATGTGGGAATGCATTTAATATTAATCTCAAATGATACATATACTTGCAGCTTAGATTTAGATTTAGATAGGTGGTCAGCCTCATACTTACCTATAAGTGAAAAAATAATATAATAAACGTAAATGACATATTTTTTGACAGTCGTTTTTTTTTTGTATTCACATAAACTCCATGATTTTATACAGCGTTCCTATCACAGTGAAACCCGATTTTATTATAACAAATGAATTTCACGGAAAACCCGATATAATGCACTTTTTAGGATGCCATTGAATTAATTTTCTAGCCGATAAAAGCAAATGGATAAAATGATCCGTATGCAAACGGTAAAAACAGAAATAAAACGCTGGGAGGCTTACTACAAATATTATCCCATATTTTCATAAAACCATTTAAAAAAGCCTTGTTGGTAGCTTATTTGATAAAATAAAAAAAAAAGCGCATCTAAACTTCATATACAGTTCAACTTCTTGACGCGTTATCCCCGAAGGGTTTCGCATGTGGTGAGTGGAACCTTTTCATTTTTAAAGGTAAGAGGGCCGGCCTTACGTCAACCACTTTCAGTTGAAGTGGTGGTTTCCCAGTCCACGAACGGGGTGGTACTCATTTCTTGTGAAGGCTGATAAGCCTTGCAAGATTTTATTTTGAGGTTAGAAATAATCACTGAAATGGGAAATCATTTCTGACACCCTCGCCTCGGTGGGGTTCGAACCCGCGCTTACGGGGTAGAATGCAAGCACTCTACCAACTGATCTATCGACCGGGCCAGATAAAACATAAAGTGTAAACTCACCTCGATTGCGTAAATCGAATAAATGTATGAAAAGTAATTCGCTCTCTAGGAGTGTGGTCGGATATTCCATACATTATATATATCACAGTGAGATTTACGCCGTGTTTTATACTTTGTTTATAGTCAGTCTCAAAAACCATCGATTTCTTCGTCCCACTTTTTAATCGACTCACATAAAGGTCTCTTCTTTATTCAATAAATTAAACGGACTCCAGCGAAACGTCGCTGATGACGTGTTCACACGGTTCTAGTTCTTATCCATTAGTAGGTGGGTGTGTGCGTGAGTCGCCATGTTTTGCTTGAGCGCACGCACTCGCTCACGATAGATTTCGTCCGATTTTTTGAAGCGAGTAAGGAATTTTAGCGTCAAAAATCTGTAAGTGTGTTCAGATAAATGACGAGTGGGAAATATGTTTGTGTTACCATTAATTCCGCGATTGTCTGTTAATTTTCCTAGAAAATTAAAGGCAATTAATAGAATGCCCATCTTTTTTTTTTTCAATATTTTTTTTCGAGTATCGTTTATATTTGTTTAATAATGAATTTGACAGATATTCCTTAATATACTCATAGTTTATTATGAGGCTAACCACCCATACTGTAAAAAATATTTCACTTTGCCAATGCTCCACCTGTGTCTGGGAAGCTTGGCAAAAGTTGCAAAGCTTATTTTTACTTGAGATTTGGATTTACATAATTTGTAAGTACACATGCATTTTTTTATTATTATTTTTTATTATTTTTTTATTAGACAATGCATCATTCGTTACTTACATGTTTCTACTTATGGGCATGCATTTAATATAAAACTGAATTATTTATTTATTTTTGCAACATGGATTATAGATTAAAGACGAATAATCAAATTATTCAGCGTTCTTTTTTTAGTGTTCGATGTTTTGTTCTGCAATAATCTCTTGCAGGCTTATAAATGTTATTTCCATTTCACCGCCACTTCAACTGAAAGCGGTTGGTGTGAGGCTGGCCCCCTTACCCGTAAAAATAAATATGTCCCGAATCAACAATTTGACCCCTACGGGAATAACGCGGGCAAGAAGTTACACAAGATGTGTAGCTTAGTTGCGATGCATCTAGTTTATGCCTGAACCTCACAGGACAATAAAAACTCGCCACTCGATACTAAAGAGATCGACCAGTCTGAACCAGGCATAAGCGATATAGAACCGGGGGGGGGGATTTACCCCACCCCCGATTCAACAATTTAATTGCTGTTAAAAATCCCTTTTCCCAATCTGGTTTATCGAGGGTCTATTGAACTAAATCTTATCAATGAGAACTCTTTGGGATTTAAAATACCCAAGACTGATTTAAATGGGTTTATTTATATTTTTTAATTGGTAAGCCACCCCTGTTTCTGAAGAGGCGGAAAGGCTCGGTATTTTCAACGTTAGAATAGGCGCCTATCTGCATAAAAATGATAGCTTAAAATCTTGCAGACGGTATTTTGAAACAGAGCCTAGCGAAAAAATAACCTAATCACAATGATATTTTTGCTAAACGATTTTGGGTAGCATTTAGTCCCCCCAGGGCTTGTTTGGCTGATCTACCACTTGATTCAAAGATGACAAATAGGCGGTCAAAAGCTCAGTTGGTAGAGTGCTTGCATTCCATGCCGTGAGCTCGGGTTCGAATACCACCGAGGGTGTCAGAAATGATTTCCCGTTTCGGTGTTTATTTCAAGCTCCAAAATAAAATACCGGCAAGGTTTACTCACTTTCAAAAGAAATGAGAACCAGCCCTTTTGGGAGCTGAAAAACCCCCACTCAACTGAAGAGATTGGCGTAATCCGCCCCCCTTACCTGTAAAAATAAATAGTTTCCACTCGCCACATGCGAAACTCTTTGGAGATAACGCAGCAAGAAGTTACACTATATGTGTAGCTTAGTTGTGTTGCAGAGGGCTCTTAACATATAATTCACACTAAAAGAGCGCTCACTTAAACAATAATTGTAAAATATATTTTTTTATTTAATTTATTAGTTTATTTTTGCAATCAAGATTTGATTTATTTTGTATGCTACGCACTTATTATATTTTTAATGTGAAAATTGTACTATTTTTTAACTAGTTCTAAAATAACCAGGATGTACAGAGAAAAATACTATTATTAATATTATTTGAGGAACCAGCTAGATTAAAAAAAACTCTAAAAATACGTTTAAAAAACAACCCATTCAACTTTATGGATTCAAGTGGAAGCCATAAAAAATAATAAAAGTTTTTTTTCTTATTAAAAAAACGGACGGAAATTTTCCAATTTCATTTTAGCATCATAGTTTTTAAGAATTGAATCTATTTTCGTAAACTGACAAATAGCAAAAAAGTGAAAAGTCTTAATATTATAAAAACAACAATAAATATATAAGATTCCATCTACTTTTCTGTAAATAATAAGTAAAATAATAGATTTTTTCTTTATTTCATTTTGGGAGAAACTGAATCATTATGGGAGAAATTTCTGAAACTCCGTAAGGGAATTGGAAAAAAAGTAATTGGAATTCAATCAAGAGTTTCTCTCGCAATAATTACACGCGTTTCACTATTTTTGTGCGTACATTGTGTAAATAAAGTATAAGAATTTCTCCAATAATGAAATAATGTATTAATATCGCGGTTTTTATTAGTTTAGCTAAGTCGGATTGATGAGAAGGAATTTCTTCGTACTGAGAAAAAAAGGTGGGCTGTGTATACAAGGCAAAAATAGTACGTATTTTTTTTTGTTAAAAACCAATAATTAAGAAATAAGTTGCGTCAGATAAATAATTATGTTTTCTTATGATCTTTTTTGCTCCATCATCTATAAAAAAACGCAACTAAGCTACACAAATAGTTTAACTTTTTTTCTGCGTTATCCGCATGTAGCGATTAGGGACCTACTTCTATAATCTCTTTAATCTATAATCAAAGTTACAAAGATAAATTTACATTTAAAATTCATATTAAATGCATGCCCGCAAACAAGCGCGTGTAAGTGTACACTTACAAATACTGCATGTGTAATTACAAATTAAAATCCAAACCTCAAATGAATATGAACCCTGAAAATTTACCGACCTTCCCTAAAACAGGGGTGACTCTTGCAAAGTGAAACATCTTTTCCATCATCATCTTTATAATTACTATAATATATCTATAATCTAAGCTGCAAAGATATGTTAACATTTAAGGCTCATATTAAATGCATGCCCACAGACAGGCACATGTAGGTTCGCGACTACACATTCTGCATGTGTGCATACAAATAAGCAAAACCTCACATGAACATAAACCTTGCAACTCCTGCCGCCGTTCCCTGAACCGGGGTGGCATTGGCGGGGTCAGCCTCATAACAACCTATTACTACAAATGACTACAAAAATCTTTGTGAATCCTGGCTTCATCGACATAATATGTCCATCTTACGTCTTTCTTCTCCATTCTTCTATATTTTTCAGTTTTTTCTTTTAATTTTTAAGCTGCAAGAAAATGATAAAAAGTTTTGTCCTATTCAGGAAAAAAGGGTAAGAATTTCAGAGCTTACATTCATTTACGTTAAAAAAATCTTACGTAAGTGCGCAGGCATATTTACCTGCCAGAATATTTTTGCATGTTGAAGCAAATTAAAAACGAGACTTGAATATCGAGTGACAACATATTTCCGCAACTAAAATTAAAGATATATATATATATATATATTTATATATATATATATATATATATATATATATATATATATATATATTTATATATTATGACATTTTAAAATACAACTCAGATTTGTAAAAACTGAATAAGTCACTGTCAAAGTTCGTCGACTTCAGTAAAAAAAACAATTTGGTGTTATTATTCTGTTCCTGGTAAATGCTTTCTTTTTGTATCCATCTTTTCTTATCTTCCTTTTTCTTTGCGTTTTGCCTGTTAAACGCCCTCTGAGATGATCCTTGCTGATCCACCTAAACATCTGACTAAGTCCCGTGACTGAGAAGGATAAACAAACGTCCAACTTTAAAAGTGAAATTTTCATGTTTTTTTTAATTTTGTGAAAAATAAATCTCAGAATTTTTCATTTTGAAACATCTTTTTTCATTATTTTTTATGATTTTACTGGTTTTTTTTTAGTTAAACTGCAATTATTTATTTTAACACAGTTTAACATAGTACGGTGAATAATTTACAACAATTGATAATCCCTGCCTATTGGTTTTAATGGCAAAATGTTTGGAGCGATTAAATCCCTCTCCGCACCATTGCAGTCCCTATATATAAGTACAAAATAGATCTTTCTTGCATATTCCAGAACATTCGATCTTTCGCTCATAACAGACCACCGTTCTATGTACCTTACTATTACCATCATGGATCAAACTGGATTGTTCTACAAATACTGTTGCACCTGTACTGACGCACGTAGGTACTCAAAGTTCGTAACATTATTTTAATTATTTATTTAACAAAAATAATACGTTTAAAGTACTCAAGTTTACGTTTGAGATAGTGTGGTCGATCCCGGCAAGTCTAAATAAAATATATCATTTCCATACCTTAAAGGTAAAACTGAATAAGTGACATTTGAAGCTAACGTGGGTTTCTCAGATAAATGCACCTTTATTCCTTTTCTCTGAGAGAGAAAACACTAAAAAGTGTCCAAACCCTGTAGTTCAGAAGTTATTCATGAGCACTTTCTTATAATTAGTTTTTTTTTTGTGCACAACAGGTTACCCTAATTACAGTGCATCATCACAGCTCGCTCCCCCATTTCTTGTTTATCGTATACGCCAATCTTGTCAAATATGACTTTTTCATGCAGTTGTCTTAAAAATAAAATTCTACACAATCTGAGCTAAGAAAAACCGTAAAACTCGATAATGTGAGAGTTCTTTTAAATATTTTTTAAATAAACTTCTTATTTTCATAAGACACATTGGTCCAGTACACATGCAAACATTGCTTATGATAAATTTTCTCAATGGCGTATACGATAAACAAGAACTAAGGCAGCGAGCTATCAACACGCTGGAAGGAACTCTTTTGCTAGATTTTTAAATCTTAATAAATTACATTAAAAAATGTCAAAAAGTTCACTTACTATGAGAAGTTACTCCCAATACAATGTTATATCTAAATATACCTCCATAGTTATATCCATGATTTTACAAAACAATGAATCAGCACTTTACCTTGAAGGTGGCGATTTGCTTTATAAAAAGAGTATTCACTCTGTTGAAAATTCATCTTCATCTAGAAAACTAGTAATCCAGCATTACAGCTATTTAGTCTTGCTCGAAAATAGGCGTTTTTATCAGCAAAGACCAAGCTTGTAGAGGTCTCTGGAAATGTAATTCACACAGAAACAGTGCTCTCCAAATAAATTCTACAAATATCTCATCACATAATTTTACATGAAAATGGTTTGTATCACACCAAAAGTTGGGCGAATACAATTTTCTAATGATTCTGTAAGTTAATCAAAGAAGTAATAAAAATCAATAAAAGTTTGATTGCTGTGAAGTCTTGCGAAAATTTTAATTTGTTAGTGCGGAAGATGTTAGTAGGATTCAAAGTTATATAATTTTGATACTATGTATATATATACCTACTGAACTGTACTCTAGTGTACAACTTTACGTCATAGTTCACCAAAAACGTATGAAAACTTAAACTCTCATAGAGCCGCTGTTTTATTCTATGTACATTTTTTGGTGAAACGCTACTGTACAGTTTAGGTGTATAGTTTTATACTTGGAGTACTGTATCCAAAATGGTGCCAGTATCCAACTTTGTCTTTTATACAATACCAACTTTTATGTTACTTCACTAATTAAAGGTAAGAACTTCATTTTGGCATTCGAGCTTAAGGCTCTTATTTACGAGAGCCTTGTTGTTTTGCAAATTCACGAAACGTTGATGAATTCGATTGTTAGCCATAAAAATTATTTATATTAATAGTGCAAAGATTGTAAATATATTATATTATGAACTTTATTCTTTCCATGTGTTTTTCATTGCTTGGAGAAATTTAGGTTACTGGGTTACGGCGTTGACAATCGAGGGTCCTTTTCGAAAGGTTTCTATGCTCTCATAACAATAAGGGAATAATATTTACACCTGAGATTTGCAGAACTGTAGATGGGGGCTGTGGAGTGGAAGAACGCCATCGTCAAATGAGTGAACAGTTAGCTGGTGTGACACGTACAGACCATCGCTAGTGCGTGACATTTTTGCACGTTTACACGTCATGTCTAACATTCGAGAGCAGTAGACTTTGATGTATGGAAGTAAAGCATGGACAGTAAATGATAATGAGATGAGTAAAGTATGTACGGTGAAAATTAAGCATTTGAGAAGCATGACAGGAAAAATTCTGAAGGACCGAGTTAGAAATGAATGGGTAAAGAGAGAATGTAAGTTGAAATAGGATGTGAAAGTTAAGGTACAAAAGAATATGATGAGATAGTTTTGGGCATGCAGAAGAATGAATGATAGACTGATAGAATATTCATACAGAGGTGAAAAGGAAAAAGAGGTAAGGGACGACCGAGAAAAGTATGGAATGATCAGATTGAGGAGATTGTGAAAGAATGGGATATACAAAGTGAGCGTAAAAGAAGAAAGTGCATGAAAGTGCTGATGGATAGATGGAGAGACAAAAGAAAAAATCCGAAGTTACTGACTAGTCACTAGATGCAACTGCATCGGGATGCGCTCCTTGATATTTCGTGCTGATCACAAGGAATTTGTGGTTGGCGTCCTCAATCGACCGGATGGAGATCCAGTTCAGGGTGCACGTAAGAGGCGTCAAAGCGCCGGAAGGCTCGATAGTTATTTCTTGTGGACACGAAATCGGCGTAGCCTATCGGAGTTCAATCATGCGAACATGCTGTATGTTGTACATTGAAGCTTTCACGACCGGTTCTTGTTGACACACCAATCACTTTTTTCGGGCTATGTAGCCGTGGTCTGGTAGATTCTTTCCGGACAGTTTCGCCCATTGCTCCTATGGGCATTATCAGCGGTTGGCTAGTCGCTGTGATCTTCTTACAGGATCTGCTGTACTAGAAACAAAGCCTTACTTTGGAATAGTATTGTCGTTTTTTCTGTGAGAAATCAAGCCACCATTGCCAGGCAAGGGACCAGATGTACTTGCAATCATATTGCAAGCCAATCATATTAGCCAATCAATAAGCCAACCGCTGATAATGCCCTTCGGAACAATGGGCGAAACTGTCCGGAAAGAATCTACCAGACCATGGCTACATAGCTCGAAAAAAGTGAATGTTGTATGTTGAATGGTGCTTTGTCGGGGGTGTGAGCATCTCTGGGGAGGCACTTAGAGAGTGGTGAAACGTGACGCCGTGTATTTTTCTTTTGTGATAAGCTTCGTTAGCAAACACGAATGCCTCTGAATGACAGCCTCTTTGAGCAGATATTTATTTAGGAGAGAGGGAATATTAGATATTATCCTCCTTATTATGTACAAAGCAATACCCTGTATAATATGCTTATTATATTGTAACTCTCGCCGAACACAGTGTGCGAGCTTCGAAACATTCAAGAGCTTTATAAGCTCTACAATTACTATTTATTATTAATATAATAAAAATATTTATATTAGGATGATTTATTTGGTGAGGGCTGTTTTTGTGTGTATTACACCTCATGTATGCAACCTTGCGTGGACAAACACTGAGGTCAGCTGCATCAAGAAGCAGCTGCCTGGAAGTCCCAGCAAGAAGACCCCACACTGTTTTTGGAGACAGGGCATTCAAGGCAGCCGCTCCAATGACCTGGAATGCTTTTCCTGACACACTGAGGGAACTGGATTTGGAGACGCAATTTAAAAGAAGTCTCAAGATTCACCTCTTCGTCCAATCATATGGACAAGCGCCTTTGTAGTGACACATTGTCATAAAAGGCGCTATATAAATTCTGTGTTTATTATTATTATTATGTATGCATTATTCACCATTGATTCATAGTTTTATTTATTTTTAAAGTAAAGAGACCAGCGTCACGCAAAACTTTTCAATCAAGAACTAGTTTGTTTTCTTGCTACCTTAGGAGTATAATCTCATGTATTGTGAAGGCACCTGATCTGTATAAAGGCTGAAGATGAAAGAAAATACTGAAAATTGAAATGAGCTGGGTAAAATAAGAGGCGGGTTTTTTGATTTATTTTCTTAAATGGGAAATGAATAGTTGTGTTTCCAAATAACTATCTCATTTAAAAAAAAAAATCCGCTTATGGTTCCATTCGATTCAAATCACACCTAACATCAAAGCTGGATTTAAATCCATGTTGCCAAGCATATAAAGTGGATACACTACCAACTGATCTACTGTCTGGAATTAAAAATGGTTGCAATCGTACATTAAAATTTCATAAATTATAAATTACCAAGCAGGTTTGTGATTTAAAAAATGTAACTTGTTGCATATGTACGCTGACTTATGGGTTGGTATTTGGCTGACCACCTATGATGTAGAAAATGGTTCACTTTGCCAATGCCATACCTGTAATCAGGGAAGGACGGCAAGAGTTGCAGGGTGTATGTCATTATAGATTTAGGTTTTTGTGTTCTTGGTTCACATACGACATGAACGAGTACAAGCGCGAACTTATGAGTGTTTGCTTGTGAAAATGCATATAATAGTCAACGACGTTAGCCATGTTGTAAGCACCGGTTCCCATAGATCACCGAAGTTAAGCAACATTGGGCGTGGTCAGTGCTTGGATGGGTAACCGCTCAGGTACACCGCGTGTCGTTGGCATCTTGGACCGGTCCGTAGTCCGTAGTGGCAACACTTCGGACTCGTAAATGGAAGGTTGTGGATTCGGATCCCGGCGGAGCACAAAAATATACCATTTATATTTCGAATGTGCTCTTCGCTGGGTTGAAAAATTCATAAACCTTTACCAATGACCGGTCACCAAAGGTCCATCCAGCCTTACAGCAACTGGGTCTTGCTTGAGTATTGGCGCTTTGTAGCGACGACCAAGCTCGTACACCTCTGCGGCACTACAACAAGTGTCATAGACCCCTAGAGTCTTTAGAATCTAGGGAGTCTCTTAAAAAAAAATATATATATATAATGTGAAACCTCAATGTAACATATCTTTGCAACTTAGATGAGATTAGATTAGGTATTTCTACATAGGGTTTGGCCACTCCTTGTGAAATGAAGACAACTAACTACATAATATGTAATGGTTCTTTCTTAAACTTGAAATTTTGTTTTGCGTATGAAGATTTTAATGAATTGTAAGTCGTCATACAGATCAATAGAAACAATTACAAACTCGTAGACGTTTTGGTGTAAGCGTACTGCGCAGTAGGGAAAAAGGCGGAAGCAACAGAAGTTCGTTGTTTTCGACAAAATACGAGTAGGTACTCTCCGGGTTATTCAGAATCAGCGAAACATCAAATCAGCCCTGTGTTATTAACGCTGGTAAACACCAAGTTGAAATTTCTAAGAACGAAGGAGAAAAATCCCATCAATCATGGATCCTCTGTAAGTCATGAACCTATGACCACACTAAATCTAAATCTAAATCTAAGCTGCAAAGATATGTCACATTTGAGATTCATATTAAATGCATTCCCACAAGCAGACATGCATAATTTCGCGCTTACACATGGTGCATGTGGACCTACAATATAAAAACCCCAATCTCCAATGAACATAAGCTCTGCAACTGTTGCCGACCTTCCCTGAAGCAGGGGTGACATTGGCAAAGTGAACCATTATGATTAATACGTAGTTTTGTAGATAAATACATACAGCTGAATATTGCTGAAAAATTGTACATTGAAACTTTCATGGGTGGTTCTTGTTGACACAACAATCACTTTATTCGGTCTATGTAGCCGTGGTCTGGTTGATTCTTTCCGGACAGTTTCTGTAAGAATCACAGTTTCTGTACAGATCGTGTAAGAAGATCACAGCGAGTAGCCAACCGCTGATAATGCCCATCGGAGCAATGGGCAAAACTGTCCGGAAAGAATCAACCAGACCACGGCTACATAGCCCGAATAAAGTGATTGTTGTGTCAACATTGCTGAAAAATATTTTTTGTTACTTTTGAGAATTAAAATATAAACATACGCAACGCAACTAAGCTACACACATAGTGTAACTTCTTGCCGCGTTATCCCCGAAGGGGTCGCATGTGGCGAGTTGAACCTATTTATTTTTACAGGTAAGGGGGCCGGCCTTACGCCAACCACTTCAGTTGAAGTGGGGGTATCCCAGCTCCCGAGGAGGCTGGTACTCATTTCTTGTGAAGGCTGAGTAAACCTTGCCGGTATTTTTATTATGGGGTTTGAAATAAACACCGAAATAGGAAATCATTTCTGACACCCTCCTCGGTGGGATTCGAACCCGAGCTCACGTGGTAGAATGCGAGCACTCTACCAACTGAGCTATCGACCGGACTAACATACAGGAATAATATTTTTTTTAATTTCCAAAGAAGTACAAAATTGTACCTCATTGCCGTAACTCATCCTTCTCATTTCTCTATGGTTTTTGTCTGGTCTATTTTGTAACAGTGTCCTCTTGAAAATGAGGTAAACAAGTCGAAAGTACTCTAAGTGAAATAAATGCTCAACTTGTAAAAAAAACTCAAGTGTTTTGATAAAAAAAATATACTTTCTCATGAAAATATGAATCTTTAAATGAATATATCTCTAAAACTAAAAGTGGTATCGACATGAAATAAATCAATCAATAGATTTTTTTTTAAATGTATGAAATGTTTAGCAAAAACTTCGAAGAACTACAAATTAAAACATGAAAACAACTTATTTAAGACGTTAGTTTATCTGAAGATGCTCAAGGTTAATCTAGCTTTACAGCAACGCGGTTGCTGAGAATTGGTGCTTTTCATAGCGACAACCAAGCTCGCAGAGTGCTCTTGAGGTGTGATTCACACAAAAAAAAAAATCATTCTAATCTTATTATAATTATTATAAACTTAAGTTGGTAAAACCTTTTTTAATTAAGGTATGACTCTGAATAACAGTGAAGGTGATTATTGGAGAAGATTCCCTCAATTCAAATATATAAGTATTACTTTTACGTTTAAACTCATCTATTACGTTGTAGCTTAAAAATCTATAAAAACTAAAAAACCAAGTAGAGGCGTTATTTTGAATTTCCATATTTTTTTGGTAGGACACCAAGGTTAAGTTTAAAGATACGGCTTAGTACTTGAGGTGCCCACTTAAGTCCTACCTCGTTCTCATCAAATAATTGCTAAGAAAATTGATTACAGGATTTCGCCAATACAATATTTTGCCCCGTGTAAAATACGCAATGTTACTTTAATGCTTAGCAAGCCGACAAGGGTACTTTAAGTAATTTAAGGGTTATTCTCTTACAAATAATTAATTCTGAATAAGTTTGCGACGTTACAAAAAGAAAAGACTTAATGTAGAATAATACCATCTTGATTTATTCCAACAAACATTAAATATAAATAAATTTCTTGTAATAGATCGGTCGATAGGTCAGTTGGTAGAGTGCTCACCATGGCGAGAGCTCAGGTTCGAATCCCACCGATCGCGATGGTGTCAGAAATAATTTTCCGTTTCGAGGTTTATTTCAAACAATATATATAATACCGTTAAGGTTTACTCAGCCTTCACATGAAATAAATACCAGATCCTTTGACTTATAAGTTGGTATGGAGCTGATCACGCATGCTGTACAAAAAATGGTTCACTCTGCCAATGTCACCCCTGTTTCAGGGAAGTTCAGCAAGAGCTGCAGGGTATATGTTAATTTGAGATTGTGTTTTTATGTTTTAAGTACACATGCGGCACGTATAAGTGCGAACTTATACGTGTCTGCTTCTGTGAAGGCATTTAATATGAATCTGTAATGTAATGCATCTTAGATTATATAAAACGTTCTCATTTTTTTTCCAAAAAATCCTAGATTTTTGGGTCGGCATAAGAGTACAAAAATAATTAACCTTTATCAAATAACCAAAGGGTGTCAGAGATGATTTCCTGTTTCGGTGTTTATTTCAAACCCCAAAATAAAACACCAGCAAGGCTTACCCAGCCATCACAAGAAATGAGCACCAGCCTCCTCAGGAACTGGGAAACCCCCACTTCAACTGAAGTGGTTGGCGTAAGGGTTACCTGTAAAAATAAAAAGGTTCCACTAGCCACATGCAAAACCTTTCGGGGATAATGCGGCAAGAAGTTACACTATATGTGTAGCCTAGTAGCGTTTAGTGGCGTTTTATCAAAATACGGTTATGAAGGTTCATCCTGTCTCAAAATAATTGAGTTGTATTTGAGAAATTTGAGCGAGGTAGCGTTGAGCAAGCTCGTTTGAGAGCTCTTGAGCATATTTGTAATTTCAATCTTTTTTTTTTGCTTTCACTTTACATTGTATATAAGGATTGAGAAAAAGATAACACGCAAAAAGGATGGCACGTGTATCAAAGCCTAAAGAAAAGATACAAGTATGAAGAAAATACGCTTTTTCCATAGAAATGTATGAATGTCAAACGGTGTAAAGTGGGTGAGAAGGCTTGTGACGAAAAGAGAATAAGAATTTCATACCGTCCTCTCACACGCGACATTTTTAATATTAGCTTTACATATAATTTGTTACATCTGAGAGGCATCTCACACAGGCAGCTTTTGAATATGATAAAAAAATATGAAGGTTATTTATTTAATCTTTTTGTTGTTTTTATTTTTGAGGTTTTTTCAGAAACTTGATGTGTTGCCAGTTTTTATAAAAAGGGTTTTCGTATTCCTTTCAGCGCCTCGCACGCTAAGCCTAACTGTTATATAAAACAAAAAATCAATGTTTTTTCCAGATGTTTTTTTAATGCGTTGTTTCGTAGAATTAGTGAAAGGTTATTATTTAAAATTAGTGTTATTATTTAAGATTAGTGAAAAAATAGGTTGGTATGCGGCTGACCACCCAAACTGTGAAAAAATGGTTCACTTTGCCAATGTCACCCCTGTCTCACTGAAGGACGGCAAGAGTTGCTGGGCTTATGTTCATTTGAGATGGGTTCTTATAATGTAGGTCCACATGCGGCATGTGTTAGCGCGAAATTATACATGTCTGCTTGTGGGAATGCATTTGATGTAAATCTTAAATGGTATTTATCCTTGCAGCTTAGATTAGATTAGATTAGATTAGTGACTATTATTATTATTTTGATTGTTTTGTTTATTTTTTTCAGGAAAATCATAATCCAGTACAAGTCCAACCCAGTTAAAGGTAAGTGAAATTCTTAGAAATAAAAATAGTAAGACGCTGTGGAAAACCATTATACAAAGATGTTTATTATTTTTTATTAAAAAAAAAACAGCTTTGTTTTATTCCACGTTCATTGTTATTTTTTTAGTTGTTACTAACGTTTATTTGTTACTTGTGTAAATATTTTTACTACAAGATAGAGATTCTCCGAAAACGATAGTAACTACTCAAAAAATAACAACAAAAGGGGAATAAAACAAAATATTTATTTTTTATTTTTAAAATAATAAGATATTTAAGTATTTATAAAAAGATAAACGTTTTGAATGATTTGAGAGTAGTATGCAAGAATAGGAAGGGTCAGATTAACTGCTGCAGAAGCTCTGGCCACCCCTAGTGTATTAGCGTCACAGCTACAGCTACAGTTTATTGTTATCTAGCATCTGAAAAACAAGGCATAATATTTTTGTGTATTTTAACACAGGAACTTTAAGAGGGTGTACGTATTTCTTTACAAAGGAAATTAAACTTTTAAATGCGTCATTATTCTCACTCCACTTTGGGATTTCTCTGGTTTAATAACAGGAGCCAATGAGGTTTTTCATCTCTCTCCGTAATGAAGAGACCGGGCAAAAACATTTTAATATGGAATAAAAGATCCGCCAAATCTAAAGATACGGCCGTGGTCGTTTATCTTTTATGGCCACGTTTATGGCTTCATATCCTGTCGAAGCGGGGATGGCACGATACGAAGAAATAAGTCAGTCTTTCTGTCTTTGGTGTAGATGTTTTGAAGCAGTTTTATGATGGACTTAGAAAACTTTGACTCAAATTATATATTGAAAGCTGTATTTGGATAACAGAAAATGAAATGATCTAAATTTTCGGCAGTAATTTTGTGAAAGTTCATTTTTATAATTAAAAACTCCAAAATCAATTTGTTAAAATTCACAGTTATTCTATGCACAACCATTTCCGAAAAAGAACAGTACCTCACATCTTTATTTTAGCTAGACTCAGTTGCTGTAAGGCTAGATGGACCTTTGATGACCGGTCATTGGTAAAGGTACATGAATTTTTCAACCCAGCGAAGAGCATGTTTGAAAATATAAATGGTACTTTTTTTTGTGCTTCGTCAGGATTCGAAACCAAGAACTTCCACTTACGAACTCTAAGCGCTAACCAATAGGCTACGGACCGTTCAAAGTGTTATTTACTTATATATTCCTAGAAGAGAAAATCCCTAAATTTCTTTTTAAATTTGAAACTTTCAATGCCTTTCGGGACTTTTCTAAATATTTATTTCGTAACACGATTAGGATCAGCTTTAAGTAAGTAGGTAACTTTTACCCTTTATCACGTATGAGAATAAGCACTTCATATACACCCCTAGGACTTTTCTACCCCCACCTTACGTTTAAACTCAGCCATATCGTTTCACCAAAAAATGAATGCCAATTGAAGCAGCACTATCTGTGAGCATTTCAGTTTTGGTATATTTTTGTTAAAACGCTGTGATTATGTTGGAATGTAAAGTTGAATACTTGGGGTTACAGGTTATATAAGGCTGCCATTATGTGTATGACTCACGTATTTATGTGTTATAAGAAATAATATCTTTTTAGATTAGATTTGAAGAGTATGTTACTTTATATTCGCAATACAAAACATTTTGTATTTGTACTGCTATAAGCAGATGTCGAGGGAATTCGTCGAGATGAAATTTTTATAATTTGAGTGATTAAAAATGAGAATTATCAGTATTTTGAAAAGTATTTTTCAATTCTGGATTGTTTTGTACTTTTAGTTTTATTTGATTGTTGAAAAAAAGATGGTGGAAAGGTAGCCCCTTCAAAGAAAAGTAGGGCATCCTCATTTTAGGATCCATAAGCCAACATGCAGTATTTTTGTAAATTGTAGATCAAAGAATCTAATAATCCCCAAATAATCTAATTTGCATGGATATATTACAACATCATTCATATTAAAGGCATGCCCACAAACCGACACGTGTAAGTTCCCGCTTACAAATGCTGCATGTGTACTAACACATTAAAATCCAAACCTCAAATGAATATAAACCCTGAAACTTTTGGCGACCTTTCCTGAAACAGGAGTGACATTGGAAAAGTGAAAAAAAATTATAGTAAGGGTGGTCAGCCTCATACCAAGCTATAAGTCAATAAATGCAGATCAAGAAAATTAAGAGAAAGTAGCATTGATTTCAATAAAGAATTTATTTTATAACTTACTATAGTTAGCAAACGTCCTTGAACAGTGTTGAGTTAACATCTATTCTGCTTTGGAACATGAACAAAATAAGTCTTCAGGGTAGTAAGGTGACTTGAGGTCTGCGGGTAGATGTAAAAAATATTAGTTATTATAATAACAACAATATGAATAAAATAATAAAATACTGCAACATTGTACCTTCATATTAAATAGCAAAATACGGTATTTTATCCGATAGAACTGAAATTCATGGGCACTTCTGTATGCGTTATCACTGAAAACGATGTCTAGGATCTAGCGATCATTCTCCAGAAAATATACAAAGGTTAATGGATAAAAGTCACTGATGATCTATAATCTAAGTTGCAATGATATATTCATTTAAAGTTCTCAAATGCATGCCCACAAACAAACACGTGTAGTTAAACGCAACTAAGCTACACATATAGTGTAACTTCTTGCCTTCGTTGTACCCGAAGAGTCGCATGTGGCGATTTAGGACCTTTTTATTTTTACAGGTAAGGGGGTCAGCCTTACACCAACCACTTCAGTTAAAGCCGGGTTTTCCCATCTCCCGAGGGGAGCTGGGAAACTTACAAATGCTGAATGTGTACTTACAAATGAAATCCAAACCTTAAATGAACATAAGCCCTACAACTTTTGCCTACCTTCCCTGACACAGGGGTGACTTTGACAAAGTGAACCATAATGTGAGTGAAACGTTGAGAAAAAAATTCTTTGTAAGAAAACCGTTTTTTGAGGCCTTTGTGTGAATGTTTTAATTGTAAGACCAAAAATTGTCGTCAGCCTAAGCGGTAGGTTTCTTAATGATCCAAACAAAATGGCGCGTATTAAAATTGTGCGGCATTGTGTCAGATGCGAGATTTGCGCTAACAAAAATAAATGCGACAAACAAGCGGCAAGAGAAGACGAAGAAGAAGAATAATAAGAGAGCAAATTAGATAATTAAATTTAATAATATCTTATTATGTCTTTATAAATTTTAATATAAAATTTCACGGTTTCTTACGATATAAATTTGACTGAAAAATATGTTTTTTTCGTTTATGAATACTCGTAAAGATACATATTAAGTATTGAATTTTCCATTTTCTTTGATGTGCGCGTATTTTGTATAAGAGCGTTTTCAAAATTACTGTCGATTACACTCTTAATAGTATATTATTATCATTATAGGATAATTAAGGTAGGCTTTGTAATAAAAACTGAGATTAAGTCTATAATTTAAGTTGTAAAGATATATCGACTTGCTAACGAAGATAAGATACAAACATATTATAAGAGTACATAGAGGGATTCTATTCAAAAGGAAAGAGATTAAAGAGAAGAGGGAGAGAATATGATTTTTTCAGATTAGTGAAATTGTGAAAGAATATAAAAAAAAAACGAAACTAAGCTACGCATATAGTGTAACTTCTTGCCGCGTTACACTTGAAGGGTTTCGCATGTGGTGAGTTGAACCTATTTATTTTTACAGGTAAAGACTCGCTATACTACGGACTGGCCATTATATTATATTTTGTTAATCTATGTTCCTAGACTTATAGGTTGGTATGAGACTGACCATCCATACTGTAAAAATTATTCACTTTGCCAATGTCACCCCTGTGTCAGGGAAGGTCGGCAAAAGTTGTAGGGCTCATGTTCATTTGAGGTTTGGATTTTATCTGTAAGTAAACATTCAGCATTTGTAAGCGCAAACTACATGTTTGTTTGTGGGCATACATCTGAGAGCTTTAAATAAATATATCCTTGCAACTTTGATTATAGATTATTTATCATTATAGATGTGATTTAAATTAAAGACTAAAAATTGAAAATATATTTCTCATCAAAAAGCAATATTCTTCAACATGCTTTTACAGTCTTATATTGATTTAATTTTTAATTTTCCCAGCAGGGTGGGAATTTTTGAGTCTTGGATATCGGGCCACAGATAGTGTAATCGTATCCGGTCCGTAGTTCAGTGGTAACACTCTGAATGGGAAGGTTGTGGGTTCGATTCCCGGCGGAGCACAAAAATATACCATTTATATTTTCAAATTTGCTCTTTGCTGGGTTGAAAAATTCATAAAACCTTCACCAATGATCGGTCACCAAAGGTCCATTCAGCCTTGCAGCAACTGGGTCTTGCTTGAGAATTTTTGCTTTGTAGCGACGATGATAAATCTCATAAATATGTCGATAGCTCAATTGGTAGAATGCTTGCATTCCATGCCGAGAGTAAGGCTTCGATCTCAAAGGTTTACTCAGCCTTCACAAGAAATGAGAACCAGCCCCCCCGAGAGCTGGGAAAGTGGTTGGTGTGAGGCCGGCCCTCTTACCTGTAAAAATAAATAGGTTCAACTCACCACATGCAATAGCCACAATGATAGCGCGGCAAGAAGTTACACTATATGTGTAGCTTAATTGCGTTTTTGCGTCCCTGCAACTCTTGCCAACCTTCCCTGAAACAGGGGTGACATAGGCAAAGTGAACCATTTTTTACAGTATGGGTGGTCAGCCTCATACCAACCTATAAGTCAAGGAAATAAGGTAAGTCATGAAATCTCGCGACTACGGACCGGTCAATTTATGTAGCGTATTAAGCGTTTTTAGCGACCTTTCCATGTTTAATGGGAAATTGGAATTATAAAGTAACAGCGACAGTCACACGAGCAAGTTTGCAAGTGCGTTTAATGGAGGCGGCCGTCGTCTTTTTATTACAATAGTTGGGAATGTAATTACCTCGCGGTGATTTTTCTTTGAGTGGTGCGCGGGAAGGCGGCTAACAAGGCAGAGAGAGAGAGAATTAATGGCGGGGAGACGTTGAAAAAACGCTCTCCGGCCTGCGGATAATAAAGTGGGAGACCTGGCGCTGCGGGCGGGCCGGCCCTGCAAACGCGTTATGATGAGGATTCAACTTATGGAAAGTAGTTAAGTAATGTTGGTAAGTAAGGTGGGACAGTAGCTTAGTGGAGCAGGATAGTTATTGGGGATAGTGACTTGGTAATGTAGGATAGTAGCTTAGTGACTTAGTAATGTAGGATAGTAGTTTAGTGTTGTTGGGGATAATGGATTAGTAATGTAGGATAGTAGTGAAGTAAAGTTGGGTAGTGTGTAAGTAAAGTAGGACAGTGGCTAAGTGGAGTAGGATAGTGTCTTAGTAATGTAGGCTAGTAGCTTAGTGACTTAGTAATGTTATATAGTAGTTTAGTTTAGTTTAGTTTAGCAAGTTGCAAAAATATATTACATTGGGGATTCACATTATATGCATTCTCAAACGCAGACACTTTCAAGTTCGCGCTTGCACATGCCGCATGTGAACCTACCGACATAAAAACCTAAATCTCAAACGGACATACACCCTGAAACTCTTGCCGTCCTTTCCTGAAACAGGGATGACATTGGCAAAGTGAACCATTTTTTACAGCATGGGTGGTCAGCCGCATACCAACCTATAAGTCAAGGAAATAGTGTTGTTGTGGATAATGGATTAGTAATATACGATAGTAGTGAAGTAATGTTAGATAGTGGGTAAGTAAAGTAGGATAGTAGCTAAGTGGAGTAGGATAGTGAATTAGTAATGTAGGATAGTAGTTGAGTAAAATCGAACAGTGGGTAAACACAGTAGGATAGTAGTTTAGTGTTGTTGTAGATTGTGATTTAGTAATGTAGGATAGTAGTTAAGTAAATTTGAATGGTGAGAAAGTAAAGTAAGATGGTCACACAGTCGAATAAGATAGTTGTTGTGGCCAGTGGTTAAGTAATTTAGGATATATGTTAATAAAGTTAAACAGTAGTTACAGTTACTATACAGTAGTTTTACGGTCGATGCAGTTTTTTTAGGCAAGTTCTGTAATTTTATATAACCTAAAATCTGCTCTACTTTCCTAAAAACATCTTAAGAGGCAAGTAATAAAGTTAAAAAAATTGACATTTAACATGCTGTCCTCAGGCACATATTATTATTTGTGACATCTAAATTTATGACAATAAAAAATACATTTTTGTTGTAGAATGTGACTGAACTTTTCTTGTCCATTATACAATTTCACTTTTACATTTCTTACCGTTGATTTCTTCAAATCCTTTTTGTTCAATTAAGTTAATTAATTAATTAATTCCTTGACTTATAGGTTGGTATGAGGCTGACCAACCACACTGTAAAAAATGGTTCACTTTGCCAATGTCTTGGTCAATGTCAATTGGACCGGTCCGTAGTCCGTAGTGGCAACACTTCGGACTCGTAAATGGAAGGTTATGGATTCGGATCCCGGCGAAGCACAAAAATATACCATTTATATCTCGAATGTGCTCTTCGCAAAGTTGAAAAATTCATAAAAACCTTTACCAATGACCGGTCACCAAAGGTCCATCCAGCCTTACAGCAACTAGGGTCTTGCTTAAGTATTGGCGCTTTGTAGCGACGACCAAGCTTGTACCCCTCTGCGGCACTACAACAAGTGTCATAGACCCCTAGAGTCTTTAGAATCTAGGGAGTCTCCCGCACAGGATTTCTTAAAAAAAATAAAAATGGCACCCCTGTTTCAGGGAAGGTCGGCAAGAGTTGCATGGCTTATGTTCATTTGAGATTGGGTTTTTACATTGTAGGTCCATATGCGGCATGTGTGAGCGCGAAATTCTGCGTGTCTGCTTAGAATGCATTTAATATGAACCTCAAATGATACAGATTATCTTTGCAACTAAGATTTAGATTTAGATTTAAGTACGTATAAATTTCATTTTTGATGAATTCAAATGTGTTTGGCATTCCTCAAGTTGATGTTTTGATTTTTTTTAAAACTTAAAAATTACTGGTTCACTGTCCTCGTCAGATCAACCACAAGCCCTGCTACTGTCTTTCTTGCCACCTTTCTTTGTGATATCTTCCGGTGTTATTTATATTTTTATAAGAACAATGAAGCTTTCTATCTGAGAGGCGGCAATCCTCACCTACGGCTTTAAGCTAATCTTGACAAACACGAAACTTAAACAAGTATTAAGTTATTTAGAAAATTTTGCACGTGTAAAAATAAAAGTAGAACCTACTTTTTGGCGACTGTAAAAAAACAAATATTTTTTATCTTACATTATAGCGGTCGACATCTCAGTTGGTTCGAATTTTACCCAGATAGATAGATAGATAAGACAAAATTTGTATAGTGACTTTTATGACAGTGTGTCACTACAAAGGCGCTTGTCCGTATGATTGGACGAAGAGGTGAGCCTTGAGACCTCTTTTAAATGGTCTCTCCATATCCAGTTACCTCAGTGAGGCGGGAATAGCGTTCTAAGTCATTGGAGCGGCTGCCTTGAATGCTATGTCTCCAAAAACAGTGCGGGGCCTTCTTGCAGGATACCCAGGGTGTATCCTGCAAGAAGTCCTGGAAATGTTTTTTCGTTTCAGTGTTTATTTCAAAACCCAAAATCAAAATACCGGCAAGGTGTACTTAGCCTTCACATGAATTGAGTACCAGCGCCCTTGAGACCTGAGAAACCTTCACTACAACTGAAGTGGTTGGTAAATGGCCGGCCTCTTTACCTCTAAAAAAAATAAGTTCCATCCGCCACATGCGATCCCTTCGGAGAAAATTGAGGCAAGAAGTTATGCCTGATGTGTAGCTTAATAGCATTAAATGGAATAAATAGAACATAAATTATGATATTTGAATCTTGGAATTAAAACATTGAAGGCCGAACCATAAAAAATCTATTTCAAGCAAATATCAAAGCAATTGCACACAAATTAGAACCCCAAGAAAATTCGAAACAATAAAATTCTTTCAGTTTTTTTGTTGACTATGTATTGTTGATTCTTAATAATGTTTTAATAGGTTCGTGCAAAGAATCTTAATTTCTGAATATAAGAATGAATTTTGAAAATAAAATTCAAGTAGGAAATTTCGGGTGCAAATGTTACCAATAAATCTGTATATTTGCAAAATTAAAAAACAAAAAAAATGTTGGCTGAAAGATATTTCCAAAGCGAATCGAAAAATTTCAAACGGGAAACTTTCAAAATGGGGAAATTTGAAATGTAGGATTCGGATTGGGAGATTGCCTATATTACAGGCGCGACCGGTGCGTAGAACGGTCTATAATAAGTAAAGTAATTTCGCCGACTGGCAATTGATTATTATTACTTCCCCTTCATTTATATCAAACGTTTATTGTGCGTTTGTGACACGTAAGCCAAAGTTCAGTTTGTTATCGTACTCCCTTTTTTACTATACGAGAACAAACGATTGCGCTATCGTGACATTTTTGCGTGTACAATTTTTTGTAACATTCATGAGCGACCTTGAAGTAATCCCATATTTGCAAAACAAATTTAAAATCAAATAAAAGATTGTTTTAAATCGTTTTGGAAATTTGTAGCCCGAAGTTACTCGCAAATTTTGATGGAATATGGTACCTATACGTTAGCAAGTCAAACGGATGCAAATATATGGGATATAATATTTTGATTTTAGCTCTTGCAAGGTATTTAAGCTGTACATGTTGTACAGATTTTTACTCTGTTGCATTTTAAAGAATTGTAATAATTATCTGAATTTACAATTTGATAATTGAAATCCATCCATTTTTGCAAATGAAGGGCGCAGCCTTATGCCAACTATTTAAGTAAATTGAAAATTGAGTTTTTCCGTTTCCAACAGAGTTTTTTTCCATAAAATGTTTTCGTTTCTTGTGAAGGCTGAATAAACCTGACTCGTGCCATGATTGTATAAAGACAAAAACAAAATAATATGATATCATGTCCAAAACTCTCTGCAGCGATTAAAGCCTATCTCTATATTTTTTAACGCAAGTGTTCTACCGACTCAGTTACGTACTGGAATAATACGCAATCTTCCACCCAGAAAAAAATGTTTTTTGTGCATTTTGATCGCTATTCATTTATTTAATCATTCAAAAAGGATAAAAAATATCATGCAAGCATGTTGCATGTTCAATGGTTGTTTGTAGCAAGCATTACGCAAAGCGCAACCCACTTTTTCGATAAATTCGCATTATTAAATGGTTGCGGATTAAATAGCGTTTTTTATCTCCAATTATAAAGCAGAATTAAAAACGGCTCTCATAACTTTGTTTGTGAGCGTTCAGATAAATGATTTTCCATTGTTTCAATATTTCCAAAGCACATTTTAAAAATTACCGGGAAAGGCTTTAGCACAGTACGTGAAATTTTAAAATTTATTTCAGTCATTGTGAATGAAATTGATTGTGAATTTTGTGATGAATTCACGTCACAGCATCTATCAAAATAAATTCTAGTAAATGTTCAACTCTATGCAAATAAAAAATATTTACCTTTTTTCAATATGAGTCTTAGATTTACACGGCTGGCTGATGATGAAAAGATTTATTCTCTTTTTTGTAAAAAATTGTAGATTTCCATGACTAAGCTGGTATTTTTATACTTTCTTTCATTAATTATGATATTTTTTACTATCTGGCTTTTTCAATGCGAATATAACTAATATTTTTATAGAGAAGAATAAAAACACAATTTTGTTTGAGGCTTTCTGCGGAGGGCGAAAGGTGTGATCGGGAAGAAAATAACAATTTTGCTTGTAGCTATTTGCAGAGGGCTCTTGAGCTGTGATTCACACAAAAACAGCGCTCACCATATAAATTGTCCTGATATTATTATTATTACTTTCGAAAGTATGTACTCCTGTGTGTACGCTTTGATGAAAAAATCTTAATAACTGCAACTGTAACTCTTTCGCCATTCCACTAGGGGTGGCCAAAGCCTCTGGAGAGTTGTCTCTATTTCTTCCTGTCCTTACATATCTCTTTAATTAATTCATACCCACCACCTTTTTCATGCATTTTCTTCTTTTAAGCTCACCTTGTATATCCCATTCTTTCACAATCTCCTCAATATGATTAAACATTTCGACAATACTTTAGATACTGGCCAGAGCCTCTGCAGAACTGCCTCTATTTATTCCTATCCTTACATACATCTTTGAATTAATTCATATCCACCACCTTTTGCATGCATTTTCTTCTTTTACGCTCACTTTGTATATCCCATTCTTTCACAATCTCCTCAATCTGATTAAACTTTTCGACAATACTTTGGATACTTTCATTTAATCCGCCACCTTTGCGCGTCGAGCAACATAATTGCAAAATTAATTACAAAGTTGGATGCGGAAATTTCGGTCCATTAAGTATTACGGGCGCGTACGCAGCTTGGCAATACCGTTGGGGTTGGCTCGTCAGTAAAAAGCTTTGCATGAAATCTGCTCTCCTTCCCAAGGCTTCAGGTATTAGTGTAATGACTCACTGAAACTGTGAGTTTAACCATTTCTCTGCCTCCAACCAAACTGAATGCTCTACATTATAGTTTGGTGTCGAAATATCTGCGAGTGTATCATAATAGTGAGGAGGATATTTTTTTCTTATTATCTGGTCCGTAGTCTCGTGGTTACACTTCGGACTTGCAAATGGAAGGTTGTAGGTTCGAATCCCCGCGGAGCACAAAAAATATACCATTTATATTTTATTGTAGAAATAAGAAATGTTTGACAAGTTATTTATTTAACCTCCAGCCATGAATGCGTAATAAAAATAATAATATTAGGATGATTTATTTCGTGAGCGCTGTTTTTTTGTGCATCACACCTCAAGAGCCCTCTGCGAGCTTGGTCATCGCTGTAAAAAGCGCCAATTCTCAAGCAAGACCCAGTTGCTGTAAGACTGGAATGACCTTTAGTAACCGATCTTTGGTAAAGGTATATGATTTTTTTATCCAGCGAAGAGCGTATTTGAAAATATTAATAGTATTTTTTTGTACTCCGCCGGGATTCGAACCCACAACCTTCCATTTACCAGACAGAAGTGTTAACCATTAGGCTAGGGACCGGTCAAGACCTTTAAGACATATTACCTTATTTCTGGAATAGTTAAGCGCGGTGTATTTTTTACCGTAGAGTTATTTATTATGTATGGCGTAGCACAAAATTTGTTTCTAATATTGCATCTTTTGAAGCAATTTTTTGTTTTTAGTGTAAAAAGAAATCATAGACGAGTTTTATCTGATATTTACAGTATTTTTTTTACAAGAATATATTTTGTCTCTGGCGGTGAAAGGGCTCTAAAGAAACTATTGCATATATCAATGCTGTAGGCTTAACTGTTTCTACGTAGACGCGGATATTTGTCTCATTGAGATAATGGAAACAGTCACCCAAAGTAAGATAACACTTTACGTTTAAACTGAACCATAGCGTTGTAGACAAAAAAACAGTGAAAGTTAAAAAGCGCTTGTGATTTGCCATTAAGTTTCCATACATTTTAGGAAAAATCTAAATATTATATTTAAATTTAAACGTGATTTTTTATACTTAAGGTATGGTAAAATGAAAATGAAACTAGATGCACTGAAAGAAGTATGCAAGGACTGAAAGAAATGGCGGTTGATCTGTAGGTAATGCTGGCGTTTAAGGCTGAGGCTTTTAAAAAATATTTTTTACTTTTGCATAGAATATGTTTTGTAGGTTTTAATTTTTACTGTTTAATTGTTTAGTGTTTATTTGTTTTATATACTCAAATGTAATGAATTGTTTGTATTCCTTAACTTATAGGTTGGTATGAGGCTGACCCCCCTTTGACATTGGCAAAGCGAAACATTTTCTACAGCATGGGTGGTCAGTCACATACCAAAATATAAGTCAAAGAACTTCAATATTTCGTAATACCCTTCCAAGATATCATTGATGTACTGCAAACGTCAATTAAACGCTAAACCAGCATCTCAGCCATAAATCCGCCTTCTAATCCAGTATTTCAAGTACCTACATATACAAATTAAACCTTCAACTTAAACAAAGCGTTTAAGCGAAATTATGAGGAGACTAATACGCTCAATAGCAGCGCTGTTTTAGTTTGTATATAATTCAAGTACACTTGAAGTACAGCCTTCAAATCCAGGATCAAATTAATATATACGAGAGCGCATTGCGCTTGCATTTATAATCGTAAATTTGCATTTAATTACAGAAACGATTTCACAATTGGAATACGTCAACTGCAATCAGATGGAAGAGACGTGTCTGTCTGGGGCGGGCGCATACAAATGCCAGAAAAACGACAGACACATTTCATTTCAGTGGGAAGAGAGCAATACATTGGGTTCTACGATAATCTATAATCTTAAAATTTAACAAAATGAACGAAGCTTTTCTTCACGAGTTGCTATCTTGATAATGTTGTGAAGACGTAGAAAGCGCTCGAGAAATAAATCAACTCGTGTTAAATTTTTACATTGTTATTTTTAAAATGAGTCTTGGCAACGTCAATACCTACACATACCCTTAAATTGTTGATCTTTAATCTATAGATAACCTACTTTGCAAAGATCTGATAACATTCAAATTCATATTTAATGTTATATTTTGTATGGTTTGTGTATTAACACTGTGAAAATTCATGTTTTTAAGTTGTTTATTTAATAAACAACACCTTTTACTTTTATTTTAACACTGGTTTTATTTCACAAATAAAGTATATTTAAAAAATTAAATTTTAAGTTTTACTACGAACGTTTTCGACTATTCAGTCATCATTAGGTAGGAAAATATTCTATTACTAACTTACTACGAATATTTTCCTACCTGATGATGACTGAATAGTCGAAAATGTTCGTGAACGTACAACATAAAATCCCAAATCTCAAATGAACATACACCTGCAACTCTTGCCGTCCTTCCCTTAAACATCCATGGGTGACATTGGAAGAAGTGAAACCTCATTATTTTTCATCTTTCTTTTTACTTAGCTCTAAAATAAAGAGACTATTGAGTAATATGGAGGAAGGCTCGGGTTCTGATTTTTTTTCTTGAAGAAAAAAGGCTCTCTAGGTAAAATGCACGGCACCCAACTGCTCTCTGAGACAAGACAGACGGAAGCGCGGGAAAACCATTTCCATGTTTTCTATCCATAAAATAGAGTGGTATTTACATTTTACGCGTCGTCCTCTGCAAATATGTATGCGTGAACCTACGTGTGGCGTTGTGTGAACGCAGGCTCTTAGATTTTGAAATATGTTATGCTTTGTTATAACCCATAGTAGGAATCTAATCTAATCTAAGTTGCAAAGTCATGAAACATTGACAATTCACATATTTTCATAATTATGAGGTTCTTTTTTCTCGTAAGTACCCTGGATTATCTATAGATAAATAAACCTAAAATAATCTCCCTTGCATTTAAAAATAAAAACTTTTTTTTGTCTTTGCCTCTTAACGACTCCCCAACTCTTGAAAGTCATTTTCACTTTCTAATATGAAATGTAATTCTTATATTTAAAAAAAAATAAAGATTTGTAAAAAGGAATGCAATTCACCAACCTATTCTGCCTGGCCAGAAACTGTAAACTGTAACTGTAAACTGTAACTGTAACTGTAACTCTGTCGCCATTCCGCTAGGGGTGGCCAGAGCCTCTGCAGAGTTGCCTCCATTTTTTCCTATCCTTACATACCTCCTTCAATTCATTCATATCCATCACCTTTTTCATGCATTTTCTTCTTTTACGCTCACTTTGTATATCCCATTCTTTCACAATCTCCTCAATCTGATCACTCCATACTTTTCTCGGTCGTCCCTTCCCTCTTTTTCCTTTCACACTTTCTTTGTATACATACTTTGTCAGTCTATCATCATTCATTCTTTCCACATGTCTAAACCATCTCATCACATTCTTTTGTACCTTAACTTTCACATCCTCTTTCAAATTACATTCTTTTTTTACCCATTCATTCCTAACTCTATCCCTCAGAGTTTTTCCTGTCATGCTTCTCAAATGCTTCATTTCCACCGTACATACTTTACTCATTTCGCTATCGTTCACTGTCCATGCTTCACTTCCATACATCAAAGTCGGTAACAATATGCCATTGTGTACCGCCATTCTCAGATCCATCGTCAATCGCTTGTTCTTTGCTATTCTTCCTATTGCACCGACCACTTGTTTTCCCTTGCACACCCTATTCTCAAGTTCTCTTGTCATCTTTCCATTCTTCTCAAACATACTTCCCAAGTATCTAAATTCATCCACAATTTCAACTTTCGTACCATTCAACAAAAACGTGCATTCTTCATTTTCATCCGTTCTGTCAAAAATCAGTACTTTCGTCTTACTTGCATTAATTTTCAACTTGTTCACACACAGAGCATGGTTCAGACTAGAGAGCATTGCCTGAAGCTCTGCTGCTGAATCAGCAATTAGTACTGCATCATCAGCATAAAGCAGAACTCCGACTTTTCTCTCTCCAATCTGTATGCCATGCCCTTCCAGATTCGCTTGTTTAACACAATGATGAAACAGGTATTAATATCATCAATTAACAATTCATTATTGATTATTTTAATGAATTATTAATTAATAATTACCCATAACATCTGTTGAACAAGGGTCAAAGTTATGATCAAATGACCCAGGGGGGACTGAACCGACGTTGTTTTATTCCAAACGCGCTAGAATGGTCCGCCCACTTGGCCCCCTCGGTCATAACACCGACTTTTCCCTTCTCCTGTTTATTAAAATTTTACGAACTACAGTAAAGTTCCATACGCGAAGTATAAATTTGAAGTGCACCCTTTAGTACTTTGAAAACTAAAATTCACAAAGCGTTCGGGTGCACGTTAAAAAGGCACCGTGATGCACGTGCCTTAAATTTGACATTCTGCATGTGCATAATATGACACACTGCTGGCACAGCATTTCCTCACGGCACAACTCTGGCACAGCATTTCCTCACGGCACAACTCTGGCACAGCATTTCCTCACGGCACAATTCTGGCACAGCATTTCCTCACGGCACAATTCTGGCAAAGAATTTCCTTTAGACACAATCGTGGCACAAGGTGTCCTTCACTCATATAAGATGAAGTCACATAAGGGTGTGTTGTATATCTAAAAGTTTGTTCAGACAGGGGTAGTAACCAAGTTCTTTGAGACAGCTGTTAAGTGATCAGTGGCCGCCTAGAAGAGCAAAGCAAAAGTAAAAGAGTATCGCATGTTGTACTAAAAACCGCTGATTTGAGCTTTTAGACTGACTGAGCTGTGATTCCTGAAAATTCTTACGATTGGATTCCTTTCTCGACATTTGTTAACAGGGAAGAAAGAAGTTTGTGAACCGCACAATACAAATACTTATGGATGATCAATTTAGCGAAATTGTGAATAAATGTTATATGCATCTATAATCTCTGTAATGTAAGTTGCAAAGATATATTTACATTTTAAATTCATATTAAATACATTGCCACAAGCAGATTCGTGTAACTTTGCGCTTGCTAAAGTTGCGTGTTTACTTATAAATTAAAATTCAATCCTCGAATGAATAAAAACCCTGAACCTTTCGTAGAACGTCCCTGAAACAGGGGTGACATTGGCCAAAGTGAACCATATTTTTTTACAGTATGAGTGGTCAGCCTCTATTACAATTATTACAAAGAGCTGAATGCGATCTTTTCCATCAAAACACGACGTCTGCAGTGCGCTGGTCACATAATTAGAATGTATGACGTTAACCTCATTAAGCGCATAATACTCTCATCACCACAAGGCTAAAGAAGATCGGAAGGCCAAAAATGCTATGGATGGACAGTGTGAACACAGATGCAGCAAAGGCGGACATACGTGGCTGGAGAGCAAAGGCGATGGACAGGCGAGAGTGGAGGAGAATCCTGGATTCAGCCAAGGGCCACCCATTCTTGTCGAGCTCGTGATGATAATGATGAGTGAGGCAGTATGTCTGCATACTCTGCGACGAATTTATCCAAGTACTTACCTTATTTTACTATCCCTAACTACTTTTCTTGACTACTGTCCCTGTGTGAGGAGCCTATAAGAACAGCCCTTTTAGTGTTAAAGAAAAAGGTCCGGACATGTTTTGGGGCAGACATCATCGTATAGACATTGCGAAGTTTTGTGGCTCTGGCGACGCTCTGTTATGTGACCATTGTCGGTGCTGAATAAGGAACATGTATACCACACTGAAGAACATACATATACACAAGAGTGAGCAACATATATGCAAGACTAAGAAACATATATACAACACTCAGGAACATTGAGGTGCTTAAGTTAAATGACTCCCTAACATGGACTCTCATTATTGGGTCAAATTTTGTGTTTAATAAAATACAAAAAACTAATGAAAGGAATATGTTCTCAATACTTAGATATACATATACATACAATAATTAGATTTACATTCCTAAGGTTTACATTAATAATAATTTGTACAGTATTTGTTGAATCACATTGTATTCATTGTCTTCAAGATTAATAAATTGGAAGGTTGTTACTTGATTCAAGTTACCTAAAGTTGAAGCTGATGGTTTCAAAATAATATACTTTTTCTAAGCAAGATTTTTTTAACGAGAGAAAGAAATTTCATTTGCAAAAACAAAATATACTTTTTTGTGTGATTCAATTAAAGTTCGCTTTTACAGACTGGGGTTTGATTAATAGTTTTGTCCGAAAAAAGCAGCAAAAAGTACTGGCGGGCTACCAAAATATTTTTGATTAATATTCGTCACAATTTACCTACTCGTTCAGGTGCTACAAATATAAAAATACAATGCAGTCTGGGGTTTTATTCTCTGAGGCAGCGGTCGAAAAACTAAACCCAAGCCAAATATATCAAGAACAAAACACGAGAGACGTGCACATTGAAGGGAGAAAAAAATCCAGATCGATAAGAAAGTCTATGTACCTACTTGGAAATTCCACTGGTTAGAATTTTGTTTCAAAATGAGCCAGATACTACAACAAATTGTGCATATAAAAATTAAACCTTTGAAATACTGATGAGTGGTCAACCCTATACCACTATGTTAGGTAAAACTACAAAAATTTACTTTCTAAACTTTACTAAAACTACAATAGGGGAAAATATGTAATTTTACAATAGAAAATAAAAAAGTGCAAGTTAAAAGAATACCTAAAATGAGAAGTATACGTTGAAGGGTTTGTGTATTGACATTGTGAAGATTCATTTAAAATAAACGCTTAATGGTGTGAACACCGAAAGCGCTCGAGAAAATAAATCAACTCGCGAAAAAAAAAATATTTCTATTTTTTACATTATTAATTTATAAGCCACGTTAATTTTGAAATTATGGTGGGTGTACAATTTAAATTAAAACGTTTTTTCTTGTGTAGAAAGTATTCAAGTATGTTAAGAGAGTAACAGTGTTCATTATCATTCCTCATTCCTTGACTTATAGGTTCGTATGAGGCTAACCACCCATATTGTAAAAAATGGTTCACTTTGCCAATATTACCCCTGTGTCAGGGAAGGTCGGCAAAAGTTGTAGGATTTATGTTCATTTGAGGTTTGGATTTTATTTGTAAGTACCCATTCAGCATTTGTAAACGCGAACTACACGTGTTTGTTTGTAGGCATACATTTGAGAACTTAAAATGACTATATCCTTGTGACTTAGATTATAGATTATATAGTATCTACCATTTGTAGTAAGTTTTCAATACAAAAAATGTGGATTTATGGATCATGTATGGATAAAATGTTTCAGAAGATTGATAATCTTAATTAAAGTTCACACATTTGTTTAGTCGAAACCTCACGCACCCAAGCTCTCAGATCCCTGATCCAGACTCGTGATAATTAATTAAAAACACACAGCAATTTATCATTTTCAACGCAACCGAAAGAAAGCCGGTCCCCTGGCAGGCAGAGGTTGAGTTCTACAAGGAGGCTACCCCAATTTTCAAAGTTTACGTTTAAACTAAATCATAGTTGTTTGCCATAAATATATGTGAAACTTAAACGATCACTGGAGGAGTTTTCGTTCGTTTGATGAATGCTATGTTTGAGTGTGAATGTGAGGTTTTGTACTTGAGGGACAGGCTGTAGTCTGTGAATACACGTCAGCACATTTTCCTTCTCTTTCCATCATCGTCTGGTCTCCTAGACCACTTTTATGCATTATACAACCAACACACAATCACTTTCAACATTCAACATTCCCTGCAAAGACTTTTTTTTTTTTTTAAGAAATCCTGTGCGGGAGACTCCCTAGATTCTAAAGACTCTAGGGGTCTATGACACTTGTTGTAGTGCCGCAGAGGTGTACGAGCTTGGTCGTCGCTACAAAGCGCCAATACTCAAGCAAGACCCAGTTGCTGTAAGGCTGGGTGGACCTTTGGTGACCTGTCATTGGTAAAGGTTTATGAATTTTTCAACCCAGCGAAGAGCACATTCGAAATATATATGGTATACTTTTGTGCTCCGCCGGGATCCGAATCCACAACCTTCCATTTACGAGTCCGAAGTGTTGCCACTACGGACTACGGACCGGTCCAAGATTCCAACGACACGCGGTGTACCTGAGCGGTTACCCATCCAAGCACTGACCGCGCCCAATGTTGCTTAACTTCGGTGATCTATGGGAACCGGTGCTTTCACATGGCTGACGTCGTTGACAAAAAATAGACTTATTGAATTTACTATTATTTTTTTATTGGTTATTTTCACAGCTGATATGTTCCATTGGGGATTCACATTATATGCATTTTCACAAGCAAACACGTGCGCTTCAGTTTTGCCTTTCCACATGCCGCATGTGTAAGCGTGAACTTTTACATGTCTCCTAGTGGGAATGCATTTCATACGAATCTTACATGTAATATATCTTTGCAACTAAGATTATAGATTACATAGACCTTTGGGGTGGCGAAATTCGAAAATATGAATGGTATTTTTTTTTGTGGATTCGAACCCACAATCTTCCATTTACGAGTCTGAAGCGCTACCACTAGCCAACGGACCGGTACAACTATGGTCCGACAAGCGAGAACGTTGAATGGTAAGCCACCGTCTATGCGAAGCATTACAAATATGCCTCTCCTCCTTTTGCCTCTGTCTGAGCGCCTGTTTGACAAAAGCGTGAGGCGCACTGAATATTTCAACACAGAAAAACTGTATTTTTGTACTTGGCGAAGATTTCTCTGCGCGCGCGCGCGCGCGCGCGTGTGTGTGTGTGTGTGTGTGTGTGTGTGTGTGCGTGTGTGCGTGTGTGTGTGTGTGTGTGTGTGTGTGTTTGTGTGTGTGTGTGTTTTCGTTGTTGTTGTCATGAGAGAGATTAACTGTTTCTTTGCGCCGTAACATGGATGCAATAAAACATGGAGATTTCGCGTATGTGGTATTCACATATAAGGACCGAAAGAAATGGCGGTTGATCTGTAATGCTGGCGTTTAAGGCTGAGGCTTTTAAAAACTATTTTTCACTTTTTTATAGAATATGTTTTGTAAGTTTTAATTTTTACTGTTTAATTGTTTAGTGTGTATTTGTTTTATATACTTAAATGTAGGTATATGATTAATTGTTTGTATTCCTTGACTTATAGGTTGGTATGATGCTGACCACTAAAACTGTTACCCCTGTTTCAGGGAATGTCGGCAAAAGTTGCAGGGCGAATGTTCATTTGAGATTGGGTTTTTGTATTGTAGGTCCACATGCGGCATCTGTTAGCGCAAAATTATACGTGTCTGCTTGTGGGAATGCGTTTAATATGTATCTTAAATGATATATATATCTTTGCAACTGAGATTAGATTAGATTAGGTGCTCTACGCATTTGCGTGAAAAATGTTTTAATAGTGCTTTGCCACCTACTGCATCTTTCCGTGTTACCACGCTGAGTAACTGTTGTTATAGATTATGTAAAAGCACGAACTTACTTGCTTCTGATAATGATGATAAGGATATAAAATTCATCTTTCTGGGCTTGTAGACCATGGTCCAATAATTCTTTTGTAGGCTGCTTTATTATTTTTGGAAGGCTGCTACGTTTCGTCAGTAACATATGACTTGTACTTGTGTCAGTCTAAGTACAAGCCCTGAAGAAGTCAGTTAAATATGTTACTGACGAAACGTAGCAGCCTTCTTAAAATAATAAAGCAGCCTACAAAAGAATTATTGGACCATGGTCTACAAGCCCGGAAAGATGGAGTCTACATCCTTATCATCATCATCATCTGAAGCCGGTCATGAAAGCCTAAAAACACTTATATTACTTGTTTCTGTTTGTTGGTTACACTACGCCACTGGGTTCACTATGATACAAAAGAAAGATTTTTCTAACTCTTCAGTAATATAAGGCAGTGGTGTATTCTGGTCGCTCCGAATTTCTAAATTATTTTCTACCGTGCGAGGCGTTCATACTATTAAATGAATAATGCATGACCGGACTTGGTTTCTGACCGTCACATAGAAACACAGGTCTCCAAGTATAACACGTTACGTTTAAACTCAACGAAAGCGTAACCAAAAACTTGTACAGCAACTAAACAGTTCTTCTAGTGAGAGTTTTTGTTTCTGTACATTTTTAATATAAAAGTATGGTTGAGTTTTTAAGTAAAGTGTTATACTTGGGGTAGTAGTACTGGCATAGTCGGTACTGCTACTGCATTGTAATACAGTCCACCCGTGGAATTCTCTCATATAGTCTAGCTAGACTTAAATGGTTGGTTCTGACCGTGGTAGTAGGAGCATTAGTAGCTTTTGGACACCTGATTAGTAAAAAACATTTGCGTGATTATAAAGAAAGGAGCAGTGATGAAATCATGAATCGTTCTGACGATGAAGTTCTTTGACTTATAGGTTGGTATGAGGCTGACCACCCATACTGTAAATAATGGTTGATTTTGACAATTTCATTCCTGTTTCAGAGGAAGTCGGCAAAAGTTTCAGGCCTTATGTTCATTTGGGATTGGGGTTTTATGCTGTAAATCTACATGCGAAATGTGTAAGCGTGAACTTATACTACATACTTATTATATTTAGAGGGCTCTTGAGGTGTGATTCAAACAAAAAAACGCTCATTAAACAAATCATTCTTATAATATTATTATACGTGCCTGCTTGTGAGAATGCATCTAGGTAATATGATGATGATGATGAGTTGATGATTTCTTTATAGCGCCGTTTCGTGATGTAGTCACTCCAAGGGCGCTGGTGCAAACGATGCCAGAAATTTGCTTGTCTTCAGTGCATTCCGGAACTTTCCATGATCCTCTAGCTCTCTTACATGATGTGGCAGGTGGTTCCAAGCCAGAGGGCCAGCAACTGCAAATGCACGCTCTCCAAACACTGTGTTAACTCTTCTTACAGGTTCTTCAATCCTTGATTTGGCTCCAGTCTCAGCTGAGCGCAGTGTTAGGCTTTTTTTGCCAATATGAAACATACTGTGTGTAATATATCTGTTCTAATAAGATGTAAGATTGAAGGCACAAGAAAACAAGTGTTTTGAACAATAGTTTTTTACATGACAAGTAGCGCGTAGGTAAATGTGGTTTCCTCAATAAATTACTAAGCAAGTTATAATTGTAGCGATAAAAAATCAGCATTTTCAATCGATATACAACAATATTTTTTGTTTCCGTAAAAAAATTGCAATAACAAATTTCATTTAAAACGTCTTAAAATAATGTTAAATCCATCATTTATATGGAGGAATACTGTAAAAAAAGTTATGTTGAATTTGAAAATATTACATTATTTTATCTCATGTAACCTCGTATGTACCATACTTTTCATAACTAAGACACATGCATCAAGCACTGACCTCTTCTGAACGGCTTGTAAGATTCACAAATTCCTACAAAGCTATTATGTAACATACTGGAAAATCACTTTATATAGTGAAAGTGTAATTTACGTTAGCTAGAATAGGGATGGGCGATATAAACGAGTATATCTAAATCTAAATCTAAGCTGCAAAGATATGTATCATTTGAGATTCATATTAAATGCATTCCCACAAGCAGACACGCATAATTTCGCGCTCACACATGCCGCATGTGGACCTACAATATAAAAAACCCAATTTTATTGATTGTAGAGGCATTAACTTTGTAATCGTTCTTCTATAATCTAAGTTGCAAGGATATATTCATTCAAAGCTCTCAGATGTATGCCCACAAACAAACACGTGTGGTTCGCGCTTACAAATGCTGATTGTGTACTTACTTACAAATAAAATCCAAATCATCATTAAGGATAAAACAAAGCTGTTTTTCTTTTATCCTTAAAAAACCCAATCTCAAATGAACATAAGCCCTGCAACTCTTGCCGACCTTCTTTGAAACAGGGGTGACATTGGCAAAGTGAACATTTTTCACAGTATGGGTGGTCAGCCTCATACCAACCTATAAGTCAAGAAATTCTATGATTTTAGAAATATGGATTTTAGTAGAGATCCGAACGATGGTTTTGCCAATGCCCTTCCAATCCCACCATAGACACAGCATCACCTTATTGCGAGTTAACCCAGGTTTTACCATAGTCTGTGAAGCCTGACCAACCTTTTTTTTAATGTGACGAAAACCAGCCAGATAGAAATAGTACTGCCAACGATATTTCATTACAAGTATATACATACTATACGCGAAAAAACTTTTTCCCCAACTTATATTTTCCCACGAAAAATACAAGTCAAGTTTTTTATAAAGAAAACTTATTATTATACGTAATAATAATAAAAATAATACAAATACATCATTTAATTGCATCAAATTTTAATAAAATGCTGTGCTAGAAATAAAAAATATATTTAAAATATATATATATAAAAAATATTTTATTTTATTTCTTCTTTAACATATGAGTACATATTATATTTATAAAACTTTCAATCAAAATAGAAAAATATTTTGTCACAAACTTTTCTTCACAGTACACGATAGTCTACTTCATAGTTTCTTCTTTTCAGGATGCCTAGATACCCCAGCGGGTGTATTCAACTTCCTACTTGTATTTTAATAAGAAGTGTCTGTCCTCAAACCAGTGTAAAACTGCGTTTCAACTCAACCATGGCGTTAACCAAAAATATACGTAAGATGAAACAGCGTCTCTGGTGAGTGCTACAGTTTCTTTCAATTTTTTTGAAACGCTATGGTCGAGTAAAAGTGTAATGTTGTATGCTTGAGGTACAGGAGTTCCCCAAGGTTTTCCCCCTTCATCTTCCTTCCCCATGTCCTCAGACCTCCTGCCGAAGCCACCAGACGAGGGATGAAAGACTAGAAGAAGCGGGCACTTTTGTTCTGCCAGATGAATGGATGGGTTGCGTGGAAGAGCTTTAGGTCGTTGCTCCCATCCGAGCTTTCAGAAAAATATATTTACCCAGACGCCGCAGATTACTAAGAAATTTTACATCACGATTCAGTGACGTCAGTTTTTATTTAAATATGCAGAAAGCAATCAATTTGACAATAAGAATGAAGTTAGTATGTTAAAGTTTGTACACAAGAAATCATTATTTTTTTTCTATCTTTCTATATTGTTCCTTGACTTATAGGTTGGTATGCGGCTGACCACCCATACTGTAAAAACATGGTTCACTTTGCCAATGTCACCCCTGTTTCAGGGAAGGACGGCAAGAGCTGCAGGGCTTATATTCATTTGAGATTGGGTTTTTATATTGTAGGTCCACATGCGGCATGTGTTAGCGCGAAATTATACATGTCTGCTTGTGGGAATGCATTTAACATAAATCTTATCTAATCTAATCTAATCTAATCTAAGTTGCAATGATATGTTACATTGGAGATTCACATTACATGCATTTCCACAACCAGACACGTACAAGTTCGCGCTTTGCACGTGCCTCATGTGAGCCTACAACATAAAAAACAATCTCAAATGGACATACACCCTGCAACTCTTGCCGTCCTTCCCTGTAACAGGGGTGACATTGGCAAAGTGAACCATTTGTACAGCATGGGTGGTCAGCCGCATACCAACCTATAAGTCAAGGAACATACACGATAGATTACATTTTTTAAATCAATAAATAATAATATACATGGACATCAAAAACTTAAAACATAAAACAAATTTCATTTTAACAATGTTACATTGGGGATTCACATTATATGCATTCTCTAAGAGGATTATATAACGATTCTTCATGTTACATCTGTACATACGGTAGAAAATATTCATTTTTAAAGAACAAGTATTTTAGATTTACACATATGTATGTAGTTTCACAATTTATAAATAAAAAAAATTACCTAACTATGTGAGAAATGCTTAGTGATACGAAAATCCGTATAAATTCAAGCAAAACCCAGTTGTCGTAACATTGTGTGAAGTTTTATAACGGCCGTAGATGTCACTATTCTATTAGAAAACGGCAGCAAAACTTACCCAGCTCATTTTCATTTTTGGTTTGGGCTTTTTTCAGAAAATCTTCACATGCAGCTTGTGAACTAACACGAATTTGATAGTGGGCGTGCATTCAATATTACTTTATATTATGTTAATAAATATTTCCATCTTTAGGCATAAGATTAAGTTGATTAAAGACACTAAAAGTATAAAATAAAGCTATTTTTTGTTTAACGTAGTTTATTTTCACAATAATATTTAATATCTCGAGTACTTTCGACCTTCAATATTCAGGCCATTATCAAGAGTGATGTATAAAAAATTTAAAATTATTAAGAACAAACCATAGATCAAAATTATATAAATTCAAATAAATAGGTAGGTATTGGTACAATAAATATGAACTTAATTAAAATTAAATACAACAGTCAAAAATTAAAAGAAAGAAAACATAAAATAATATATAATAATTACAATAAATTAATTCAAACATCCGAGGGTCAAAAAATAAATAAAATAAAATAAAATATTTAAAGCACAAATAAAATTATTGAGTCAACACAAAAAGACAAATAACAATAATAACAACAAAATGACAAAGAATAAAACCAAAATTAAGGGGATTGGGTTATGGCGGATTGCGGAGAGGAGCAATGAGCAGGGGGGAAGCTAGAGGGATTTGAATATTTACAATAGGGCCATTCTGCTTACATTTATGAATTTCACCTATTTATTTACCTATTTATTTGAATTTATATAATTTTGATCTATGCCTGCCACTGGAACCTCCGATCAATATACGGATCCGACACCCGACAAATGGGAACGGGCTCTTAACTAGGTACTTACATTCCAACGATTTGTTTGACTGTCTTTTTTTCTAATCTAATCTAATCTAATCTAAGTTGCGATGATATGTTACATTGGAGATTCACATTACATGCATTCCCACAACCAAGACACGTACAAGTTCGCGCTTGCACGTACCTTCAGTGAGCCTACAACATATAAACCAATCTCAAACGGACATACACCCTGCAACTCTTGCCGTCCTTCCCTGTAACAGGGGTGACATTGGCAAAGTGAACCATTTTTTACAGCATGGGTGGTCAGCCGCATACCAACCTATAAGTCAAGGAAGAACCAAAAAAAAATAATAATTTTTGGTTTGAAGTTTGTTTTTGGAACATTCAAACTCAAGTTTAAAATTCAAGTAATTTCATAAAAAAAAAACGCAAGTCAAAAGTTAATCATGGCGTACCTACACAGAAAACGTCTTATTTGTTATTCTACATCTGACAGTTCACGTTGAAACTTCTGGCGTTCTAGAAATATTTAATTCCGAAGGGAGATGGATTCATCTAACAAACTCTACCGAACAAAATTACACCCGAGTACTTTCTCGTATTTTTTTTTGTGTTTACAAATTTTAATTGTTCTTTCGAAAATTGTAAAAAAAATCCGTAGAAAAAAGTTTGTTTTTTTAATATTTCTGAAAATATTCGAGATTGGTGTAATTATTTTACTTTTGAATATAAATTAACTTCACGGGAGGTTTTTGACGGAACTTTGAAAGAGATTAAAAATAACAAAAGGTTTATTTGACTTTCTGGTTTGAATCAAAAACAAACTCAAAAATTAATCCTGAATTTTCGAAATTTCCGCGAGGGGAATATTGAAAGAGTTATCCTATCTACGGTACTTGTTGTCAGCCTCCCCAACATATTGATATGATTTTGGTTGGGTTCTTTTAATTAAACTGCAATTTATTTTACACAATGTTGGTGTAAAATAAAATGATTTCAAGCTCTTGCTTTCCACTTCACGGCTCAATGTTTTAATCGACACTCTGCCTGCACACAATTGCGGCTTAAATTTATATACCTTCATACGGACGTTTTTTTTTAATAAAAGTAGATTTGCGAAGAGGAATGCAATTCACCAATCTATTGTGCCTGGCCAGAAACAGGTATTAATTTTTATTATTGTTTATTTTATTGAATTATAAACATCTGTTGAAGCAGGGTCAAAGTCATGGTCTAATGACCTAGGCGGGGATCGAACCAACGTTATTCTATTCCAAATACGCTAGAAAGATCAGCCCGCTTGGCCTCCTCGGCCATAACACCGACAACTTTCTCGACTGTTCTCGATTTCTCAAACATAGTGGATGATTCCAATACCAAAAAAATAATAAGAAGAAATGTCTTTGAGAAATAAGTAAGGTAATTACATAAGTAAGAGTGTTATGTATGCACGTATGTAGAGCGAGCGTGGAGGACACATTTGGGGGTGAAATACAAATGAGGTTTTTACCAAGCCGCTTCCTGGGACGCAAAAGTCGATAATTTGCTACGTAGGCTTTCAGCGGGCGGGAAAATGACAAAAGCCTGATAAATTCCGTTAGCAGAGAGACACAGAGAAAAGGAGAAGTAGTCGGAAACATAGTTAGCGCGAATCTGGAGACGTGTTTTTATTATCGTCGCCTCAGGGCCTATTGCGACAGAGATTACCTCATAGTTTGGCATGTTCAAGAGAAAAATAACTTAAGAATGAGGTCTGCACGTGAATTGACATAAGCAATATTGTGTCGTAACAAAAGCATACCTACACATATTTTGTTATTCGTTACTGAGGACGGTAGTCCCATCCAAGACTGCCTCCTCCAATTACTGACCTACATTAGGCCACACTTTCCTTCAAAAAAATTAGCGGGGGGTAACTCAGATACGTACTTCATGTACTTAGGTGAGTTAGAACCCGCCACGAATAACTACTGTTGCTCGCCGGGAAAATTTTGTAAATTGAAAAATGTTCCAGCCTCACTGAGTTCAAATTTTTTTTGAAAAGAACAAAAGTATAAATATGCTAGAAAACTATGTAATTTGTGTGAGGAATAATTATTGGAAAAGGTGTCTCATATAAAATTGAATTCATAAACTAAAACATGAAGGATTTTTGCGAATACAATACCTTACAGAATTATAAATACGAAAAAATTACATCTCATAATAATCTAATCTAATCTAAGTTGTAAATATATGTGACATTAATGATTCACATTATTTGCATTTTCACAGACAGACACGTATAAGTTCGCGCTTAAACATACCGCATGTGGACCTACAATATAAAAATACAAACCTCAAATGAACATAATCCCTGCAACTCTTGCCGACCTTCCCTGAAACAGGGGTGACATTGGCAAAGTGAACCATTTTTACAGCATGGATGGTCAGCCGCATACCAACCTATAAGCCAAGGAACATACACAACAAAATACATTTTAGAAATAAACAAATAATAATATGTATTAAAATTAAAAATATAACAGAATTATTTTTCATACACAAATGTGACAACCGCTCGTTTGCTTCTGTTTCCCATCTAGTCCCATCAGTCATTGTTCAACATCCTGCCCACTGCATCAGCCAGCCATCTCTTTGTTTGGACATCCCATCATCGACCACCTTATCTAAGTGATAGCACCACAAGATTTTCAGCATGTTTTTTTGATTCAGTTCTAAATACATCTTTTTTTTCCTACCCCTAACATTGCCCCCCGCACCCCTCCTAGAGGTCACGTAATGTTTTACTTGCGCGACAGTTTCAGGGACCTCTAGGCGTCGCGACGCTGGGCCGGCCTAACCGCTGACAACGCTTCCAGGCCAGCTGCCAAATTACGGAGGCAGATATGCCAGGCGAGATAAATCAATGATGAATTTATGGGCAGGCATCTGAAAAATAGAAAATTTATATCTGACTTGATAAAACTGAAGTAAAAAGTTCACTTTTTTACAAATTACTCAAATTGAAATGTCGATTCACAATATACATTCAGTTCCACAAAAATAGTTTAAAAAGTATTAAAAAGGACTATTCCTTGACTTATAGGCAGGACTGAGGTTGACTACAATTATTATGTAAAATGATTTACTTTGACAATGTCACCCAAATTTCAGGTAAGGTCAGCAAAAGTTGCAGGGTGTATGTTCATTTGAGGTATTGATTTTAATTTTTAAGTACACATGGAGCATTTGTAAACGCAAACTTACACTTGTCTGTTTGTGGGCATGCATTTATTTTAATTTTTGAATGTTAATATAAGTGCAATTTTGGTCATAAATTATAGACAAGGATTTCCTTCTCACGACAAGTATTTTTGTTTTTAGAAAACACCGAAAACGTTAAGGCGTTGTATAATACAACTCGTAAACATAAAACTATTCAAAGTTTTAAAGTTAAACAAATAATAAGCAACTTTTCAATTTATCTTTCAGGTTTCTCCCGTAGGTGTTGCATTTTGCAAGTGGAACCCATTTATTTTCACTTTCAATAGAGTAGCCTTACCCCAAAAACTCTAAAAAATGAGTATTTATTTATCTATTTTATTTTAGTATCATATTTCGCGTGAATCGACCTTTAGCTCTTTGGTTTTGAACGCAGGCATTCTAATAACTGAGCTAACAATAAACAGAATAACTGTATTTTAAATAAATGTAATTGACTATCGTTTTCAATGATTTTTCTTTCAAATTCATAAATAAGTATCCAAAAATATTTTTAAATGTATAATCTTTGGAAACTGAAGACGAAGTATGACCGTACATTGACACTACACACATGCACAAGTATTTTGTACCAGTACGTACATGTGTATACACTCTCTCATCCCAACTCTCCTACCTAACAAAGAAGTCTCTGGTATTATTTACACCTAGGCTCGCTTCCTGAGGGACCGTCACTACACACACAATACTCCAAGTATAAAACCTCACGTGCAAACTCAACCATGGCATTTTGTCAAAAAATATACAAAAACTAAAGTACTCACTTGAAACGCTGTCTTAGCTTCCATCCAGATTTAAAAAAAAACGCTACGGATAAGTTTGAACGTAAGGGTTACAGGTATGAGGGAGGCTATTATGTCATACTCGGTTGGAATGAAAAGATCCAGCAGATATTTTCCTCATTAGACGCCCGCGCCGCCGTCATCGTAACGAATAGATGTGTGTGTGTGAGGCAAAAATTTGTAAAGAATTGAAGGGATGATAAGGGATAGTAGTCTTAAAAAATATATTTTAGATAAATAAAAAATCTGTGACGATGTAAAAAAGGGGTAAATATTTAATGTGATTTGAATGATCATTTTAGTTTGTTTTCACGTGGTTTTCACTAATAATCTGTAAAAAAACATTGTCACACAAAACAAATATATCAAGAAATGATTTCATAAAACTTTTTCTATTCTAAATTTCTTATAACTAGATACATTATATAAATTAAAATGGAAACAAATTTATAAATTTAACTAATGGCGTCTGTTCTGATGAAATATCCTCACTTATACCCCCTCCTCTCGTCACAACAAGGGCAACTCGTAGAACGGCTCACATTCAACCATTTGCAGTCGATATCAAAACTATGAGAACTTGGTGTTTTCACGACTCATTCCTTTGCCAAACTGCCCGCTTGTGGAATGAGTTACCGGTATCTGTGTTTCCATCCCAATTTAACCTTACCCTTTTCAAATCCAATATCAACCGCCATTTCCTCTCAGTGTCTCAAAACACAACGCAACGCACCACACAACGACAGCACTGCGCAGCTAACGGCCCTGCAACCGGACAAGGACAACTGCCACAACACCAACACCTCAGCGGCACTATAACAAGTGACATAGACCCCTAAAGTCTGTTGAATCTAAGGAGTCTCCCACACAGGCTTCCTTAAAAAAAACTACGGATTCATCTTTTTGTATCAGTAACAAAAGAGACGCTATTTTTGAAATTCTGTTAAACAAATAGAAACAAAGATACCTATTATTTTCTTCCGTGGCTGTAACTTCACAAATGCTTTGTTGGTAAAAACAAAATAATAAAATTCTCCCATTGTTGCGCCATCAATGGCTTCACACCATTTTTATTTCCCTCCATAATATTTCAGTACAAAACTTAAGAACACGCCAAAGAACGAATTACATAACAAACAGACAGTACACTGTAGGTATACATACTTCCAGCCAGTGGCAGGCTTTATGGGTTTCGTCGAATAGGAAGCGCATCTAGCGCGCGACAAAACGTCAACGCTATAGCGCCGAACTTTGTATTTGAACTATTTAGTCACCGTCACTGGGCGTCAATGTCCAGCGACTCATATGAATACGACATGTAGCTAAACAACGCTACTAAGCTACACAAGTAGTGTAACTTCTTAGTCGTATGTGGTGATTGGAACCTGTGATTGGAACGTTTTACAGATAAGGAAGCCGGTCTGACACCAATCACTTCAGTTGAAGTGGGGGTTTCTTAGCTTCCGATGGGGCTGATACTCATTGATTGTGGAGGCTGAGGAAGCCTTGCCGGTATTTTATTTTGGATTTGAAATAAAAACCGAAACGGGAAATCATTTGACACGCTTTGTGGGATTCGAACCCGAGCTCTCGGTATGGAATGATTGCATTTCCTTTACTGATAGGTTCGTATGCGACTGACCACCCATACTGTAAAAAATGGTTCACTTTGCCAATGTCACCCCTGTTTCAGGGAAGGTCGGCAAGAGTTGCAGGGCTTATGTTCATTTGAGATTGGGTTTTTTTATATTGTAGGTCCACATGCGGCATGTGTAAGCGCGAAATTATGCATGTCTGCTTGTGGGAATGCATTTAATATGAATCTCAAATGATACATATCTTTGCAGATTAGATTTAGATTTAGATTAGCACTCTACCAACTGAGCTATGGATCGGAACTGCTTTGTGTATTATCTAGCAAAATATTTCTTATACAGGAGAACTGGTGTTTTCATACACATTCAATCAATTTCTTAGTTTTTTTTGACATGAAACAACGCCCGGCGTCAAAGAAAATTTTCTAGTAAAATACAACGCAACGCGACGTCCGGACTCAGTGACGAAGCGTCGCGTACTGGTAGCGCTTTTGCTTTGTTTGACGGGTGTAAGGAACACAACATAGCTTTTATTTTCACAGGTAAAGAGACCGTCAAACCAAAAGCCACTTAACTTAAGGTGGGGATGATATCCTTGGTGGATATCAAACCCTAGCCCTATGGCATAAACCACTAGCATTTTACCGACTGAACTATCAACCGGACATGAAAAAATTGTTTATCAATTTTTTATTTTCAGTCGATAACTCAGTTGATAGAATGCTTGCATTCCATGCCGAGAGCAAGGGTTCGATCTTAAAGTATAGTCAGCCTTTAAAAAAAATGAGAACCAGCCCCTCTGGGAGCTGGGAAGCCCCAATTCCAACTCAAAGTGGTTGGTGTGAGGCCAGCCCCCTTACCCGTAAAATTAAATAGGCACAAATAAATAGGCCTTCGGGTATAACGCAGGTAAGAATTTACATAATATGTGTGTAGCTTAGTTGTTTTTTTTTAATCAACCTTATTTAGTCTCCCACTGGCCGCCATTGCTTGTATCATATCTGTGTTTCTTTGTCGCGGAAAACTTCCCTTGTAAATCTGGGAAAGCAAGAGTTTCGTATACCTGGGGGGTGATTCAGAGACGCTGCGAATATTTAAACTAGACTTACTTGGTCCAAGACACCCCCAGACAATGTAAAATTATGAAACTCTTGTTGGAGATTATTATTTGTCATAATTTCTTCTGAAACAATTTTCAAAAAAACTTTTTGAAAAAAAAAATCGGTGTTATTCTCAAACAGAAAAGTCCTGGCTCATCTGCAGCCTACAGTGAATTTACAATACAAAAAATCGATGATCCATGTATCATCTATAGATCGAATGTTTTATTAATAGAACTGTTAGAGTATAGGGTAGAGTATTTGACCGGTCCCTAGTCGAGGGCTCTTCGCTAGGTTGACAAATTTATAAAAAAACCTTTACCAAAGACCGGTCACTAAAGGTCCATCCAGCCTTGCAGCAGCTGGGTCTTGCTTGAGTATTGGCGCTTTGTAGCGACGACCAATCTCGTAAAAGCCTCTGCGGCACTTCAACAAGTGTCATCGAAATCGGGGGAGTATCTCGCACAGGATTTCTTAAAACAAAAACTCTTGCCGACCTTTCCTGAAATAGGGCTGATATTGGCAAAAGTGAACAAATTTTAATAGTTCAGGTGGTTGGCCTCATACCAATCTATTAGTGAAGGAACACCAACATTTTAGTCAACGAACGAAAAATGCGATGAATATAAAGTTAAAAAATATTTTTCAACACCTTTTTTATTTTCCAGATATTAAGGTTTTGTTCACATTTTTACTGTAATATTTAAGAAAATATTTTTTTAAATATTCCGCGAGAGAAATTATCCAGTAATTTAAAATCGCTAAGCCGCGTAACGACGTTTCTCCCTCAACAGATTTTCAACTTTGAAACTTCTCCCAGAGAGCGGATGCTTTAAAAATAAAAATAAAAAACAGCGCGAAAAAATACATATTTTAATCATTTTGTAATTCTTGTATTTTTTTATTTTTTTTTGCACAAAAGAGCGAACCAAAGTCCCATTTATCAGAGGCGTACCCGACACGTCAAATGTTCGCAAGACGCCCGCAAACACGGCCGCCCTCTAAAACGTGTGATGTAAAAAGGACCCCGTCTCTAAATGCTGACAAACACATATACAGTGTATTATATGATTCACACCCTTTAACTGTATTCATAGTATTTTTTTATATCTTAAAAAACAAAACATGTGAAAAATGATTTTTTTTCTCTACAAACATGGATTAGGTACATAATAATGCAAGGAAGAATATTACGACGGTTAAAAGGCAATAGGGCATAAGCGACATAAACTAAATTGTTCTGGAGAGCAGTTTAAGGTTTGACATTGCAGAAAAATGGCATAACTTTTTTATTTTTTATCATATCGTTAAAATCAAAACAGCTCTAAAATAAAAAAAAATAAAGGCATTTATTGGCATTCCTGTTAATGTGATTTTACAATGTTTTACGATTTTTTTTTATGTTACAAGTGCCTTTAGGACAATAAATGCCAAAATCTTGTCGGTTACACCAAAACGATACTTCGAAAACGCAGTTGTTTGCTTGGACATAAAGAACAACAAAAAATCATCGTAGAGCTATGGGAGTTAGCGCATCAGAAAGAGAGGAAAGTTTTAAGTAGGATAGCATTCATTACTAATTTTTGTCCAAAACGTCGCTTATTTCCTACTCGCTACTTCCTTTTAACCGTTGATTACAATTTTTTGTATGTTTTTTAGCGCTATGGTCGAACGAAAAGGGTGGTGGTATTTGACTAGCGTTTGTTGAAATAAAATAGCACAGATTCAATTGCTCTCAGGCTCTCTTGACTTGCGTTTTGATCCTAAGTTAATGGATGGTATTGGAAAATAACTTGTTAATAATCATTAAATAAAATTCATATTGTTAATTCCTGCTTCTGGTCTGGACGAAAAAGGTGTATGAATTAAATTCCTGCAATTTTTTTTATTTTTATTCAGATAAATCAGTTTGAATTTTTGTTTTGACTGATATTCTTGTTTGGTTGCTAAGGATCCTTGCCACATATACCTGCGAGGTTTGTCTCCGAAAAACAAAACTAATTCTTCATTTCATGTCGAGTCTTTCGATAATAAAATGTAAAATCTATCTTTTCTAAAATCTAAATCTAAGCGGCAAGGATATGTATCATTTGAGATTCATATCAAATGCATTCCCACAAGCAGACACGTATAATTTTGCGCTCACACATGCCGCATGTGGACCTGCAATATAAAAACCCAATTCTCAAATGGACATAAGCCCTGCAACTCTTGCCGACCTTCCCTGAAACAGGGGTGACATTGGCAAAGTGAACCATTTTTTACAGTATGGGTGGTCAGCCTCATACCAACCTATAAGTCAAGGAATATAAGTAATTAATTAAATTTGAGTATAACAAAAAAACAAATTATCACTGAACAATTAAACAGTAAAAAAATTAAAAAGCTACTAAACATATTCCATAAAAAAGTGATTTTGTTTTAAAGCCTCAGACTTAAACGCCAGCATTACAGATCAACCGCCATTTCTTTCTGTCCTTGCATACTACTTTCATTTCATCCAGAGCCATACCCTTTATCATACAAGCTCTCCTTTTATTATGACTCTGGATATCCCATTCATTCGCTATTTCGAAAATTTGGTCCATCCATACCTTTCTCGGTCTTCCTCTACCACGACATCCATTCATTTTAATTACGATATTTTTTATGATATTTTAAAAACTTATACAATTTACTATCACCTTTACCAGGTGCGCGTGCCTACTTGATTAAAAATACTGCAAACTTAAGACCTTTCAATTTTGCACCTTGTATTTTGTACTTTGTACTTTGAACTTGAGTACTTTATATTTTGGCTCGACACGCGTGCGCCCCATATTAGTTCATTACTTCACGGTTGGATCCTTAGGGGTACCTTTAAGCTTCACTTTATGATTATCAATCTAACCCTGAGTGAAGCCTTGCTAGGCTTTACCCTGCGTGAGATATATCGGTCATTACGTCGACAGCGCCTGCCTACTGGTTCCTAACCTTTTTTCGACCAAGAACCATACACATCGTTTGGCTCCGACCTGAACTACATTTTCTGTTGGGTTTCGACCAAGAACCATATTTTCTGTTGGGTGTCGACCAAGAACCATTTAACTGTTAAGTTTCGACCAAGAACCCCGTCATTGCTTGGTTCCGACCAAGAACCATATTATCTGTTGGGTTTTGACGAAGAACCACATTAACTGTTAGACTTCGACCAAGAACCATAATTATCAAATGTCGGGTTTCGATCAAAAACCCCATTTAAAGTTGAGTTTCAACCGAGAACCATATTATCTGTTGGTTTTCGAATAAGAACCATATTATCTGTTGGTTTTTGACCAAGAACCACATTTACTCTTGGGTTTCGACCAAAAACCATAATATTGTCTATTGAGTTTCGACCAAAAACCACATTTACTGTTAGGCTTTGATCAAAAACCACATTTACTCTTGGGTTTCGACCAAAAACCATACTATTGTCTATTGAGTTTCGACCAACAACCACATTTACTGTTGGGTTTCGACCAAGAACCAAAACTTTTGAAGTACAACTTTTGCTGTGACTTTTTTGTGGATCAGAAACTTCCTACGAGTTTTGTTTTGACCTAGGGCGCTTTTTACTGAGAGATAAACGAGTCTCTAAAAAATCATGAATTCATTTTAAAGAATGAAAAAAAACGGATTTTACTGACCGTGCAAAAGAGAAGAACGATTTTCTCTACGTTTCGTCGGAGTTATATACGACGTCCTCAGGAGACGTGTGTCTTCTACTACTTGGCCATCTGGGGTCGGCGGACCACCGGTTGGGCATCACTTGCCCACAGGCTGGTAGGCGACAAGTACGCTGCGTGAATAGGGAATGAGGTTGGTTCATTAGACGGTGCCGAGCAGGACTGCTTGCGGTACCAGAGACGCTTTATTTATACATGCAAAAAAGGATGCCCTCCCCTCCTGCCTGTGCGAGATAAAGCTGTCATTGTGTGAGAGAAAGTAGACAGAACTTTGTGGTTATTGATGTACAGAAAAATACTAAAAAGGGATAGACAATTTGTAATGTTTTCTCATAAAGCTCTTGCCATCTTATATTATGTAAAAAAAATTTAACCAATGAAAATTATTCAAGCGCATTGTCTGATGATATAACTGTTCCTTGATTTATAGGTTGGTATGCGGCTGACCACCCATCCTGTAAAAAATGGTTCACTTTGCCAATGTCACCCCTTTTACAGGGAAGGACGGCAAGAGTTGCAGGGTGTATGTCCATTTGAGATTTGGTTTTTATGTTGTAGGTTCGCATGAGGCATGTGCAAGCGCGAACTTGTACGTGTCTGGTTGTGAGAATGCGTGTAATGTGAATCTCCAATGTAACATATCTTTGCAACTAAGATAAGATTAGTCTGATTTTCGATATTTGTTTTACTGAGTATATTGTAAACAAATTCAAGGTTTCTTCGTCGAAGACTATGCTTATGAGTTTTTGTAAATCATTTTATGATGCAAAATGGAGATTTAAAAAAAATACATCTTATCAGTCTAGGATTTTTTATCTTCGATACTTGATTAGACACATTCTTAGGTCGTTCAGCCATAGAATCGGTGTATTGTAATCTTATATAATCTAAGTTGCAAAGATATACTACATTAGAGATTCACATTATATGCATTCTCACAAGCAGACACGTACGAGTTCGCTTGCACATGCCGCATGTGAACCTACAACATAAAAGCCCAAATCTCAAATGGACATACATACACCCTGCAACTCTTGCCGTCCTTCCCTGAAACAGGGGTGATATTGGCAAAGTGAACCATTTCTACAGCATGGGTGGTCAGCCGCATACCAACCTATAAGTCAAGGAACATACACAACATTTTTTTTTTTTTTAAATCAATAAATTTACGTATGGACATAAAAACTAAAACAGAAAACAAATTCCAGTTTAATTAAAACTAGCCGCCAACATTACATTAACATATTCTGATAACAATATGTATCTGTATATTTAAAGCAAGATATTCTGATTTTTTTATTCGACAATCTTAATAATTGATGATTTTATTAATTTATGTATTTTTTAATAAAAACAACTGTTTTTGTGCTTCTCCTCCTTTTTTGATAATATTTGTAAAATATTTCACACAGAATTCCGTTTACCGCCAGACTACGTTTATGTACCAACACAAAATACCGACACCCGAAATAATCTTTAATACGAAAGCAACATGAAGAAGTGTTTGTTCTAATATCTCGTAGGGGGCGAATTCTGTTTCTACATATTAAAAAGAGCGCCGCTACCAAATGGGATGGGGCATCTCCATACAGTCCACTGGCCACAGAATATTGGGTACGTGTTCAAACAAAATCATGCTGACGTCACCCAAGGAGGCGGCTGGTGGGGATTTTGACCATTCGTAGTCTAGTGGTTAGCGCATCGGATTTGATATCAGAAGGTTGTGTGCTTGATTCCCATTCATAGGAAAAAAGCGAAATAATTCAAGTATGATATCCAAGTATGATTTCCTTGACTCATAGGGTGGTATGAGGTTGGCCACCCATACTGTAGAAAATGGTTCACTTTACCAATGAAGGTCGGCAAAAGTTTTAAAAGGCTTATGTTCATTTCAGTTTTGGATTTTATTTGTAAGGACCCATTCAGCATTTGTAAGCGCGAACTACACGTGTTTGTTTGTGGGCATACATTTGAGAGACATAAATTTTAATATATCTCTGCAATTTAGATTATATATTATTGATCTACTTAGTAGTACCTACATTTTACTAGACTGGTCATAAGATTAAAAAAGGCTAGAAATGAGTGTACCTTGAGTTGGAGCTCACAAAAGACTCTTGAGGTGTAATTGGATAGTAGTTTTCAAAGAACTGATCAGCTCAATTAGTATGTTTCTCTTTCATATTCAGTGAATATATATTTTGATTGTATTTGTGTCTCACAGCTGTGTTAAGCATTTTTTCGATTGTCCATTTTGAGTCAAGTGATAATATAAATAAAAAAAAATGAATGAGTTTATGCTGGGGAAATATTTTTTCTTCATTTAACATTTTATAGCTTGTGTTCACTTTTAAAGAATGCGTCATTTTATATATATAAGTAATAGGTCATCAATAGTGGAGTATAATTTTTTTAAATTTTGAAAAGATTTTTGTGAAACACTGTGGAAATTCATTTTAAAAAATTGATTATTTTTCAATAAAAATTAAAAAATAAAAGAAATTAAAAACTTTGTTTTATTCCACTTTTATTGTTTTTGAGTATGTTACAAACGTTTTCGGAATACCTTCCATCATCGGGTAACAACAATTGTTACCCGATGATGGAAGGTATTCCGAAAACGTTTGTAACATACTCAAAAACAATAAAAGTGGAATAAAACAAAGTTTTTAATTTCTTTTATTTTTTAATTTTTATTGAAAAATAATCAATTTTTTTAAGTATAAAAGGGTTACTGAAAAAAACTTTTTATCACTGTTAAATAAAGCATCAGACGTTGATGCGTTTTTTTTACAAATATTTCTTTTGCATCCTTGCTTTCAACCTCCACCAGCCGCCACTGGGTGTCACCCCCGTTCAAGAGAAAATATTCATGGTCGATTAAAAAATCTCTCGCGTCCACACTTTCTTTGTTGCGATAGCCCGCCCAGTTTTTTTTTACCCACGTATATTTTTAGGGAAAATATCCATTTTTTTCGGGTAATGGATGACCCCTACAAAAATGCCAAAAGTGCTGTTTCATAAATGGGCACCCGTCCAGGTTCGGTTTTCGGCCAGCAAGCCAGTTTTTTAAACGGAAAATTGTTTTTTTAGTGATGCTGCTAAATATGTATCGGAAGTAGTATATGAGAAAAAAATATATAAGCATTGCCAAGCCTCTGATTTCAAACAAAATATTAAAATTGCAATTGATCGCTATTTAACACTTAAATGATTCATGTATGTGTTTTGATTCATGTAAGTTCCTTGACTTATAGATTGGTATGCTGCTGACTACCCATGCTGTAAAAATGGTTCACTTTGCCAATGTCACCCCTGTATCAGGGAAGGTCGGCAAAAGTTGTAGGGTGTATGTGCATTTGAGGTTTGGATTTTATTTGTAAGTACACATTCAGAATTTGTTAGCGGTAACTACACGTGTTTGTGGGCATGCATTTAAAATGAGCTTTAAATGTTAATATATCTTTGCAACTTAGATTATTATTATCGTATTTCGTATTCTCTGTAAAGTGAATTATTTCAACAATATTTGGAGAAAAAAATATTTTCAAATAAATTAAGTTATTGGGAATGGTGTTTGACATACTCATAAATAATTGTAAAAAAACTCGCGTGTAGAATTTCAAGATGAGAGTATTGAAATTCAAGTTTTCAAAAAGTTTAGAAAATTGAAAAAACAAATCGATTTACACGAAACGTGATTTTGAAGAACGAGGGAAAAATGGCAGACTTGAATGTGGTATAAACAAGTCAAAATGACGTAGGTATGCATTATTTATGAATGTTTGCACGACATGTCTGGCCTGGTGGTGAAATATAAATGTGATGTGTAAATTGTCTGGTTTTAAAATTTCAATGTCTTGATTTGAAATATCTCTGTCTAGGTAAGCAAGAAAGAGATTTCATTAAAATGAGCATGTTTACTTATAGAAGCATTAATTTAGATCATGTATTTGAATTGTAAGATGCTGTTTCTGTTTAAAATGGAATGTTCTAGGACAAGGGTGATAAAACTTGGATTGTTGGCGATCTACCTCAATATGGTTAGACTACGATCGATCAACTCTGTGAGGCTGCATGTATGTGTGATGCAGGATTATAGTCTAGGTAGAGTGTATCGTGACATACATAGATATTAGTTTTCCGCACAATACGCATTTTTTCAGTCAAGGTTAAGACTACATAGTTCAATTGTCAACCCAGCGAAGAGTCCAAAACTTGTTTTCGTGTCTACAATCTTTAATCTAGGTTGCAAAGATATATTACATTCAAGATTCATACTAAATGCATTCTCGCAAGCAAACACGTATTAGTTCGCGCTTATACATGCCGAATGTGGACTTACAACATGAATACTCAATCTCAAATCAACATAAGCCCTGCAGCTCTTGCCGACTTTACCTGGAACAGGGGTGACATTGGCAAAGTATACCATTTTTATATTATGGATGGTCAGCCCTATACCAGCCTATAAGTTAAGGAAGGTATTCTGCTGGCTGCTGGGAATCACTTTCCGATTATGAATCTTAATTTTTAACCAGTAGCCTACGGACTGGTCAATGTAAGGCATGCGTATTTTGTTTACGTCTGTCTTAATTTCAAGGTAGGTATGAAATGTCTAGATAATTAATGTCTTTGCGAGGTATAAAATGTCTGTGTCTAGCCAGAACTTCAAGCTACTTAGACATATATTGAATGAATTATGTAAAGACTTTTTGGAAACATGACTATTGATGGTTATCTTTGATGTCGGTATCAAACTGTCTGGCAAAGCAAAAAATATATTCGCTGGAGGAGTCAATATATTCGATATATTATTATGTTGATGGCAAAAACTATCTGAGCGAGCGGAATAATTCGAAGTGTTTTTTTTTTATTTATCAGAAATCTTTATTTATTTGCAAATAAATTATAATTTATCGATGGAACTTTAAACCTTAAATAATGTTTTACTAATTAGTATTTAAAAACAAAATGTTTAAAGGAAATAAATTAAGGTACAGACTTATTTACAACAAAAATGTAAGGAAAATATGCAATGAATTATTTATACCACTTTGGTTAACAAATTAAATATGAATTATCAAACATAATTTTCACAGAGCAAGGATTCTACCTTTGTTCTAATTTGTTGTCTATTTGAAACCCCAAATAAATACCGGGAAGGTGCAGGTACCTACTCAGCCTTAACAAGAAATGAGAACCAGCCCACCCGAAAGCTGGGAACCGCCACTTCAACTGAAAGTGATTGATGTGAGGTCGGCGCCCTTACCTTAAAAATAAATAGATTCCGAATCACTACATGCGACCCCTTCGAAGATAACGCAGGCAAGAAGTTACACTGTATGCGTAGCTTAGCTGCGATTGCGATCGACGAGTTTTGCTAATACCACCTCAGTTTGAAAAGAAAGTGAAAAATGTTAAAGGATTTAATTTATTTTTGACAGTAATATGTCTTACATTTATGTATGTTTACGAGTTTATGAACTTACGAGTGATGGCTTATGGACTTGCATTAAATATGAATCTCCATTGTTTAAGTACGTTTGCAACCAGATTTTAATTTAAAGTGTTGCTTAAGTATTTAATGCTTAAATTTTATTTAATGTTGGTATAAAATTAACATTTCTTTTTATTAGTAATGAATAAGTGAAACTCTCTAAGATTGGATGGTTTCAAGTAAGATACGATCCCTAAATGTACTGCGAAATAAAATCCAAAATCTACACAGACCCTATCGCTTAGCATCAGGCTTAAATGAATAGTTTTGCAAGGTTCACCGCCATGTTAAGCATTCAAAAGCACTTACCCGTCTGCAAATAATTAATGAGACCTTAACGTTTTTCAACGCTTACAGCTCCTCCTGACGAAGACAGTGTACAAGATCTTTAAGATGGTAGGAAAGTTGGAAGTAGTAAGTGGAAAGTGCTGTGTAGCAGTAGCGAAGGGTGCCATACAGGCCGATTCCCATCGGTTTCCCGTTTAAAATAAGGCAAAAATGATAATAAAGTAAACTGCATGGTTTCGATGGGGGAAAAATACGTATTGTTTCTTTGGTTTTTATTGTACTTTTTTACTTTGTGCCTATATTTTTTAACTACTTTGTTGCATCATTTTAAAAGGGAAGCCCATGGGAACCGGCTTGAATGGCACCCTTCGCCACTGCTGTGTATAAAGATGTGAGTGGTATTTTTTTTCCAAGTAGTTCGTGGTTTGTGGTAAGAAGTTAAGACAGAAATACAACTAACCTGCACATATCTATATCTAAATCTAAGTTGCAAAGATATGTATCATTTGAGATTCATATTGAATGCATTCCCATGAGCAGACACGCATAATTTTGCGCTCACACATGCCGCATGTGGACCTACAATATAAAAAAACCCAATCTCAAATGAACATAAGCCTTGAAACTCTTGCCGACCTTCCCTGAAACAGGGGTGACATTGGCAAAGTGAACCATTTTGTACAGTATGGGTGGTACCTTCTAATAATTAGTTTACTAACTGTGAGAAGTTACTCCCAATAAAATGTTTTATCCACGATTTCTCAAATCAGTGAATCAGCACTTATGTAGGTACTCTGTCTTACTTTTAAGGTGCTGTATGCAAAGATAATGCAAAAGTAGATTTTTTTTCCGAGTAGAACCTACATATTTTAACTAAGGCCCTGTGTTTTCAACGTTAGCATAGCTATATACTAAATGGCAAAAAGAAACATTTTTACAGCATTTGTGATCAGCCTCATAACTAAGATTGACCGGTCCGCAGTATAGTGGTTAACACTTCTGACTCGTAAATGAAAGGTTGTGGGTTCGAATCCCGGTGTAGCACAAAAAAAAATACTATTTATATTTTCAAATATGCTCTTTGCTTGGTGAAAAAAAAATCATATACCTTTACCAAAGACTGGTCACTAAAGATCCATCCAGCCTTACAGCAACTGGGTCTTGCTTGAGAATTGTCGTTTTCTACAGCGACAACCAAGCTCGCAGAAGACTCTTGAGGAGCGATACACACAAAAATAGCGCGCACCAAATAAAACAGCCTAACTTTTTTTTTTTTGTGTCTTTTTGAAGTCTCTGGAATTATCAGTACCTACCCGTGTCATTGTCTGAATCTGCAAACTTACCTATAAGACAAGGAGCCTCCATAAAAAGACGCATGAAAAGAGTGTATCCTGGCGATGTTGGTAACGAGCATAAAGTAAGTTCTCAAACAGCGGTTTTTCGAATATCTGGAATGATTTATTTTTTTATTTTGTAAACAGTTATATTCTACTGTTTTCGTCAGAACTCATTTTTAGGCTAACACAGTCTTGTTGCGTTTGAAGTAGTTGAATTGAGGGTATTGGGTGATAGTGAGCCTTCGCGTTTAATCTTTGGAGGAGGAGGTAGCTGGGTGGGAAGGTGGAAGAAGGCAGGATGTGGGCTGAGACGTGTCAGTATTGCGCGCCTTTTTCACAGACGCTGATCTCTTATTCAGTCCTGATATGGCTGGAGGTTTATTCTATTTAAAGTAGACTGGAGGCGTAGAGTGAAAAAAAATAATGTCTTAATAAAAAATGGAAAGGAATATTCAATAAAATATATAAGGATTACTATTATTGATAATTAAATATGTTTTAATGCGAATTATGATGATGATCCTTGAAGTACTCGTTTGTTTAGTCAAAAGAACGTTTGAACATTTTGAATGGGAAAAAGAAAAGATTAAATTATTTGACTACCTGAGGATGACCATATTGGTCGAAAACGTTTGTAGTATAATTTAAAATTTAATTTTTAAATATATTACATTATTTGTGAAATATAAACAGTGTTTTAAAGTTTAACAAGGTGTTATTTAATTTTAATTGAATAACAATCGAAAAAACATGAATTTTCACTGTGTTAATACACAAACCATAAAAAAAAAACATAAAAAATATAATTAAATTATTGAACTGAGAATATTGACAATAAAAACTCAATGAAGATTAATATAAATAAAAAATTAGGATGATTTTTTTGGTGAGCGCTATTTTCGTTTAAGGCACACTTCAAGAGCCCTCATCAAACATGGTCGTGACGATAAAAGCATCAATTTTCATGCGTTGACTAACAGGTTGGTATGAGGCTGACTACGTATACTGTAAAAAATTGTTCACATTGCCAATGTCACCCCTGTTTCAGGGAAGATCGGCAAGATTTGCAGGACTTATGTTATTTGAGATTGGGGTTTTATAATGTATGTCCACATGCGGCATATGTAAGTGCGAACTTATACGTGTCTGCTTCTGCATCTTAAATTTATTACATCTTTGAAACTTACATTATATATTTTTATAGGAGACACACATATCACTGTTACAATATTTTTATGCTAGTTTGGAAAATATACCCACAAACTTTTCATTACGAGTCTGAATCATACCCCAGTAGTTGTAAACTGTTCTATAAGATATTTACACCCACTCTAGATGCCTCTTTGTTTCCTCACTTTGCCTTCCTCCGCTTCCGTATGCACCTGGCCTCAGTCGAGATAACGCCTCAGGATGACTTTTATCGCCTACCTCATTTTTCCTTTTGGGTCCTCACCGCGTCTCCTGCCCGCGGGCATCCATCTGATATGCACGTAAGAGAATGCGACTCTTTACGCCCGTAAATCTCAGAGTCATTATTTGGAAATGGATAGAATCTTTTTGAATCCAAATGGGAATGCGGAGAATTCTTAAAGAATAAGGAGAAACTAAGTACATTTTCTTTTTAGAACAAGGAAGAATAACTCCTGAGTATATTCAGTGTGAATATTTTATTTTAATCTAATCTAAGCTGCAAATATATGCGACATTGAGAATTCGCAATATATGCATTTTTACAAGCAAAGACGTATAAGTTCGCGCTTGTACATGCCGGATGTGAACCTACAACATAAATACCAGAATCTCAAATGAAAATAAACCCTGTAACTCTTGCCGACCATCCCTTAAAACTGCGGTGACATTGGCAAAGTGAAAATTTTCTACAGCATGCGTGGTCAGCCACATACCAACCTATAAGTCAAGGAAGATATACTTCTATTTCTTACTTCTCTTGATTTACTTCAAATAAAATAATGAAAAGCAGTTGCAAACAGCACTCATTTAGGGTAACTTCTTCTTTGACGATATTTTGGAAGGAAATATTTACATAAAATGCGAAGTCATGAAAGATTAATGCATTTTTTATGTGTTTAAATGCCTGAGCGTTATCGGACTTTATTTATTCACCATCAGAGCTAAGCTTTAATTTTTTTTTTTTTTTAAGAAATCCTGTGCGGGAGACTCCCTAGATTCTAAAGACTCTAAGGAGTCTCTAGACACTTGTTGTAGTGCCGCAGAGGTGTACGAGCTTGGTCGTCGCTACAAAGCGCCAATACTCAAGCAAGACCCAGTTGCTGTAAGGCTGGATGGACCTTTGGTGACCGGTCAATATTAAAGGTTTATGAATTTTTCAACCCAGCAAAGAGCACATTCGAAATATAAATGGTCTATTTTTGTGCTCCGCCGGGATCCGAATCCACAACCTTCCATTTACGAGTCCGAAGTGTTGCCACTACGGACTACGGACCGGTCCAAGAATATTAGAAACCAATTTTAGAATATTAGAAACATTATTTTCTAATTTTAATTAAAAATAACTTATTTCATACAAACACAGTTCTATTTTCCAATTTTTGAGTTAAATTGCCTAGAAGCGCTATCGGACTTTAACCGTCCATCATCAGAGGCTAACTGAGGTAAAAACAAAAGGATCAAAATTCAATGTAGGAAAGACAAAGTGGGTGGAGTTTTTCGGGCAGGTACTGATGATGATAATGGTTTCTTTATCAGCGCCGTTTCGTAACTCTATGTCACTCCAAGGGCGCAAGTAGGTACTGCTAGAAGGGGAGAAGGACTAGGTATATGTTTGTTATTAATACATTATTTTCTAAATATAAAATTGCTACAAAGCATGAACAATCAACTGTTATGACGAGCAGTTGGCGGGTATTGATCGTTTGACAGCAAAAAATTAACTGCTTAGGTGTCGCGCCAAGCCGAGTCGAAGGACCGAGAGTTTTTTTCCCGCAAAAAATCACAATATTAGCAGCTCCGCGCTGTCACCACCAGACTTCGGTTCATCCACTTAATGTGCAATGCTGCTTTGATCAAAATATAGAATAAAAGTTTTCCGATGAAAAAGCCCCGGAGGTGACAAAAACTATGAAAGCTCAATCAATTAGGACAAAAATCTTGTACCACGAGCTTTCTCCCATTGAAACTGTAACTTAGGTTAATGAATTACATTTAAGACTTGAATGAGTTACTGTAATTAAAAAAAAAGTAAGTAAGAAAAAGCAACTGAAGCGACTGCAGTCGGTCCATAATCCTGCAGCTATAATCTATAATCTAAGTGGCAAAGATATATTAACATTCAAAACTCATATCAAATGCATGCCCAAAAAAACAGAAACGTGTCCATTCGCGCTTACAAATGCTGAATGTGTACCTTCAAATTAAAACCAAACCTCAAATGAACATCAACCCTGTAACTTTTACCAAACTTCCCTGACATTGATAAAATGACCCATTTCTTATGGTATGGGTGGTCAGCCTCATAGCAAACTATAAGTCAAGGAAGCAGCGAGGCATATATTTGGCCATGCTGCAGATATGTAAGTTTTTTTAACCAACCTATAAGAAAAATAATCCATCAGTGTTAACTCATATGAGAATCATCAACAATTCTGGGCTCTTACATAAGCTTGCATAATGCTTTGATAAGCTATCCGTAGCTGACGTCACAATACGTCCACGACTTTTTCTAAATTAATTTGTGTACCATGTTTTTTTGGAATGCACTCAGGAGTGACCAACACTTTTGCAAATGCGTCTCCACTCTCCACTAACAATTTGCGTCAATTAACTTTACACTTTTGAATTTCATACATCAGAGCCGATCTACGAAGAGGGACAAGTCCAGGGCTGGAAGTCTCATCCCCACGGTAAGTCTCACCAACCGAATATCGGTAATATTTGTATGAAGATCTATCAATCCAAGATGGCCGCAAGTGGACAGCTGATTAGTCTCCATACAAATATTACCGATATTCGGTAGGTAAGAATTACTGTGTTGATGAGATTTCCAGCCCAGGAGTGAATGGAGTCAAGCCTAGCAAACTTTCGTAAGCTTAAAAAAAGAAAATAAATTTGAAATACGATCACGTTTCAGTGTTGGGGGGGAAGAGAGAGAGGGAGACAGAGAAAGTCCCCCCAATCGACAAAGAAAGAAAATTAATGACGTAATGAATCAATGGTTTGAAGCAGAGACTTTGCGAGATAAAAAAGAGATACGTCAGGGGTGGATGGAGAAGGGGCAGGGATTGGTGGGGTGGAGGAAAAAATAAGACGTCGCCTTGACAAAGACAAAGGGGATAATAGTTCGGCGGATGGATTCGCCGTCTTAGAGCAGTTACAGACGAGGATGTCGGGTCAGTGGTAAATCGAAAATAACAAGTTGTAAGTGATAGAAACTTAGTGGTTATAAGTATGCAGGTGAAAATACTTAAATAAAATCTCATGAGCATTAAAAATATCTTTGTTAGTTCTAACGATGGTGATATTTTCGGTTTCTCGATATTATTCTTAAATTAGCTTTTTCACATTTTTTGAAGTTAGTGCATTTATGGAGCGAATTTTTTCGTCGTTGTGGAAAACGTTGTTTTATTTTCACAGTTTCTTTGAGTTAACTTACCATGGCGCTTTCAGAATTTATCCGTTCATCTTCAGAGGTTGAAAAACAAAAAGTTCAAAATTCAGAGCAGGGCAAAGAAAGTGGGTGGGTTTCTTCCTTTTTTTAATATCTAGTATTTACTTATGTATATGTTTAAGGCCGTAAAGAGCCCCAAAAAAATTAAAATTAAAAAGATCCGTTCCACCTATGAATCTATGACTGTTTTCTGTTCAAAAAATGACATTAAAATGTTTTTGGTTCCACGATTTCAATGTTTAAAGTAGTTTAATTAAGTTTTGATAACAGCCTGCTACTAATCACTTACCACTTGCAAGATATCCACGTCTGTTGGAGCCCTTAGAAATGTTGTTTCCCTGGGAAGTCTCCTAAGACAATGGTCCGCACGACTACAGAATACCTTCCTTTGTTTGCTTTTAGTTCACTGAGTGGTCAAATGAGAAATGGACTTATATCGGATTATCACCAAAGTCCAAATGAACATCAACGTACTTACTTACTTTGAGTTTTTTTCTCGAAACGAACACGCCTCATGGATTTCCTTGAAAGTGTTCCGAGACAAACAAACAGACAGTATGCCTCACATATTTCTATAATCTAAGTTGCAAAGATATATTTACATTTATCATTCATATTAAATGCTTACTTACAAACAGACTTGTGTAAGTCCACGCTTACAAATGGTGCATGTAATGCATTTAATAATAATAATGGTAATAGGATTTTTTATTTAGTGAGCGCTGATTTTATGTGAGTAATACTTCAAGAGCCCTTTACAAGCTTTGTCGTTGCTATTGAAAGCGACCATTCTCAAGCCAGACCCAGTTTTTGTAAGGCTGGATGGACCATAGGTGACCTTTGGTAAAGGTTTATGAATTTTCCAGTCGAGCGAAGAGCATATTTGAAAATAGAAATGGAATATTTTATGTGCTACGCCGGGATTCGTACCTACGACCTTCCATTTACGAGCCCAAAGCGCTAGCCACTAGACTTTGAACTGATTATATGGACGTGTAAGTGATTATAATATGCTCGTGTAATGAATGATCATTGATTATACAAAGCTATATTTTTTTAAGTGTCTAATGAGTAATGAGCCTTTAGGTGAAATTAAAGCAACACACATAGTAAGTTCTAGGTCAGAGGCGTGTCCGTGACTCTGAAAAAGTGCTTCATTGATGTTTCCGAAGGTAATGAGTAAAACACAATATAAATATTTGTATATAAAGTTTGCAAAACTCTCGAACATGGACCTAACTATTTAAATAAATTAAATCAACTTGTCGACAAACTGTCCCTCTAATATTCTATGTAAATAGCAAACTAGCTTTTACGATTTTCGTACTAAAGTTATTCGGGGTGAATTTGACACCAGGTGCGAAACCTCTATAAATGATAAACACAAATATAGTTCTACGCCTCTACGACATAAGGCCTATTTTCATGTGACCTCTATTGTTCAAGAGTTGACTGTACTACAAGTATAAATCTTTACGTTTAAACTCGACCATAGCTCTTATAAAAATGTATGGAGACTTAAACGCTCACTAGATGGAATGTTTTAGTTTCCTCATATTTCTTGTGAATTGCTACGGTAGTTTTATACAGTCAAATAATGTATGGTAATATAATATTATGGAATATGTACGTGTTTTGAGTCAAGCGTCTAAATTTAAGGTAATGGACTTTGAAAGTAATATTTATAGACAAAAACAGTCCCAAGCTGTTGGAGAGCTTTTGAATAAATGCGCTGTTTTATTGAAAAAAAGATATTCAACCTTATTCATAAAAATGTTTTCATTTTTATAGTAGTATTTCCAATACTAATAAGTTGGTTTTAATCTGATTTTAGGCTCAACCAGGCTGATGGAGTTTATAATTAGTATTTAAGTGTAGACGGATGTAACCAAAATCCTTTATTATATTACCCTTCGTCGTCGTCATTCGTCGTCGAGTTTCGATTTTCAAAATCAATGCCATCACAGCAGATGAAACACATTCATGCTCTATAGCAAATTAATTTTTGTATATATGCTGCAATGCGGCGAGCTTACGCGTGTGTGTTTACAAATGTATGAAAACTTTTAGGAATTAATCTGTTTGTTCATACTAAAAATGTATGGAACAATATTGACATCTAGCGGCAAAACGTAAAAGTTTTTTTTACATTTTCTTTTATTTCATGCAAATTAAAAATAAAAAAAAAGCCAAATAAAAATGGATTTCAATCTGTAATCTAAGTTGCAAACATATATAACATTTGAGATTCATATTACATGCATTCTTACGAGCAGACATGTATAAGTTCTAATCTAATCTAATCTAAGCTGCAAAGATATATATCATTTAAGATTTATATTAAATGCATTCCCACAAGCAGATATGTATAAGTTCCCGCTTACATATGCTGCATGTGTACTTACAACATAACAGCCCATTCCAAATGAACATAAGCCCTGCAACTCTTGCCAACCTTCCCTGAAACAAAGGTGAATTTGCAAAGTAAACCATTTTTTAAAGTATGGGTGGTCAGCCTCATACCAACCTATAAGTCAAGAAAATTATTTTGTGTATTTCTTTACTTAATCTAAGTTGCAAAGATACATACCATTTAAGATTCATATTAAATGCATTCCCACACGCAGACAGGTACAAGTTCACGCTTACAAATGCCCAATGTGGACTTGCAAAATAAAAAAACTAATCTCAAATGAACATAAGCCCTGCAACTTTTGCCGACTTTTCCTCAAACAGAGATAAAATTTGCATGGTAAACCATTGCTTACAGTATGGGTGGTCAGCCACATACTAACCTTTTAGTCAAGGAAATTATTTTGTTTAGTTCTATAATCTAAGTTGCAAAGATACATACCATTTGAGATTCATATTAAATGCATTCCCACAAGCAGACAGGTACAAGTTCACGCTTACAAATGCCCAATGTGGACTTGCAAAATAAAAAAAACTAATCTCAAATGAACATAAGCCCTGCAACTCTTGCCGACTTTTCCTCAAACAGAGATAAAATTTGCATTGTGAACCATTGCTTACAGTATGGGTGGTCAGCCACATACTAACCTTTTAGTCAAGGAAATTAATTTGTTTAGTTCATTAATCTAAGTTGCAAAGATACATACCATTTGAGATTCATATTAAATGCATTCCCACAAGCAGACAGGTATAAGTTCGCGCTTACAAATGCCCCATGTGGACTTATAAAATAAAAAACTAATCTTAAATGAACATAAGCCCTGCAACTCTTGCCGACTTTTCCTCAAACAGAGATAAAATTTTCATTGTAAAACAATCTTACAGTATGGGTGGTCAGCCACATACTAACCTATAAGTCAAGGAAATTATTTTATTAAGTTCTATAATCTAAGTTGCAAAGATACATACCATTTGAGATTCATATTAAATGCATTCCCACAAGCAGACAGGTATAAGTTCGCGCTTACAAAAGCCCCATGTGGACTTATAAAATAAAAAACTAATCTCAAATGAACATAAGCCCTTCAACTCTTGCCGACTTTTCCTCAAACAGAGATAAAATTTTCATTGTAAACCATTCTTACAGTATGGGTGGTCAGCCACATACTAACCTATAAGTCAAGGAAATTATTTTATTAAGTTCTATAATCTAAGTTGCAAAGATACATACCATTTGAGATTCATATTAAATGCATTCCCACAAGCAGACAGGTACAAGTTCACGCTTACAAATGCCCAATGTGGACTTGCAAAATAAAAAAACTAATCTCAAATGAACATAAGCCCTGCAACTTTTGCCGACTTTTCCTCAAACAGAGATAAAATTTGCATGGTAAACCATTGCTTACAGTATGGGTGGTCAGCCACATACTAACCTTTTAGTCAAGGAAATTATTTTGTTTAGTTCTATAATCTAAGTTGCAAAGATACATACCATTTGAGATTCATATAAAATGCATTCCCACAAGCAGACAGGTACAAGTTTACGCTTACAAATGCCCAATGTGGACTTGCAAAATAAAAAAAACTAATCTCAAATGAACATAAGCCCTGCAACTCTTGCCGACTTTTCCTCAAACAGAGATAAAATTTGCATTGTGAACCATTGCTTACAGTATGGGTGGTCAGCCACATACTAACCTTTTAGTCAAGGAAATTATTTTGTTTAGTTCATTAATCTAAGTTGCAAGATACATACCATTTGAGATTCATATTAAATGCATTCCCACTAGCAGACAGGTATAAGTTCGCGCTTACAAATGCCCCATGTGGACTTATAAAATAAAAAACTAATCTCAAATGAACATAAGCCCTGCAACTCTTGCCGACTTTTCCTCAAACAGAGATAAAATTTGCATTGTGAACCATTGCTTACAGTATGGGTGGTCAGCCACATACTAACCTTTTAGTCAAGGAAATTATTTTGTTTAGTTCATTAATCTAAGTTGCAAGATACATACCATTTGAGATTCATATTAAATGCATTCCCACTAACAGACAGGTATAAGTTCGCGCTTACAAATGCCCCATGTGGACTTATAAAATAAAAAACTAATCTCAAATGAACATAAGCCCTGCAACTCTTGCCGACTTTTCCTCAAACAGAGATAAAATTTGCATGGTGAACCATTGCTTACAGTATGGGTGGTCAGCCACATACTAACCTTTTAGTCAAGGAAATTATTTTGTTTAGTTCTTTAATCTAAGTTGCAAAGATACATACCATTTGAGATTCATATTAAATGCATTCCCACAAGCAGACAGGTATAAGTTCGCGCTTACAAATGCCCCATGTAGACTTGTAAGGGGTGATGTCGGTAGCGAGTTCTACTGAAGGTATCTAGCATCCAACACCACTCCTTGGTTGTTGTGGAGGTAAACAAAAACACTTGATGGACAAACTTGATTTTAATATTTAGCAGAGATTACACAGTATTGTATTATAAAATATTATTGAGAATATATTATAATAGGGTTGAATATTATTAAGAATATTATAACTGAGTGGATTCGAGCGTGGAGAATGTGACAGTGACGGGGATGCGTCTTAACGAGTTGACAGTCGATCGCGGAGTGCAGTGCGTGTCGGGCGGTGGTCATTCCCAAGATGGCGACAGCGAGTGGTCTTTCTTCGTGACCATATATGGTAATGAATTGCACTCTCTGTGACCATATATGGTAATGAATTTCACCGTCCAACGATGATGACGTCACATTGTATGTGACGCATGGACTGCAACTGTAATCAGACTACATAGAACGAAATGTGTTGTAAGTATGTTCACCACAGGTACCCCCTTCCCAGCGATTCAGATCGCGATAAAGGTAGAGATACATAGATGGGAATTTGTCTCGTCAGCAGTATGCGTCTGGTTGGATGATCAGACTTCTGCCAAATTCTCGTAGTCCATGGGTCGTGAAGATGGTGAGGAGGATAACCACAATGATGAAAATGGTTATTGTGATTGTCTCCGAGTCGTTGTCCTTCCTCTTAGCTGGCCTGCTTGTCCCGATCCTCATTGACGGATCTTCGGTAGAGGCTGCTGGGTTTTCTCCAGGATCCGGAGCTGTGTCAGGACATCGTTTTTCACTTGTCTCCGGCATTTCCTCCACACTAGGTAAACACCAATGCTGAAGCACAAAATACATATTATGATTAATATTGAAAGGGTTAAACGATGCGTTGTCCTGTGAGCGCTGGTTTCAGCTGCTCCGGCTGCGGTCTGTGCGATGACTAGCTCTTCTTTGCTGGATGTTGATCCCATGTTGATTTGTTGAAGACTGCTAGTGAACTGACACATTGACAATTATTTGAGTCATTATGTGATGCGTCACTATGATCAGTTTGCGATATTTTGGATTGTGCAATTGAGTTGGCTGATGAGTGTTTCATTTTAGCTGATGTTGCATGTTGCGAAAATATCGACTTTGGACTCTTGGTGAGTGACCTGATGTTGTCTTTGTATTTTGTGCCTTTTGCAGGGGTTGTCAACAGTAATAAAATGATGAAAAATGTATGTATGCGTTGTTTACACATCAAGCCTGTCAGGAAATTTTACTCTTCTTCCAGATTTTGTGGTTACGATTTTCTTGGAGGTTTGTTCTGGAAGGTTGGCTGGTTTTTCCGTGCTGGGGCTTGTTGGTGTTGTGATTACTCGTGCTTCCTCGCCCGTTGTGATGTAGGCGGGTTTGAGTCTATCAACAGTGACTGTAATATCTTTGCCGTTTTTCCGTATGACGAAAGTTCTGTTGTTGCGCTTAATCACTTCATAAGGTCCTTCATAAGGCGATTGTAGAGGCTTTTTCACAGTGTCGTCACGTAGAAAAACATGTGTGGTTGTAGTAAGGTTTTTGAAAATGAAACTCTTCTTTTCCCCGTGGTGCGTTCCGGGTACTGGGCGTACGTTTTCAAAGTGCTGTCGCAGGATGTGTGCGAAACCGTGAGCATTTTCTTGTTGTTTGCTGTCAGAGCCAAGGAAGTCGCCGGGTAGGCGTAGAGGTGTGCCATACACAAGTTCTGCTGGCGTTGCTTGTAGATCTTCTCTCCATGCTGCTCGAATACCCATGAGCACTGTTGGGAGTGTCTGTGTCCATCGCTCATTTTCATGACATTTTATTGCTGCCTTGAGTTGTCGATGAAGACGCTCTACCATGCCATTTGCTGCTGGATGGTAGGCGGTTGTGTGAATTCGAGTTGTACCAGTCAGGTTATTCAGTTGCCTGAACAGGTTTGATTCGAATTGCTTTCCTTGGTCTGTGGTGATTCTACGAGGGGCTCCAAATCTTGTGATCCAGCCATCGTAGAATACTCGTGCTACGGTATTAGCTTCTTGGTCTTCGATAGGAAATGCTTCTGGCCATCTGGTGAACCGATCCACGCATGTCAGACAGTACCTATTTCCTTCGGACATAGGTAGAATGATGATGTCTATGTGGACATGCTCGAATCTGGCAGATGGTGGCAGAAATGTTCCTAATGGTGCTGAAACGTGTCGAGTTACTTTGTTTTTCTGGCATTGAATACAGTTTTGGGTCCAGTTCTTGCAATCTTTCTTGATAGACGGCCAAACGTATCGTTCTGTGATAAGCTTGGTTGTCGCTCTGATTCCTGGATGTGATAGCCTGTGGATGGAGTTGAATACTGTGCGTCTGTGCTTTGTGGTGACAAACGGTCTTGCGTTTGGTGTTGAGATGTCACAGAAAACGGTTACTTCAGTATTCGGAATCTGAATCTTCTTAAGTTTTAATACAGATTCTTCCTGTAAGAATGTTTGCATTTCCGGATCGCTTTCTTGATCCTTAGCTAGTGCGTTGAAATCTACTGTAGTAGTGTCGATGGCTTCAATCCTGGATAGTGCGTCAGCGACGATGTTGTCTTTTCCGGATACATGTCGTATGTCCGTTGAAAACTGACCTATATGATCGAGATGTCTGAATTGTCGTGGTGTACATTTTTCCGCTTTTTGTTTGAAAGCGAATGTGATCGGCTTGTGATCAGTGAATATGATAAAATTTCGCGCTTCTACCATATATTTGAAGTACTTGATCGCTAGGTATATAGCTAGCAATTCTCGATCATAAGCTCCGTACTTGCGTTCAGCGGCGCTCAACTTTTTCGAAAAGAACGCCAGTGGTTCCCATTTTCCATTTACGAGTTGTTGGAGTGCTGCACCTACTGCTGTGTCGGAGGCGTCACTGATGATAGCTAGTTGAGTATCATCGCTTCTAGGATGAGATATCAACGTAGCGTCGGCCAGACTCTCCTTGCAGGCGTCAAAGGCGACGATAGCTTCTGAAGTCCAGATAATCGGTTGTTTTCCTTTGGCGTTGTTCGTCAGTAGGGCGTTTAATGGTGCTTGGATCTGCGCGGCTTTAGGTATGAATCTTCTATAGAAATTGATTATACCCAGAAATCTGCGTAGATCTTTGATTGTTGTGGGGCGAGTGTATTTCTTGATGGCTTCGACTTTGTCAGGTAGTGGACGCGTGCCTTCACCGGTGACAAGATAACCTAGAAATTTTACTTCCTCTTGACCAAAGAAACATTTTCGGGAGTTGACTACGATTCCGTAGTCTTGAAGTTTCTTGAACAAAATTTTGAGATGCTGTAGGTGCTCTTCTTCTGAAGTTGATGCGACGAGTATGTCATCAATATATGCGTAGCAGAAGTCAAGTCCTAGTAGGATTTCGTCAATGAAACGTTGAAAAGTTTGAGCGGCGTTTCGAAGACCGAACGACATGAATTTAAATTCATATAGTCCGAACGGCGTTGTGATGGCTGTCTTCGGGATGTCATCTTCAACGACTGGAATTTGGTTGTAGGCTCGAACAAGATCGATGGTTGAGAACATTGTTCGTCCTTGCAGAGATTGAGCAAAATCTTGAATGTGTCGAACTGGATACCGATCAGGTACTGTCCTAGCATTTAAACCTCGATAATCGCCACAAGGTCGCCATTGCTCGTCAGATTTCGGGACGAGATGAAGAGGTGATGACCAGCAACTCTCCGATGGTTGGATGATCCCTAGTTGTGCCATCTTCTGAAATTCCTTTTTAGCTATCAAAAGTTTGTCAGGTGCAAGTCGTCTTGGTCTTGCAGAAACTGGTGGTCCGGGGGTTGTTTTGATGTGATGTCGTGTGCCGTGGCAAACTTCTCTCGATGTACCATCTGGACGTGTGAGGTCAGGGAACTGCTGAAGAAGTGCATGGAATGGTGACTTACCAGCAACAGTTTTGACGGTCTCAACATGCACGTTGCTGCGATGTCCAGAAGTAGTGAGCTGCGTAGTTCGGTCGAGAAGTTTTCCGTGTTTGACGTCTACCAGTAAACCGAAGTGGCCTAGGAAGTCCACTCCGATGATAGGTTTGGTTACATCCGCGATCACGAATTTCCATGTGAAATCCCGTCTCAATCCCAGATTTAGCGTCAGTGTGACGGTACCATACGTGGCTATGGTTGTCCCATTTGCTGCTGACAGTTCATATGAAGACTTGGCTGGGCGTCCTTGGATTTTTAGCCGGGGGTAGACACACAGGTCCGCTCCCGTGTCTATGAGAAATTTCGTTTTAGTTGAGTGATCGGTGATGAAAAGACGGCTTGATGTTGGGCAGGTATCGCTAGCCGCTTCTAACGAGAGCCTCGGTCGTTTCCCTCAAAGGTACACGGCTGGGCGCACTTCTTAGCCCTCGAGCCAAATTTGGCGTGATACCAACAGGAACCGGATGGACTGTAGCCAGAGTTTTGGGGGCGTCCCGATGACCTGCTCCTGGATCTCCTCCGAGGAAATCTTGCAGTAGCTGTTGCTGGTCTTGAAGCGTGCTTGCCTGAAAACTCCCTGCGGATCTCAGCAATCTCCGCGCGGAGAGCTGTCTCCATGTTTTTTATGACAGCAGTTAAGGAGGTCTCCACGGATGTTTCGTGAATGGACGGCGTGTTAGCGGTGGAGTCAGACATGGCGTCTGCTAGGTCGGCAACCCTGTCGAGCTCTACGCCCTTCTGCGTAGCCAGCACGACCTGCATAGACTGCGGCAAGCGACTCATCCAGAGCGTCCTCAGGACTTCGTCTCCCACTGCAGTCCCCGCAAGCATCCTCAGGTGTCTGAGAAATTGCGAAGGTTTCCGATCTCCTACCTCTTCGTGTTCCAACAGCCGTCGTGTCTTCTGTTCTTGAGTCGAACTAAGTCGTTTCGTCAGCTCCCTCTTCAGCAACTGATAGGCTCCTTTCTCCGGCGGATTAAGAATTATGTCTCTCACCTCAGTGGCGTATTTGGGATCCAGGGCGCTCAGTATATAGCCGAATTTTGTTTGTTCAGCTGTCACTCCAGCTGCTTCAAAGCTCCGTTCTGCCATGCAGAACCACATCTCGGGGTCCTGAGGGCAGAAGGTTGGCACTCGGACAGCGACCCTGTCGATCGATGTCCTCTGCAGCTGGTTGTTTACAGGCGGACGTGTGATTGTTGGTGCAGGCGCATGTGCAGATGCAGGTGCGGGTGCGGCTGAGGGTGCAAAGTCTAGGTACTCATCTTCTTCGAGCACCTCACTGTCAGGCGTGCCGTGGCGTTGCATTGTGTTTGTAGGTCACGGGATGTGTGTTGCGCGACGTGTGTATGCCTCAGCTGGTTCTTACGATAAGAAATCAGCTGATTTTTGCAACGGGCGTGTCGTATTGCAAACGACGCGATAAGCGGCTGATGACGCGTCGCTGTGCGATAACGGTTCGCTGACGTCACGCGCGCGGTGAGGAACAGAGGCGGTTGCAGTCGCGCGGGGGGAAGTACACCGATGCAAGCGGATGACGCGGTGCACTGAGGAATGCGCGACAAGACAAATAACGCTGACTGTTTCTGTACCTTTACCGTCGTTGGCACTGGTTGAATGACTCGCGATTCACTCTTTGTCACACTCCACACTCGATCACTGTTCAAGTTTGGGTTCTATTCACCTTCCAAATCACGTCGGGGTCACCACTGTAAGGGGTGATGTCGGTAGCGAGTTCTACTGAAGGTATCTAGCATCCAACACCACTCCTTGGTTGTTGTGGAGGTAAACAAAAACACTTGATGGACAAACTTGATTTTAATATTTAGCAGAGATTACACAGTATTGTATTATAAAATATTATTGAGAATATATTATAATAGGGTTGAATATTATTAAGAATATTATAACTGAGTGGATTCGAGCGTGGAGAATGTGACAGTGACGGGGATGCGTCTTAACGAGTTGACAGTCGATCGCGGAGTGCAGTGCGTGTCGGGCGGTGGTCATTCCCAAGATGGCGACAGCGAGTGGTCTTTCTTCGTGACCATATATGGTAATGAATTGCACTCTCTGTGACCATATATGGTAATGAATTTCACCGTCCAACGATGATGACGTCACATTGTATGTGACGCATGGACTGCAACTGTAATCAGACTACATAGAACGAAATGTGTTGTAAGTATGTTCACCACAGACTTATAAAATAAAAAACTAATCTCAAATGAACATAAGCCCTGCAACTCTTGCCGACTTTTCCTCAAACAGAGATAAAATTTTCATTGTAAACCATTCTTACAGTATGGTTGGTCAGCCACATACTAACCTATAAGTCAAGGAAATTATTTTATTAAGTTCTATAATCTAAGTTGCAAAGATACATACCATTTGAGATTCATATTAAATGCATTCCCACAAGCAGACAGGTATAAGTTCGCGCTTACAAATGCCCCATGTGGACTTATAAAATAAAAAACTAATCTCAAATGAACATAAGCCCTGCAACTCTTGCTGACTTTTCCTCAAACAGAGATAAAATTTTCATGGTAAACCATTCTTACAGTATGGGTGGTCAGCCACATACTAACCTATAAGTCAAGGAAATTATTTTGTTAAGTTCTATAATCTAAGTTGCAAAGATACATACCAATCGAGATTCATATTAAATGCATTCCCACAAGCAGACATTTATAAGTTCACGCTTACACATAATGCATGTTGACTTACAACATAAAAACCCAATCTCAAATTAATATAGGCCCTGCAACTCTTGCCAATCTTCCCTGAAACACAGCTGAAATCTTCAAAGTGAACCATTTTTTAAACTATGGGTGGTCGATTTTCTTTTACAAAGGCTGCATGTTTTTATTTTACATGTTTTCCGAATTTTAACGCGAGGAAACTATGCGCAATATACACATTCACCAAATGTTAAGGGGTTGGGCTGCGTAGCAGCCAGGGGCAACGCCCCTAGTTTAATAAATAATGTAGACAGCAATTGTTTCGAGAAAGCATACATGAAAAAAAGAAAAATTCTTAAATGTAATTTTCCTTCTATAATCTAAATTGATGATAATAAATCTATGATAGTGGTTTGCGGTTAAAATAAAATATTCAAAATAGTGTCTGGTCGACATTAAATAGTAAAAGTGGTCTCTGGTCACGCTTGCACATACTGCATGTGCACAAACAAATATACTAAACTTAACACGAACATAAACCTTGCAACTGATGCCGCCGTTCCTGAAATCGTCATTGGTAAAAGTGAAGAAGTTTTTAGGGTATAAGGGGTCATGCTCATACCAACGTATTAAGGAATAATGAATAATTGTTATTTTATTTTTAATGATTCGTGTGACCGACTTTTTTTACTAAAAATGCAACATTTTTATATTATAAACTGCGCAGTTTTGCAAAAGTAATCATCATCATCATTGGCACGACAACCCGGGGTGGGTCTTGGCCTCCCTCAGCAACCGCTGCCAGCGCTGTCTATTCAACGTCTATTCAACGTCTTCCTCCTCCAGTCCCACATTCCCACTGCACGGCAATCCGCCACCACTCCATCCAGCCATCTTGAACGTGGTCTTCCCACTGTCCGGCGTCCCTCCAGGTTCGTCATCACAATCGTCTTCTCCAGGCTCCGAAGGTCCATTCGCTGAATGTGACCCAGTTTTGCAAAAGTGCCTCCCAAAAATTGGTAGTATTTTTTTTAAAGAAATCCTGTGCGGGAGACTTCCTAGATTCTAGAGACTCTAGGGGTCTATGACACTTGTTGTAGTGCCGCAGAGGTGTACGAGCTTGGTCGTCACTACAAAGCGCTAATAATCAAGCAAGACTCAGTTGCTGTAAGGCTGGATGGACTTTTAGTGACCGGTATTTGGTAAAGGTTGTATGATTTTTTTCAACCCAGCGAAGAGCATAATATTTGGAAATATAAATGTTATATTTTTTGCACTCCGCCGGGATCCGAACCCACAACCTTCAATTTACGAACCCGAAGTGTTGCCACTGGACTACGGACCGGTCAAGAATGCCAACGGCACGCGGTGTACATAAACGGTCACCCATCTAAGTACCATCCGCGCCCAATGTTGCTTAACTTCGGTGATCTGATGAGAACCGGTGCTTTCAACATGGTATCGTCGTTGACTAAATTCAAAATACTGCGTTTCAATGTTACAAAAAATAGGTCAGCTCTATTCAATTTGATAATGAAAAATAAATGAACGAAAACCAATAGTGCCAAAAAAACAATAAATTGTAAAGAGTGCCATTAATTCATACGTCGCAAACGAACATTTTTAATGGTTTTCGTGTAATTATAAATTTGCAATTATGTCCGTGGTAAAAATATCAGTGGCCAGAAAAAACCCATTGAAATGTGCTGCAGTTTTACGCATGCAATCAATTAGAAACGATATCATTAATGCTGAAATAATTATGAAAATTAATCACTAGCTTGGAAAATTGATAATAATTTTAATGGAAAAACCATTGAAAAATGAATGATTTTTTTTTTTAAATTATTGCATTAGTTGCAAAGATAATTTAAAATTCAGGGGTGTCTAGGCATAAAGGTGTAGATGTAAAGAGTAGATGGCTCAGTTCGTAGAGCTTGAAGAAATAAATCAACTCGTGAAAAAAAACTGTGTTTTATTTTTTACATCTAATCTAATCTTAGTTACAAAGATATGTAACATTAGGGATTCATATTATGTGTATTCTCACAATCAGACACGTATAAGCTCGCGCTTGCACATGCCGCATGTGAACTTTAAATTAAAATTAAATTAGGCTGATTTATTTGGTGAGCGCTGTTTTTGTGTGTATCACACCTCAAGAGCCCTCTGCAAGCTTGGTCGTCGCTGTAGAAAGCGCCAATTCTCAAGCAAGACCCAGTTGTTGTAAGACTGGATATACCTTTTGATGACCGGTCTTTGGTAAAGGTTTATGAATTTTTTATCCCAGTGAAGAGCAAATTTGAAAATATAAATGGTATATTTTCTGTGCTCCGCCGGGATTCGAACCCACGACCTTCCAGTTACGAGTCCGAAGTGTTACCACCTGGACTACGGACCGGTCGGACCTAATCGGACGGACCTAATCTAAGTAACAAAGATATGTAACATTAGGGATTCATATTATGTGTATTCTCACAATCAGACACGTATAAGCTCGCGCTTGCACATGCCGCATGTGAACTTACAACATAAAAACCCAAATCCCAAATGAGTATACACCCTGTAACTCTTACCGACCTTTCTTGAAACAGGGGGGACACTGGCACTCATTAACTTTTGTTGAATGAAACCTATTGTTTCACGGAATAAATATACGTGTGTTCTTTGAATAAATCACTTGTTCTCCGAATTCCGACTTCTTACTACCTACTGCTCTCTGTTTTCTTCAGAACTTCGACCTGCTACTCTTCCGGACCAATTCTTCGCATCTTCAATACAACGACCCGCCGCTTTGCCCCCTGACATCGAGATTTGGAATTCTTGGAAACGCAGCTAACAAGAGAAGAGCATGCATGAAAAGGGGGATAAAATTAGATGAGATGAAAGAAGTATGCATGGACAGAGTCAAGTAGAGGCACTTGTGTGGAGGTACCGGCCACCCCTAGAGGAATGGCGGCAGGATACAAGACAAGCAGCTGCCTTACAACCAGCTGACAGAGGAACAGTGAAGAGAAGACGGATAATCTATAATCTAAGTTGCAAAGCTATTTTAACATAAAAAGCTCATATCAAATTCATGCCCACAAACAAACACGTGTAGTTTGCGCTTACAAATGCTGAATGCGTACCTCAAATGACCAGAAACCCAACAACTTTTGCCGACCTTCCCTGACACAGGGGTGACATTGGCAAAGTGAATCATTTTTACAGTATGGGTGGTCAGCCTCATACCAACCCAAAAGTCAAGAGATAGGAACTCTTAAAACTTTTCTGTTACATTCATTTCATGCGCGGTCAAGTTTAGGATCACATTTCCGCTTAGGGCTATTTATGTACAACATCTCAAGGGAAAAACAAAAACGAAATTCAGTTGAATGCTTGTAATTTTCTATTAAAATTGCACGAGCTCAGGATTTAATAAAGAAAATAAAACAGAAGCATGGAATGCGTTCTCGAATGGCGGGACACCGAAAAAAGGTCGAGTATGACGGGAATTCCAATTGTTGTGTTTATTCTGCTAAGTAAAGATTACCAAGGCAAAAGGGGTCACAGGCTAACAGCTTTCTCACTCTAGAAGGAGACGGGCGATTTCAATGCTTTTGCACGCATTGGCACTTTTACTCTCAAAGTCGTTTTTTTTTTAAGAAATCCTGTGCGTGAGACTTCCTAGTTTTAGATACTCTAGGGGTCTATGACACTTGTTGTAGTGCCGCAGAGGTGTTTACGAGCTTGGTGGTCGCTGCAAAGTGCCAATACTCAAGCAAGACCCGGTTGCTGTAAGGTTGGATGGACCTTTAGTGACCTGTCTTTGGTAAAGGAATATGAATTTTTCACCAAGCTTAGAGCGTATTTGAAAATATAAATGGTATATTTTTTTGTGCTCCGCTGGGATTTGAACCCACTACATTCCATTTACAAGTCAGAAGTGTTAACCACTAGACTACGGACCGGTCAGACTTTTCAATTGATTCACCAATACTTTTTTTCGTTCATCCATTATCTAATCTAAGTTGCAAATATATGTAACATTAAAGATTCACATTATTTGCATTTTCATAAGCAGACACGTATAAGTTCGCGCTTAAACACCTTAATTAATAATGTGTAACTCACTTATGACGTAACAGAATAACGATTATTACATAAAGTTACAATATAATCAAGCATTTTTGCAGTAGGTTTCGTCTCTTAACATTCTTTTATATAACAATTTTAAACAAAAACCACAGTATCCGCAAATATCCTTCTCTTTATACAGGACATTCAATTTAAGGACCAGATAAAGGTCAAACATGAGAAGCAGCGCTCTCCTTTAGGTGACTGCCACCTCTGCTTGCCTACTGCGCGGCCCAAGCGCTTTCTAACTTCCACCGGTAAGCGCTGTGATAAACAGCAATCCAAGTATACAACTTCATGCCTAAACTCAACCTTGGCGTCTTTCAAAAGAGCATGAAAACTTAAACAGAGCCTCTAGTGAGTGTAATAGATTCTATACATTTTTTTTATGATTAAGTTTAAACGTAGAGGATTCTACTTGGGGTACAGAGTACGAAAGCCAACTTTAAGCAGTTTAAGCTAGACAAATGACACACCGGTCTAAGGCAAGGTAGAAGCACTTATAGGGTGTACATACGATGCGAGCTCTTTAGTAACGAGTAGGAAGTAGCAAGTTATCTATATGGTACAGGCGGAAAGAAGACAGTATACAGTAAGTGTGTTTAGTAAGTGATGGATTTTGGTTTGTATGGACTGTATGTGTTTTTTCCTGTATCCACAGGTGGTTCAATCCCTAAGATTCTTTCTACTCCCAAAGGGGCGGGTTTCTAGTTACGCCAACAGAATCAAAAAGTAACTGAAGGGACTCCAGGTAACCTGGAGCTGCTTTGGTTGATGAAAGCGAATCCAGGGTTGGCGCCGCGGGAAGTTTCCTTCTTTCGGCGGTGCAGGGTTAACTATGCGCGATGCAGGAACAATAGTTATTTATGCCACTGCCTAGTAATGATAGTCTTTGGTTTAATTTAGAATTACGGTCGTTTGACATTTTGACAATCGTATTAATTTTAAAACTAAACAAATTTCAAAACTTAATTTACTCGGATATTTCACGAACCGTTTAGAGAGAACTTACATCATTCTCGACGTTTCGTCGGCGACGTAACCAACGTCTTCAGGAGAACATCCTCTCTGCACGACGACTGAGGATGAACTCAAGTTCACTTTATGTTTACTTCAAGTTTACTCACACTTTATGGTCTTAACAAAAGAGTTACAGTGATAAAGAAAATCAAGTTCAAACAAACAAAAACGGCAGATTTTGGGGAAAACCACTCTTTTTTAATCTAATCTAAGTTGCAAAGATATGTTGCATTGGAGATTCACATTACATGCATTTTCACAACCAGACACGTTCAAGTTCGCGCTTGCACATACCGCATGTGAACCTACATCACAAAAACCAAATCTCAAATGGACATACACCATGCAACTCTTGCCATCCTTCCCTGAGACAGTAGTGACATTGGCAACGTGAACCTTTCCTTTTGAATACTTTCCGTAAATTTTACTTTAGGTACTCAAGTTTTGCAACTCGTACTCAGGGCACTGATGTGTCAATAGTTATTTATGCCACTGCCAAGTAATGATAGTCTTTGTAACACGAGTGCTAGTTTGTGCCATGAGGCGCAGCCGAATGGCACAATAGACAGCAAGAGTGTTACAAAGACTAATTACGTGCAGTGGCATACAATACTTTTTCTATGACCATTAAATAAATAACAAAATAGTAAATAATAGTCATTATAATGTACTCGTCCATTTGAAGTAATTAAAACCTTACTTTTGTCAAACCGTGTAATTTATCATTCCTTGCGATTATCTAATCTAATCTAAGTTGCAAAGATATTTTACATTTAGGATTCATTTTAAATTTATGGCCACAAACAGACACATATAAGGTCGCGCTTATACATGCCGCATATAAGGTTAAAGAGTCAAACCCAAAACTCAAGAAAACATAAGCCCTGCAACTACTGAAGCAGGGGTGTCATTGGCAAAGTGAGCCAAGTTTTTACAGCATAGGTGGTCAACCTCATACCAACCTTATAGCTAAGTAACATTTCAAGTTTGTTTATTTTTTGAGTTGAAAACATTTTGCATTATTTTCCTTTCAAGTCTTCTGCTTTCCTTTGAAAAAGGGAAGGCTACAATTTGAAGTATTTTGCTAAATAAATTTGATGATTTTTAACACTATTGTGATTTGTTATTTGACTCTTCACATAAAATATATTTATTTTCATTTGAAAAAGGATTGAACGTAGTGGGGAGAAACTATCAATAAGATGAAAGTATTCATGTACTATGGCTGACGTTTGAACGTGGTTGCTATGGAATCGTCAAATAATAGTTTGTTACCAGTTGCTTAGAAGGATAGCCCAATAAAAGGTTGATTTTCGAAGTTCAAAAATAGTTCCATTTCTGACAATGCGCATGCGCACATTTTCATTTCAACACGGTTATCCGTTGCGTAATGTAACATTACGCAACGGGTGTAGAAATGTATGTCATTGTGGTTGCGTTAGCCGTTTTGTAATTAGTAAATTACCAAATGGGAGTAAAAAAATTGTTTTCGAAACGAAATTCTAACAACGTTTCCCACTCGTATGGTTGGAACGAGCTTTAAGTCTTGCCAACACAACGGTAGGCTTGTGGGCTTACAAGAGGTGCGCCCAAAGAAAACAGCTTATCTCTCCTCCCTGCGGCACAAAAACCTCGCAAGATTACACTGATCTAAGTTGCATGCTTAGGACGACTACACACGAACCCTGTCTTATCGCGAAAACATCTTAAAACGCACGGAAAAACTACATTTTTGTAAAGTGGCAGAGGACCTTCCCGAGATGTTAAACGCAACTATGATAAACATGACTTGAAATTTTGCCATGTTGGATCTGAAAGAGTAAAAACATTGGTTTTATGAACATTTTTATTTACTCGTGTCATAAATGCATACTGTCAGCTAATCGCTCCTACTTCGGCCTCATAAAAAAATTTAAGTCGAGGCTACTGTCACGGAAATGTAAAACCACTCTGTACAAAACCCTAATAAAACCAGTCCTCACATATGCCTCCGAAACCTGGACACTGACCAAGCGTGACCAATATTCTCTCAATGTCTTCGAAAGGAAAATACTTCGACGTATTTATGGTCCAATAAAGGACGGAAACATATGGCGAAGAAGATATAACTCCGAACTGTATAAGCTGTACCAGGATGATGATGTGGTCCGCTCAATAAAGGTCAACAGACTGCATTGGCTGGGGCACATTCAGCGAATGGACCATCGGAGCCTGGAGAAGACGATTGTGATGACGAACCCGGAGGGACGCCGGACAGTGGGAAGACCACGTTCAAGATGGCTGGATGGAGTGGTGGCGGATTGCCGTGCAGTGGGAATGTGGGACTGGAGGAGGAAGACGTTGGATAGACAGCGCTGGCAGCGGTTGCTGAGGGAGGCCAAGACCCACCCCGGGTTGTCGTGCCAATGATGATGATGATGACGTGTCATAGAGGCCACCAGTTATTGAAGTGGATTTCTCTCTGCTCCTGAAAAAAAAACTCTAGCTAAACTGTTATGTAAGTACGATTTGCACTAGAAGAAAATATCAGAACTGTAAACCATTTCTGAACATCGTTTACCTATAAAACACACTCCAAGAGTCCTTTGCGAGCTTGATTATACGTAGACATATATATATATTTAAGGATGATTTTTTTTCTACATGATAAAAGAGCGCCGTTTTTGTGTGTGTCACACGTCAAGGGCTCTCCAAATCATGAATGAGATATTTTATTTTACAGGAGGTCGTACCAAGAAGAAGGAAGGCACAAGAGAAGCTGGCAGACTTTAATAATAGCCTCATCTTAAAGAGCCGCTGGATCTGAAAATAAATATTCCGGGAGAGCCTGTTTAAAAGTAAACAAGAAAACGCAAACAACTGCAAAACAAATAAATATGTCGTCCTATACCCCAAGCATAGACCTCTATGCTTAAACTGAATCGTAGCGACGATAAAAATGTATTAAAACTGAAACTGCAACTCTAGTGTGCGTGTTAGTTTTCATATATTTACGGGAAAACACAATCGCTGAGTTTTATTGTAGAATTATATACTATTGTATTTCTTTTACAAATGTAGTTTGCTACGATTTATATGAGCATTTTTGGCTAGGTACATGTGTTTTCGAAAATTCTCATTTTTCCTTGCGCAAAATTTGCTGAAAGTCTATTTATGGAAACGTAGATTTAATTTAAAATTTTTGTGAAAATATATTTAAATCATTTCTCTAAAAAGAACAACATCTTTGTTATGTGTAATTAGTGAGTATTTTTATAATAATTATGTTATTACTTACTTAATATGTATTCTATGCAAATGTAACTAAGCTACGTATATAGGGTAACTTGTTGCCTGCGTTATCTCCGAAGGGGTCGCATGTGGCGATTGGGGACATAAAAATAAATATTTTTACGGGTAAGGGTACATTCTACCAATTGATAGCTCAATTGGTAAAATGCTTGCATTCCATGCCAAGAGCATGGGTTCGATCTCGAGGCTTACTCAGCTTTCACAATAAAATGAGAACCAGCCCCACGGGAGCTGGGAAACCCCCACTTCAACTGAAAGTGGTTGGTGTGAGGCCGGCCTCCTTACCCGTAAAAATTAATAGGTCTCGAATTGCCACATGCGACCCCTTCGGGGATAACGCAGGCAAGAAGTTACACTATATGTGTAGCTTAGTTGCGTTTGCGTACTATTCAAATCCAAATCTCAAATTAACATAAACCCTTTAACTCTTGCCGACCTTCCCTGAAACAGGGGTGACATTGGCAAACTGAACCATTTTTTACATTATGGGTGGTCAGTCATATACCTACGTATAAGTCAAGAGACTTAACAAGGAATCAAACCTTAAAAAATAGAAACGTATCTTGATATTTTGGCTCCATCATTTTTGAAACACTGGTAAGCAGCAACGATATTTTCTTTTGATATTTGCAAAAAATGGTAAAATTCGCGCTGCGTCCTACATACATAATGTATCGCATATTTTTATATCGAAATTTACACATATCACGAAATCTCTTATCGTTTTTTATTCAGCTTCGAATATCATGCGAAATCAGCCCTTATGCCTTCGAGGCAAAGAGGCTAGAATGACATAGACCACGCGCCACAATGTCTGAAATTTTTACTTGAAAATATTTTCAAGAGATTAGGCAGATTTAAATCTTATCACATTAATACAAAAGCTTTATAGGCAGTTTATATTTACCTGTAGTAAGTATTTCTGTTTCAAGTATTTTTTTCAAAATTTTCATAATTAAAACGAGTATGACTTGGCGGCGCTAAAAAAATGACAATTATTTATTATTTATATAAAGATTAAGCAGATCCAAAAGGTGATTTTGTAGATCATTTCTAGTATGAATAAAATATCGGCAAGGTTAACTCAGCCTTCACAAGAAATGAGTGCCAGCCCCCTTAGAATACAACTTCAACTAAAGTGGTTAGTGCAAGGCCAGCCCCCTTACCCGTAAAAATAAGGTTCCACTAGCCACATACCTACGACCCCTTTGTGAAGAACGCGGCAAGAAGTAACGTTATATGTGTAGCTTTTTTTTGCGTAGCTTTTTCATGACATACTCGCACACATCGTAGCTAATAAAATGATTTAAGGGTGAAATAGCTGGACTTTGTCAACTCATCATTCATCTCGAGTCTTCTAAATATAAGATTCTAGCAAAGTCACGAACTTTCCAGTTCCCGATGTTTCGAAAACTGTCTTTATGTCATACTATAAAAAAGGATAAAGCTGTCTGTAACGAAGACTTGTATCAAAGCTGACGAGTAATACAGTACAAAAGTTAACTCTGTTCGAACCAAATTTAGGGTAGTTGCAGTGGTAGGGAAAACAGTTGAAAATAATATGGTTCTGTAGAGTACATTTCAAGGATCACAACCATATATTTTTTGTGTAGTAAAATTAAATATCATTGATAATTTTCAAAAATAAAATGCGGAGAATTTTAGTCGCGCCAAAACGCAGCGCGTTCGACTTCGCGAATCTTGACGTCAAAATGACGTCAAGACTCGCCACTGGGCCCGTCGATACCTACACTCCGAAGCCTAAATAAACTATCTGCCTAAATAAACAAAATGACCTTATTCCGGAAATCGAGAATACGCTAATTTTAAAGAGCTTTAGTTTAAAAACGAATCAAGATGTTATTTTTTTAAAAACGCAGATGCATTTAAAAAAAGGTATTCTACCATTTTATACAATGAAAAAAATATGTGATAGGTACTTCCCTAATTAAATTAACCAAATTGTTGTATCAAATTGAACCTGGAAAACGCTACAATATCTTAATCAGTTCTTCTTTTAAGGTATCGATATGTTATCTATGTCGTTTTATTTCCCTTAAAATGCAGGATTTCCCTTGCTGTATTATTTTCTAGTTCTCAAGTTTCCGTCTAAGAATCCCCGCAGATGTGCGGTTCAAATCCCATTTCAATCAAACGAATGAAAATAAAATACAAAATGCGTTGGCCCCTAGAATTTATTCTCGCCCCCTTTTGTCTATTGATTCGCATTGCGAGCACGTAGGTGTTTTTTTTTTGAGCTCACAGCGAAGCACACCGGACGAAGGTACGGTATATTCATTTTTGTATTCGAAATATTTCGGTTTTCAATACGGAGAAGAGAACATGCTGGAAAAAATGTATCCGCCAAAAAAATTCAAGGTTCTTTGATATGGTAAAGAAAACTCGGGCATTATATATTATGCATACATACATATTTGTAGTATCTATGCAAAAATATGTACAAGGTTTTTTTGGAAAAATATTTGCATTTTAAGTCTAAACGAACAAATCCGCATTTTACAAAATTTCTGTATGATAAAGAAATTAAAAAAAAAAAAATGTTATTTTTTATGGTTTGTGTATTAACACTGTGAAAATTCATATTGATTGTTTTTAATATTTTTTAGAAACAATATTCTAATGAAACAATGTTTCTTTTCTGATACATCGATTTATGGATGATGACCTACAGGATCGAAAACGTTCGTAACTATTCTTATATAAATCTAAATCTAAGCTGCAAAGATATGTATCATTTCAGATTCATATTAAATGCATTCCCACAAGCAGACATGCATAATTTCGCGCTTACACATGCCGCATGTAGACCTACAAAATAAAAAACCCAATCTCAGATGAACATAAGCCCTGCAACTCTTGCCGTCCTTCCCTGAAGCAGGGGTGACAATAAATCGATATATGTGAAAACAAACAGTGTTTCATTAGAATTTGGTTTCTAAAAAATATAAAATTCAAAAACCAATGTATTTAGTGAAAAAAAAAAAAAGTTGTTGATTTTCAACTTATTGAGTTTGTGTGTTTACAATGTTTTATTTTAGCAAATATACCATTTATTTCATCTCGAGTACCTACTTTCGACTTGTCTACGTCATTTATTGACAAGACAAAAACCATAGAGAAATGAGAAGGGTGAGTTACGATAATGAGGAACATTTTGTACTTTTTTTGTAAATTTTCTAAAAATTACTGTTAGTGTATGTTTATACTTCAATTTTCAAAAGTAACACAAATATAATTTTTAGCAATAAAAAGCTGTAGGTATGTATCACCTCAAGCACTTTCGACTTGTTGACGTCATTTTCAAGAGGTTGTGGAATTTTTAAGTGAAAAAAGAATTGAATAATGGTGACGTCGCAAAGATGTTTCATACATTTCTGTCAATGTTTATTTAATTTTATTTATTAACGGACATCTATAATCTATAATCTTAGTTGCAAGGATATATTCATTTAAAGCTCTCAGATGTATGCCCACAAACTAACATGTGTAGTTCGCGCTTACAAATTCTGAATGTGTACTTACAAATAAAATCCAAACCATTATAAACATAAAAGTCCAATACATAATTTTATGACAAGGTAATTTAAACTTAGGTAATTTAAACTAAGCGATTCTATATAGGTACTCGCAGATAATGTTTTTGGAATGAAACTATTTTTTACCATTTGTTTAATAGGTACCCTTTTCTCTTTTTACAGGTAAGTGTCAACTGTCCCTACACCTTTTTAGAATGAAACTGGTCACAACCATGGATATGTAAGTGTTTTTAAAATATATATTCTTAAAACTATTTTTCAGATAATATTTATTTGGATGGCTATACAAGAAAAAGAAAAGAATGTGTCAAGTAAAATAAACATATTTAAATAAAAAGTCTTTGTTAAAGTTCACAGTGAGTTTTATTTATTACACACTTCATTTAACAAATACAACTCACTGTGAACTTTAACAATTTTTATTTATTTAAATCTGTTAAAATGGACTTTCACAAGGTTACTGCCAAAAATCTACATAATAAAATAAACAGTACTACAAAAATCGAAGTAATAAAATAATTGAAAACACCTTAAAATGAATATATAAAATATGAGAGGAAAGAAATAAAAATTGTATTTTTTGCATCATCATCATCTTCTAAACGCAGAGCCTTGTTGTATCAGCCATCTGTCTCTGTCTGCTGTCATCCTTTTGAGATGTGAATAGGAGGAGATATCCATGAGCCGCTTCAAATCCTTGAAATATGAAGTTCTTGGGTGACCTCTAGTGCGTTGTCCTAAGATTTTGCCTTCAAAGATGTTACTAAGAAAGGTGCTATGTCTGATTGAGTGCCCTATTAGCTTGGTTTTCCTCTTTAAAATATGATTTATCAGCTCTCTTCTTTCTTCTACGTCCCGCAACACCTTTTCGTTGGAATTCTTTTCGACCCATGATATCTTGGGCATTTTCCTCCATGTCCACATCTCGAATGCCTCCAGGCGGTCTTTCTCGTATTTTCGGATGGTCCAGGTTTCGCTAACATACAGAAAAATGCTCCAAATAAAAGCTTTCATGAATTTATTTCTTGTTTCCATTTTAAATGATTGTTTGTAAAAAGTTTGTATTTTTTTTTAATGAATGCTTGCTTGGCTAGCATTACCTATCCTCTTTTTTATGTCTTGAGTCAATTTGTTATTGTGCATGTAAGTAATATATAAAATACAAAACACATATGAGAAATCATAGTTTTGCATTTTATAACAACGTTCAGAAAGAAAGTTGATAAATGTGTGATACAAAAAAAAAAAGTATTATCTCTCTGGCAAAGATGTAATAAATTTTGAAAGTGCCATTTATTAAGGTTAAGTGGGCTATGTATTTTTGTTATGCTCTTGGCATCCATTCACACTCTTGATTGTGGCGTTGAATTTTGAAATATGGCCAAGATTTTGGGCGCTCAAGGCGGGAGCGATGCTATTGATCCCTCTGAAAGAAAAAAAGTCTGGAATGTTCTTTATCGACGTTATGATAATATGTGAATGTTTTATTGTAGTATTGAAATATATGGGTATCATTGTAGACATTTCGACTGGTCCGTAGTCTAGTGATAGCCCTTCAGTCTCGTGATCGGAAGATCGTGAGTTCGATTCCCGTTTTTTTTTTTCAAAAATTCTCTTCGCTGGGTTGAAAAATTCATTGCATTTACCAAAGATCGGTCATAAAAGGTTCATCCAGATCTTGCTTGAGAAGTGGCACTTTGTAGCGACGACCAAGCTCGTAATGAGTCCAGTAGATAGCTCAGTTGGTAGAATCCTTTCATTCCATGTCTAGAGCAAGGGTTCGATCCCCACTGAGGGCGTTAGAAGTTATTTCCCGTATCAGTGTTTATTTTGAGCTCAAAATAAAATACCGACAAACTGCATTAAGCCTCTACAAGAAATGAGAACCAGCCTTCTCGAGAGCCAGTAAATTCAACTAAAGTGGCTGGCGTAACGCCGGCGTCTTTACATGATCCATGGATTAGCTACGGATATAACGTCTTGTTAATAGCCCTGTTTGATTGCAAATCTCATCTCATCTAATCGAATCTAAGTTGCAAAGATATGTAACATTAAGGCTTCACATTATTTGCATTTTTACAAGCAGACACGTATAAGTTGGCACATAAACATGCCGCATCTGGACTAACCATATAAACACCCAAATCTCAAATAAACAAACACCCTGCAACTCTAGCCAACCTTCTCTGAAACAGGGAGGACATTGGCAAAGTGAACCATTTTATATAGCATGAGTGGTCAGCCGCATACCAACCTAATAATTATAGTGGCGAAGGGTGCCATACAAGCCGGTTTCCATCGGCTTCCCTTTTAAAATGATGTAACAAAGAAGTTAAAAAATATAGGCACAAAGTAAAAAAAATACATTTAAAACCAAAGATACGTATTTTTTCCCCATTGAAACCATGCAGTCTACTGTATTATCATTTTTGCCTCATTTTAAACGGAAAACCGATGGAAATCGGCTTGTATGGTACCCTTCACCACTGCAACCTATAAGTCAAGGAACATACACAACAAATGCCCCTGAATAGCAGGGCTTTATACTTTCTAATCGGTCATTATATGATAAAACCCGCAGACTACAAGTGTCTTCTGATGGTATCTCATATGAAATATCGTAGAGCACTGAACTCATACTAAAGCTTTAGTAGTAGATTGTGGTATGTCGCTGTTATTGAACATTTATAATACGATTCCGTTTAAAATGATCGCCCATTAGAGGAGTAGATTGCTCCGTGCGACTATGCTCGGACCAGGTGAATGCAATATGTTCACCAGTGCCTTCTTCTGATGGTGAAAGTAGCAATATAAACAGTTTAGGACAGCTGTTAAGTAGCTAGTTACTTCAAGTCTCCAGACACAAATAAAATACATTTTTTTGGACACATAAGTTTCGTAGACCCTTACCTTATATAATCTTTCAATGGCGGTCTGTCAATTTCTTTGGCATTGAATGTTCCGTGACTTACAGGTTAGTATGCGGCTGACCAACCATGCTGTAAAAAAGTTTCCTTTTGCAATTGTCACCCCTTTTTCAGGGAAGGACGGCAAGAGTTGCAGGGTGTATGCCCATTGAGATTTGTGTTTTTATGTAGTAAGTTCACATGCGGCATGTGCAAGCGCGAACTTGTACGTGGCTACTTGTAAGAATGCATACAATGTGAATCCGCTATGTGCAACTTAGATTATCTAAGAAAAAATGCTTAAAGAATAATAAAAAATAATTCAATAAAGCTTGTATAATTATATAATTTAACATAGCACTGTAATTATTTCATTTCAAATTCTGCATTACTTCATTCCCTTTTAAACCTTTCACTCCTTTCTTTTCCTAACATGTTTTAGTTATCGTCTTTAGCATACTGTCTTTCGTTTTCTACTTTTACTAACTGCCTTCATTGAAGCAGCCTTCAAGACAGCTGCACTCGTACCAGATATTGGCAAATAGCAGCTATTGAGAGGTCCCTGTCCACCCAAGGAGCGAAGTTCGTCTCAATGCGAGGAACTGAAAGTCCCGGCACGGTCAAAAGACGCATTCCTCCCAAGAGGTAGCTTAACGTGTTAACTCAACCAAAGCGTTTTATCAAAAATGTATGAAAACTGAAACGTATTTAGAACTATATTTATTAAATTAATGAATTTTATATATTTATTCTATATTTATTAAAAGTATATAGAAGAATTTTAGGTTGATAAAAGGTTGACCACTCATACTGTTTAGAAAATGGTTCACTGTGCCAATGTCAGCCCTGTTTCAGGGAAGGTCGGCAAGAGTTGCAGGGAATATGTTCATTTGAGATTGGGTTTCAAGTTTTTATACTGTAAGTCCACATGCGGTATGTGTAAGCGTGAACTTATACGTGTCTGCAAATGAAATTAATATCTTTGCAACAAAGATTATAGAATCCTATAGTAAACGTTTAGTTTACAAATGTTATTCAGGGAACAGCGGCAGGAGTTGCAAGGTTTATGTCCATGTGAGGTTTTCTTTATTTGTATGCACACATGCAGAATAAGTAGGCGCGAACCTACATGTGCCTGTCTGTAGGCATGCATTCATATGAGCCTTAAATGTTAACATATCTTTGCAGCTTAGAATATAGATAGATTTATTTGATACAAAACACGTGGAAACAAATGAGTATGCCTGCCTGGTTGCTATGGATCTGAGCCCCCGGTTAAAAAAAAAAATCTGCTCCTGAAGATGCCTCATTAGGCGAAAATGTTCGAGCAAAAACAAAAAGAATAAAGTGAATTACAACCATGTTTTATCATTTCTATTGTTCAATATTTATAAAAAAAAAATCTTCACCTTAGTGATTGCTTGGCCTTATCTCTAACAGAAGTAATTTCACATGAACAATGTTTATATATGCATTAGACCAATGTGTCTCATACATAAATGCTGGAAATTGATTTTGAATTTTTTTAAAAACGATTCTCTTATTCTCGTTGGAATTTTTTCCTCAGCTCAGAATGTGAAGAATGTTATTCTTTTGTCAATGCCATTTAAAGGTCATCTTTGAATCAAATGGTAGAAAAGCCAAGCGAGCACTGCATTTGCTATACATCACTTGATTTTCATATCTCTTTAGATTTTTTCCTTCATAGACGATTTTCTTGTAAGTTATCCAAAACACAAACAGCAAAAACATACAAGTAGGCGAAAAGTAAAACAGAATAAAATTAATCAAAACTTTGCAAGACAACAGTAGGTTTCATAGAAAACTGTTCACTCTGAAATCTTTCAAACTTGAGAAACGTTAATTTGCAAGGCTGTGTACTGGCAAACTTATTTTACAATGTGTTGGTGGAGTAAGAAAACATAGAACCTGCCGGCATGGAGAGCAAACTTTGGATCACAGCTCAAATTGCATTTGAGGAATCTTCCATATTATTCTATACCAACGCTGTGTGAGATTTAAAAAGACAGGGTGGAGCGTGAGATTTTCATTTTTTGAAAACAAAAACATTGAGATTAACAGAGCCACTTCGGTCCTGTTGCACCTACCTCCAATCAATATTTCGCACGTTTAATAATAAAGAGCAATAACTCAAAAAACATTAATGTTGGGAAATCCCGTTTAAAGTTCAGACACCCAGTACAACTTGTATGGGATGAAAAAGGCGGCCAATGTTTTATCTCGGTCATATTCGTCCAAATTGAACGGCTGTCGCATTCTACCTATTCTTCTAGCATTGTTCTTGCGTTTTATTACAAAATCTCGATTTTCCCAATTTTCGAGTTATTTCTCTTTATTATTAAACGTGCGATTTGATTGATACTTCAAATTTAATTACTTAGTTCTGGTAAGGACCTTGGTTAAATATTTATCAGAAGTGGGTTATAATAGGATCGAATTTGAACAGGAGAGATGATGTAGTACATCAGCTGATTTACGTATATGCAACCAAATTTTTTATTATATTTTTGTGGTTTGTGTATTAACACTGTGAAAATTCATGTTGATTGACCTATTGACATTCATACCTAATGACAAAATTTATTAAAAAACTTTTATTGTAAGCCTACCTGAAGATGACCATATAAATCGAAAACGTTTTTAAATTATAATTTTCAAATAAAATCAATATTGTGTGTGAAAATAAAACAATGCTTAGGTTTTTTAAAAAACGTACATCAAATTTTTGATTTGTTGGGAGAAATAATACTTACATAGTTTTGATTTTTCTCTGATCGGAGTTTGGTGCAACAAGCCCTTAACATTCATACTTTTCCTTTTAATTTTCATTTGATAAAAAACCACACACATACATCTCGCTCCACCCTGTATGATAAAGTTGGTAGCGAGTTGGCCGGTCTCCCGTTGTCAGCCATTTTGTGAACAAATATTGGTTCTTGTTAGCAAATGGCCGCACTCTCTCCACGGACTGATGATCGCGCTGGGAAAGCTCACATCGTCGCCGCTCTGCAATATTGGCAGTCATTTCATGAAACGTTGCCGTATTTTATTTCATGTTTGAACAATTCTGTAAATACAAAATTATTTCATGAAATTCACAAACATTTTACATCAGTATACTCTTTAAAAATGTTTCCCTTTGATTCTCACACAATATGTTGATTTATGTAACCTAAGCTTTAAAGAACATTATATAATTTCTAATGTTATACTGTTTGTTTTCGTTTTGAAAATTAATGTGTAAAGTAAAAAGATTTGATACAATTATGACTCTGGATGAAATGAAAGAAGTATGCAAGGACAGGAAGAAGTGGCGGCTAATCTGCAATGTTGATTTCTAATGTTGGTGTATTCATTTGCTACATTTTTTGCATAGGAAATTTTGGATTTTTTTTGTATAGATTTCTTTGTAAGGTTTTGTTCATTTTTATATTTAAATGTAATTTACTATTTATATTCCTTGACTTATAGTAAATTGTTGGTATGTTTCAGGGAATGTCGGCAAGAATTGCAGGGCTTATGTTCATTTGAGTTTGGATTTTATTTGTAAGTACACAATCAGCATTTGTAAGCGCGAACTACACGTGTTTGCTTGTGGGCATACATCTGAGAGCTTTGAATGAATATATCCTTGCAACTTAGATTATAGATTATAGAAGTAAGTAAACTTCTAAGAAACAAAACCTTCAAGTCTCAAGGACAAACGATGAAAGAAAAAAATAAATATATTTTATTAAAAAATATATACATGGAACAAAAGACATAAGAAAACTTGTCAAGGCCGATTGAAATGTAGTCATTTTGTCTCAACACTTCTTTTCGCATTTTGGATACAATTCCTTTAAATTTTATTTACAAAAACGAGAAGAAAATCTAGTACAAAGTCCTCAACGGCAAATATTTCTTCATTGATTTGTTCACAGAGAGAGATTCGAAGGTCACCAAAGGGATGGGCAAACGTGCTGTCGATATAACGATATTTTTTATATTATTTGTTACAGGATCAAATAAAGGAACAATTGAAGCAGGTATAAAATATTTGTATTATATGTCATGTACAAATATTCCAATATTTAGTTCGTTTTACAAAATACCCTTTGATTTTTATGTTTTTTTTAGAAACAATAAGAATTGATTTAAACAAAATGTCGACAATAAATGAGCTGAACAACTAAAAATATTTTTTTAACTACTGTTTTAGGTTAAAAAATTTGGCTTCGTTGTAAGCTTGAGGTCTAAATTTCGCATGCAACATGTAATATGTTTTGTATGTTCCTTGACTTATAGGTTGGTATGCGGCTGACCACCAATGCTGTAGAAAAAGATTTCACTTTGCCAATGTCCCCCCTGTTTCAGGGAAGGTCGGCAAAAGTTGCAGGGTGTATGTCCATGTGAGATTCGGGTTTTTATATTGTAGGACCACATGCGGCATGTTTGAAGGCGAATTTGTGCATGTCTGTTTGTTAAAGTGCATATAATGTGAATCTTTAATGTTACATGTATTTTGCAACTTAAATTAGATTAGATAAGTATGTCACTTTTTAATGGATGAAATTCATATATTTTTTTAAACATGCTCGTCTCAAACACACGCACAAACTCACAGTAGACTATTCTAGAAGCGGACACACACACACAAGCAAGCCCCACGAACTCATACGTTCGTAACAGTATTATCACAACCCGACATAGTCCTTTTTGAAATACATATATTAAATCTTGGAACAGAGTTGTCTTGATGTTATTCCATCTAAGTTACTTATATTAACGAAGTCTTATGAGACTATGGCTGGCAGAGAAATAAGAATTAACGTCTCCAGCTTGATTAACGGTACTTAAGCCGGATTTATATTTCACTTTCAAAGCTTAAAGTTTTAGTATTGCCCCGAGAGGGGTTTTAGGGAAGCACTTTTAAACCAATTAAATAAATAGGTGAAACGTAGTGTTATTAAAGGCATAAAATATCCGTCCATTTTATCCTGGATCCAATTAGACCCCAAGAATATTGAATTTTTGACTATTAACCAAAAGCGATTCAAATAATCGAGATTTATGCCAGATTGAAATGAAAGCGTGATTAAAAGTTCCGGATGTAAGCCTACGATGGTCGAGTACTTTTTTTCTCATTCTTATTATGATAAAAAAATTACCATCGTGAAATGGAAAAATTGCAAAAAAAATGTCGGTGCTATGGCCGCGGGGATCAAGTCAGGTTATTTGGAACCGGAAAACGTTGGTTCGAATCCCGCGACGATAACTTCGACCCTGGTTCAACAGATGCCGTTGCATGCACACAAGCTGCTTTCGCACGAAGACAACTGCCCAGGCAAAATAGGTTGGTGGATTGCATTCCTTTCCCCAAATCTACTGAAAAAAATAAAATAATAATAATAAAAAGAGGAAAAGGAAGATCGCCTAAAGCATGTCTTGTTGTGCAATTTAAAAAATGCGTTTTTTTCATTATGATGAAAATATTCTATTGAAGGTTCATCTTACGTGCTGAACCTAATTTTCCGAAGTCTTAATTGTCGAAGAGATCAAGGTTATTCTTTTACAAATAGTGTCCTAATACGTTTTCAAGACTACTATTTGAAAATTGGACCTTGAGCCCTTCCAAAACCCCATTCATAAGCCAAATAAAGGTTTCTCCATGCTCATTGCATTTGTTTGTTGCTTTGACCATATAATTGAAACATTTCAATCTGTAATGTAACTGTAACTGTATCCTGCCGCCGTCCCACTAGGGGTGGCCGGTACCTCCGCAGATGCGCCTCCACTTTTTTCTGTCTTTACAAACCACTTTAATTTCCTCAATATTCATCACCTTTTTCATACATACTCTTCTCTTATTCTCACTCTGCAGATTTCATTCTTTCGCAATCTCACCTATGTAGTCCAACCATTCTTTCCTCGGCCTTCCCTTGTATGTAAATAACAAAATGCAAACTTTCTAAAGTTTGTACAGATGCGCCTGAATATCGTGGGGTCAACCTGAATGGCGATTGATTGTGAAGCGAGCGTCGTTTGAACTTTTGCTAAAATAATTACAAATGTTTTTGCGATCGGAAAACAAACGGCGAGCAAAAATGAATTTATCAAAAATTACCGTCTAGTTTGTTTTGATTATCTTTTGACATGAAATACGAGTTGGCTAAATGGAAATCTGATACGGGAGTATGCACATTTTTTAAATGTATTTCACGAAACGACATGTTTTGAATATTTTGTAGAGCCTGTCATTTAATAAAATACCAGCAATTAGTAACTGGAAATAGGTCAATATATACATCATGGAAAATGATAATTTTGTGGATTACAGCTTCAATTAGAAACTATATATGCATTTTGGATCGTAGATTGGTATGAGGCTGACAGTCTATAATCTATAATCTAAGTTGAAAAGGTATATTTACATTAAAGGCTCATATTTAATGCAGGCACATTGTATGTTCGCTCTTACACATGCTGCATGTGTTAATATAAAATAAACAAAACCTCACATGAACATAAACTTTGCAACTCCTGCCACCTTTCCCTGAAATCTGACCCATTGGAAAAAGTGAACCAAATTTTTACAGCATGGAGGGTTCGTACACATGCCGCATGGGGACTTTGTACACATGCAGCATTTGTATGAATTTTAAAATTTAATTTATCTTTGCAACTTAGATTACAGAACATTGCCTTATGTGTAAATGTGCCTGTATGAGATGCTCGTCTCTGAAATGATTCAGCAACTATGAAACTAAATTAATTTTTTGATATGTTTTGTGAAAACTTTCATTGATGTCTCTAAGCACGACTTTTCACAACACGCATGATCCAAAGCTCATCCATGGATAAGCGTTTTTTTGTATTTTAAATTCAGACAAGGTGGGGGCTTAACCATGGATTTGTTGTGTATGAATAACACATTAGGAGTACAATTATCTAATCTAATCTAAGTTGCAAAATAAATGTAACATTAGAGATTCACATTATATGCATTTTCACAAAACAGACACGTATAAGTTCGCGCTTAAACAAGCCGCATGTGGTCCTACAATATAAAAATCCGAATCTCAAATGAACATACACCCTGCGACTCCTGCCGACCTTCCCTGAAACAGGGTTGACCTTGGCAAAGTGAACCATTTTCTATAGCATGGGAGGTCAGCCACATACCAACCTATAAGTCATGGAACAAATAACATTTTTAATATTAACAAATTATAACGTATAAGTCCGGTCGATAGCTCAGTTGGTAGAGTGCTTGCATTCTACCCCGTGAGCTCGGGTTCGAATCCCACCGAGAAGGGTGTCTAATCTAATCTAATCTAAGCTGCAAAGATATATATTATTTAAGATTTATATTAAATGCATTCCCACAAGCAGATATGTATAATTTCGCGCTAACACATGCCGCAAGTGGACCTACAATATAAAAACCCAATCTCAAATGAACATAAACCTTGCAACTCTTGCCGTTCTTCCCTGATTCAGGGGTGACATTGGCAAAGTGAACCGATTTTTTACAGTATGGGTGGTCAGCCGCATAACAACCTATAAGTCAAGGAACATACATGACAAATTACATTTTTTTAAAAGTGTGTCAGAAATGATTTCCTATTTCGGTGTTTATTTCAAACCCCATAGTAAAAATACCGGCAAGGTTTACTCAGCCTTCACTAGAAATGAGCACCAGCCCCCTCGGGAGCTGGGAAACCTCCACTTCAACTGAAGTGGTTGGCGAAAGGCCGGCCCCCTTACCTGTAAAAATAAATAGTTTTAACTCGCCACATGCGACCCCTTCGGGGATAACGCGGCAAGAAGTTACACTATATGTGTAGCTTAGTTGATTGAGTTGATTGATAACGTGCATTGACATGAAAAACTAACAGACAATAAATTCTAATTTAAAAAACCGTAGCCGTCAACATTACAGATCAACCGACATTTCTTTCTGTCCTTACACACTTCTTTCATTTACTCCAGAGTCATAACCTTCTTCATACAGGGTCTCCTTTTATTATGACTCTGGATATCCCATTCATTCGCAAGAAGAGGATTACTATAGGAGAGGATTAAAATTTTAAGCAAGTTCACAAAGCAATATTCTTGTAAATTAATCCTACATATTCGTGTTGGGCTCATGGAGGCATAAGCGCCAGACAATCTATTACACGATCCTGGAGATTGTACAACTTTTCACTGTAAACACCCCCTGTGGAAGCTCGCGGGGGGTCGCTTGTTTCCTAAACAATTTGTCTCTACGTTGGGACCGCCGCTGTATTGAATTCCCGGGGAGGCTAGATTAGCGGAGAGTCTACGGAGAAAGAAGGGAGAGACCGCAATTGGTCTACAGGAGTCTGGGGTTAGACCTATATTGTACATCGCTAAATCTATTTCTATAGTACATCTATAATCTAAGTGATACATTTGTATTTCAGGCTTATATTTAATTCATTCCCACAAGCAGGCACATGTAAGTACGTGTCAGTACCTACAAAATAAACCAAACCTCACATCAACGACGATACCATGTTGAAAGCACCGGCTCTCATCAGATCACCGAAGATTGCGCGCGGATGCTACTTGGATGGGTGACGGCTAGGTACACCGCGTGTTGTTGGCATTTCTTGGACCGGTCCGTAGTCCAGTGGCAACACTTCGGACTCGTAAATGGAAGGTTGTGGATTCGGATCCCGGCGGAGCACAAAAAATATACAATTTTTATTTCCAAATATGCTCGTCGCTGGGTTGAATAATTCATAAACCTTTACCAAAGACCGGTCACTGAAAGGTCCATCCAACCTTACAACAACTGGGTCTTGCTTGAGAATTGTCAGTTTGCTTGAGAATTATATTCCTTGACTTATAGGTTGGTATGAGGCATACCACCCATACTGTAAAAATGGTTCACTTTGCCAATGTCATCCCTGTGTCTTGAAAGGTCGGAAAAAGCTGTGGGGTTTATGTTCATTTAAGGTTTGGATTTTATTTGTAAGTACACATTCAGCATTTGTAAGCGTGAACTACACGTGTTTTTTTGTGGGCATGCATTTGATATGAGCTTTAAATGTTTAATATATCTTTGCAAATTAGATTATAGATAATATGAAACTTAAAAATAAGAAAAACTGATGAAAGTTCTGTAAACAAATTCACGCCTCGATTATTCCAGTCATCATTTGAAACCTTCAATTGGAAAAATGCTGCAAAAAATAGGGAAAATAAAACCTCCTTCCATTTCCGTGCACTTTCGTTGACAATTCTAGATTTATATCAAGTTATTGCATTTCTGCCCAGTCTCCAATAATAGAGTATAATATTCCAATGCTTCAATTTACGGTATCCCGACTAAATGATCGTTTTTTGTCTGGATTTGTGCAAGTGACATCCAGCACCCCTAGTAAAAAACTCTATACTTAAACTTAAGCACAGCGTTTTACAAAAATCTATGTAAACTAAAATAAAGCCTCTTTTGAGGCATCTACTGTCCAAACACTTTTGTCGTAAGTTTGACCGTTAATTTTTTATACTTGCGTACAGTTCTGTTCATGAACTAAAAAATGGAATAATAAATAGAATTGATTGGGGAAATTTAGGCTTGGACAATCGTGTCTATAATCTATAATCTAAGTTGCAAGGATATATTCATTTAAAGCTCTCAGATGCATGCCCACCAGTGGCGAAGGGTGCCATACAAGCCGGTTTCCATCTGCTTCCCTTTTAAAATGATGTAACAAAGTAGTTAAAAATATGGGCACAAAGTAAAAAAATACATTTAAAACCAAAGAAACAATACGTATTTTTCCCCCATTGAAACCATGCAGTCTACTTTATTATCATTTTTGATCATTTTAAACGGGAAACCGATGGGAATCGAATCGGCCTAGTTTATGTTTGGCACCCTTCACCACTGATGCCTACAAACGTAAGGATTTTAATTTTATAATTTTTGGATGAAATTCAAACAAAACACTGTTTATTTTCACTATAAAATTTATTTAAAAAGATTAAAATCTTTAAACAAATTACTAACGCGTTTTCAACCTAGTAGGTCATCATCAGGTATGATTACAGTAAAAGATTTTAAATAAATTTAGTCAATAGGTATAAATTACAGTCAGGTAGGTAAAAACATTCATCAGAATAAATATAATAAAACAACGAAAAGCTCTATATGGCAATCAAGAAATAAAACTAATTAATACATTTTAAGTCTTTAAAATTAAACAATATGAATTTTCACAGTGTTAATACACAAACAATACAAAATATAATTAAGGATTTTAATTTGTAAGTACACGTCGAGCAATTGTAAGCGCGAACTTCCACGTGTCTGTTTGTGGGCATGCATTTAATATGAATCTTAAATGGTAACATATCTTTGCAACTTAGAGTAAAGATAAAAAGAAAAAGCTAATGCTGAAATTCGTTGCAAAGTAAAATAACCTAAATCCATATTGCGATTATGTAACAGATTCCTAGCATTAATATTATTACGTATGGGGGAAAGTAAAAGTTTGACAAAAATTTACGACAATTTTCGAAAAGTTGCCTTCATAAATCTTATTTACATGTAAAAACTGCGCCATTTCCTTAAATAAAAACGCTCACAGATTTTCTGTTGAATTTAATACAATATTTCCCCCCGGGACGAAAAACGGCAATAGAAACTTTTCATCGAGACACACGAGCAAGATACATATTATACTGCTTTTTATTTTCCCGGCCTGCTTCTGGGAATTAAAACGCTTTTTCGCTAACATTAATTTGTTTTTAAATTTGATATACGACTGCTTTAGAAATTTGCATTATTCAAGAAAATTAAATTAATTTATTACTGGCGAATTTTTATTGACTGGCTGACATGCAAATATATATCTCTTTAAGATGGGTCTTTAAGTGTTTACTATATGAAGATTCTGGAAATTGCTACAGGTATCTTCAATCTATATAATACATATATTTATATTTTTTTTAAGGAATCCTGTGCGGGAGGCTCCCCAATTCTTGAGAGTCTTGGGGGTCTATGTCACCCTGGAAGGGTGCCGCAGAGGTGTTGCTTGAGTTCTTGGTTCTGTCGTGAGGCGCTGTAAGGAAGTGGTGATTGATGTTGGTTTTGAATAAAACCGGATTAAATTGGGAAGGGAACACAGATACTGGTAGACCATTCCATAAGCGGGCAGTTTGGCAAAGGAATGAGTCATGAAAACGCCAAGTTCTCATAGTTTTGAGATCGACTGCAAAGGGATGAATGAGAGTCGTACTACGAGTTTCCCTTTCTGAAATGCGAGGTAGAATATATTCATACTTCTATCTTCTACTTTTGCCTACGAGCAATCACGTGAAAGTTCACGCTTACACATTTTCACTTTGCCAATGTCACCCCTGTTACAGGCAAGGACGGCAGGATGTCCATTTGAGATTTGGTTTTTATGTTGTATGTAGGTTCACATGAGGCATGTGCAAGTGCGAACTTGTACGTGTCTGGTTGTGATAATGCATGTAATGTGAATCTCCAATGTAACATATTTTTGCAACTTAGATTATATTAGATTAGACACATGCTGCATGTCGACATAGAGGTGGAATTTATTGAATCAACTCAATTGTTAACAACTATGGTTGTACTTTTCAAATTATATTTTGGTAGAGGAAGATCGAGAAAGCTATGGATGGACCAAATATCCGAAATCGCGAATGAATGGAATATCCAGAACCATAATAAAAGACGAGCCTGTATGAAGAAGGTTATGACTCTGGAGGAATGAAAGAAGTATGTAAGGACAATAAAAAATGGCGGTTGATCTGTAATGTTGGCGGCTAGGGTTTACTAAATTGGAATTTACATTCTGTTATAGTTTTGATATCCATACATATCATTATTTATTGATTTAAAAATGTAATTTGTCGTGTAGGTATGTTCCTTGACTTATAGGTTGGTATGCGGCTGACCACCCATGCTGTAAAAATGGTTCACTTTACCAATGTCACCCCTGTTTCAGGGAAGGACGGCAAGAGTTGCAGGGTGTATGTCCATTTGAGATTAGGTTTATATGTTGTGCGGCATGTGCAAGCGCGAACTTGTACGTGTCTGCTTGTGAAAATGCATGTAATGTGAATCTCCAATGTTACATATCTTTGCAACTTAGATTAGATTAGATTAGATTAGATGTGTAATATATATCTCACAGGTGGTTTATTCAATTCCCAATGTGACGTATGTTTCTCATTTTCCATATATATTTTTTTCATCCCTTCAGTGGTAATGATAAAAAAAATGGAATAAGAAGATAGTTAGATATCCGAGCGCGGCAGGTTTCATTTGTCATTTTTATCCATTTCTCTTCTGCGTCTAATTCCCAGTTTTTCCCGCCTTTCTTTCTCCTTTGTTTGGTGTTAATTGCGGCCGATGGCGGTGGAACCTTCTGGATTGATTAATGTATCATGCGAGTCTTATCCTGAGGGTCCTGCCCGCGCAGGGTTGCCCACATAGCCAAGGAGTCGTCCTGGATTAACAATAACAACTACCCTAAGAAATGTCACATGCCATGATTCCATTAGCTAATTATTGTGCCAAAAAATACGTATGACAGTGTTAAAGAAATACTCGCACAGGTAAAATGATAATTGATTATTTAAGGTTATTTTCTTGCATCAAACAAAATTGTTTTTTATATTTGTCACAGTGAAAGTCCATTGTATTTATAAAAATGAAAACACACACATTGTTAGTTCACTCTTATATCCTAATTTTTTTATTTACCGATCAAAATTAAAAATATAAAATTGAACTACAATTCCGTAATTAAAAAAAAATAAATAACAGAGGCATGTTTTTATTTTAAGTTTAATTTACTTTCTTTGGGTTGATATGAGGCTGGCTACACATACTGAAAAAATGGTGAAATTTCCCAAATGACACTCCTGTTTCAAGAAAAGTCGGCAAAAGGTGCGAGGTTTTTGTCATTGAATTGGAGATTATTTTGTATCGTTAGTACCTACAAATCTTTTTATACGTTCGTTGACTTACAGGTTAGGACGAAACTGACTTCTAATACTGTAAAAAATGTTTAACTTTGACAATGTTTCCCCTGTTTCAGAGAGGACGGCAAGAGTTGCAGAACTTAGTTTATTTGAGATTGGGTTTTTATGTTGTTTGTTAAAACGCCGCATGTGTAAGCACAGACTAATACGTGTCTGCTCGTGAGAATGCGTTTAATATGAATCTAAAATGTAATGTATTCATAAAAAAGTCACACATAAAATATAAGCGCGAATTTACACATATTTTCATCAAATATTAATTTAAAATGTAAATATATCTTTGCAACTAAGATTATGTATACCTATACAAGGATAATTTATTTATAAGGCTCACATAATAAAAGAGCGCCATTTATGTGTGTGTCACACCTCAAGGGCCCTCTCGAATCATGGATAAGTTTTTTTGTAAAGATGCGTCTTTAGTGCTCCTTTAAAGACACTAACAGTTTCTGCCTTCCTCACATTAGGTGGTAGTCTATTCCACTCCATTGGGCCCTCAAACCGGAAAGCACGGCCCCCAAAATTAGTGCGTGTCTAAATTATGGCTGGACTAAGTCCACCTCACACCCCGCAGATCTAATTATGGATACATAGAACAATTTTTTTCATTATGGTGGTCAGCATAATACCAAATTATGCTGTATTATGCTGGCAATATTGGTATTGTGCCGATTGGAACGGTTTAATTAATTTATTAAATAAATACTTGTTCCTACCTACATGGTAAATAAATAATCTGATAGAATATAAGGCTTCATCAATGGGCCGTATTAATAATACACGAATTCATCAAATATGATGAAATTATTTCGGTTTTAATCTATGAACAATATGTAGGATTTCATTAATTCAAACGAAATAATCTCATGGAGAAATCTATGATTTCATGAAATCATATGAATTAATACCCGGAGTATAATAACTGATTCCATCAATTAATCAAATATTAGGTAGACGCGCCTAAGGTCACTAAACTATCCACCTTTGTTCGGTAAATATTAAGCCTCGGGGTCCTGCGCTACCCCAGAACAGGGTTTCGATTTTAAATAGGGCATAAATTTTGAATAACGCGCGCGTGTATCCCGAAATTGCGTTATCAGGCAGGGCTTTTACATTCTGGGCTCAAATTAAATTTATAATAGTCTTACTTATCAAGGGGGGCCCTAATCCAATCAACCTTTTGGCGTCAGGATCCTGGCGGAGTATATTGTATTATATCAGCTCGTACCCTACCTCATTCTGTATAGTCGTACTCATTCTGAATACTCATACTGTGTACCCTTAGTACGAGTTGCAAAACTTGAGTTAATGTAAAGTTTACGGCAATTATTAAAGAGTGATTCCCCCCAAAATCTGCCGTTTTTGTTTGTTTGAACTTGATTTTCTTCATCACTGTAACTCTTTTGCTAAGACCATAAAGTGTAAGAAACAAAAACGGCAGATTTTGGGAGAAATCACTCCTTAATATTTTCCGTAATCTTTACTTTCCTCAAGTTTTGCAACTCGTACTAAGGGTGCAGTAGACATATATTCATATTCATTCTGAATACTCATACTCATTTTATAGAAAAATATTGTACTGTAATATACTGTATCCTGCCGCCGTTCCAATATTGGTGGCCGGTACCTCCGCAGATGCGTCTCCACTTTTTTTTGTCATTACAAATCACTTTCATTTCCTCAATATTCATCACCTTCTTCATACATACTCTTCTCTTATTCTCACTCTGCAGGTTCCATTCTTTCGCAATCTCACTTATCTGGTCTAACCATTCTTTCCTCGGCCTTCCCCTTCTACGCTTTTCTCTGACATTTCCTTTGTACACTTTCTTCGTTAGTCGTTCATCCTCCATTCTTTCGAGATGTCCGAACCATCTCATCATACTTTTTTGTACTTTCATTCTCATATTCATTCTGTATATTCAAACTCACTCTGAATAATCGTAGTCATTCTGTAGACTCATACTAATTCCGTATATTCAAATTCGTTCTGAATACTCATCCTCATTCTGTAGACTTATATATATTCTGTATATTCAAACTCATTCGGCATACTTATGGGTATGCTACGTCACGCAACACTTCGCTAAAACGCTACTAAACTACACATATATTGTAACTTCTTGCCGCATTTTAACCGAAAAGGTCGCATGTGGCGAGTGGCACCTATTTATTGTTACAGGTAAGCCAACCACTTCAGTTGAAGTAGGGGTTTTCCCAGCTCCCAAAAGGGCTGGTATTAATTTTTTGTGAAGGCTGAGTAAACTTCTCAATATTTTATTTTTGGGCTTGACAATAACATCGAACCTGGAAATCATTTCGGAAACCCTCGGTGGGATTCGAACCCGAGCTCACGGCATAGAATGCAAGTACTCTACCAACTGAGCTATCAACCGGATCTACATCGAACCGAATGGACATATTTTGCATATAAAAATCTTTCCGTACATTTAAACTTATTTTGATTCGAGAAAGCACTGCTTTTTTAGGTTTGCGTTTCATTTTATATGTACGCATGGAATATGCATCTATAATCTATAATCTAAGTTGCAAGGATATATTCATTCAAAGCTCTCAGATGTATGCCCACAAACAAACACGTGTAGTTCGCGCTTACAAATGCTGATTGTGTACTTACAAATAAAATCCAAACCTCAAATGAACATAAGCCCTGCAACTCTTGCCGACATTCCCTGAAACAGGGGTGACATTGGCAAAGTGAACCATTTTTTACAGTATGGGTGGTCAGCCTCATACCAACCTATAAGTCAAGGAATTATATAATAATTGCATAAGCGTAAATTACACGTAAACGCTTGTGTGCGTTCATTAAATATGCTTCTTATACGTCAATATATCTAAATAGATATATGAAACTTCGTTCTAATAGCAGAAACACTGAAAACAAGGATTATCTGTAACCTTTTGTTTCTAACACGTGCGTATAAAGAAAATTAAAAAACGAAGCAAACTATCGCAAAGTTCAAAGGCTTAGTGATTGGTCATTTGTAGTCCCAAGGATTTGCAGGATTTTCTCAAAAACAGCCTCAACCAATTGCGAAAGAAAAAACGTGAAATTTTTCAGGTAGGACAATCAAAAACTGTCATTTATTCAGGACCAATGTCATCGCAAATTACACAGAGAAAGCACGTTTCCAAAATCTTATTAGAAGACGTTTCTTACTTTTTTTTTGTTTCAGGATAATTTAAAATAATTTCACTCCGGCAATCGAATCCGACAGAAAGAGAAAAAAACCTTTTTCAGCGAATTAACGACTCGAGTGGGTGGAAGGGTGGCTGTATCGAATTCACGCCTTTGGGGGATGGAATAGGGTAAGGTAGGGCTGGGAGAGGGGTGAGTAGGGAATACGGATAGATAGGAGGGACAGTTCAAGTGTCAATCCAAGGAAAAGAACTTCGGAAATAAATGACCCGAGTTTCTTTATTTTGAAGACGAAGAGAGTTCTTTAGGAATTTTCAGCGTTTTTTTTGTTCGTTGGATTTTAATCGTAATAAAATTTGAATACCTGGAGAGTGCAAAAAAATAAATTGAACCGATAAATTTATGTCAAATACAAAAATCTTTGCACAAGAAATCGAGTTAATGATTTATTTACTTACAAAATGAAATCATTGAAAAAATGACAGTAATTAATGAAGTGAAAAAGATGTGCAAGGTTAGGAAAAAGGAATGGCTTACGCAGTTGAACGTCATTTTTAGTGTAATGCTGTACAATTAAAATTGTCTATGCACAATTTGATTAAATAGTAAAACTTATTTTTACCTTATTGCAAGGCTTGTGTTTTTTTGAGATTGGGTTTTTTTTATACTAAAGGTCCACATGCGACATGTGTGAGCGCGAAATTATACGCGTCTGCTTGTGGGAATGCATTTAATATGAATCTCAAATGATACATATCTGTGCAGCTATGATTTAGATTTAGATATAATTGCATGGAAATTTAACAATGATGTTTCTCTTACGTAGACGCCCATGATTTATTTTGGCTGATCCCTAAGCAATTCATATCAAAGTTTCTTCTTATATTTGGTCTATAACAGAGTTATGGAAATCACATATCTTTTAAGGTTATCTAGAGCGTTATGACCTTATAAATGAAGTTTTTAGCCCAAGCTGTTTCAATGTAAACCAATTTGTTCGCGTCGCTCTCCAAAAGACTGTTGACATTTTACTCCAGCACCATATCTCAAATACGTTAAGCTTTTGTCATGTCCGGTCGATAGCTCAGTTGGTAGAGTGCATGCATTCCATGCCGAAAGCTCGGGTTCGAATCCTACCGAGGATATCAGATATCAGAACCAAAAATAAAATAAAACCGCCAAGGTTTACTCAAAATTCACAAGAAATGAGTACCAGCCCTCTCGGGAGCTGGGAAACCCCCACTTCAACTTAAATGGATGGCGTCAGACCGCCCCTCTTACCTGTAAAAATAAAAGGTTCCACTTTCCACATGTAAACTCTTCGACGGTTGATTGATTTCTCTTGAGCTTGAAAGCTACATATAATTTTGGTCCCTAATTTATACTAAAAAAAGATAATTCTCGAAACATGGAGAATCACTACATGCCACCTTGCTACATTTACCAGAACATTCGATTCAACTTTCAATTAATTTCTAAGAAATACAAATTATTATTGATGTATACCTAAGCGTCTGTTAATTTCTAGAGAGACTTATTACTACACTTACACAGACAAACCAAACACAACTACACAATATCCTGTATATTCGTAACAATATGTAGAAATCTAATCTAATCTAATCTAATCTAAGCTGCAAAGATATATATCATTTAAGATTTATACTAAATGCATTCCCACAAGCAGATATGTATAATTTCGCGCTAACACATGCCGCATGTGGACCTACAATATAAAAACCCAATCTCAAATGAACATAAGCCTTGCAACTCTTGCCGTCCTTCCCTGAAACAGGGGTGACATTGGCAAAGTGAACCAATTTTTATATTATGGGTGGTCAGCCGCATAACAACCTATAAGTCAAGGAACAAATATAGAAATAAACATTTGAATCGCTCAGTGACCGGTCCGTAGCTCAGTGGTAATACTGCGGACTCTGAATGGGAAGGTTGTGAGTTCAAATCCCGGCGGAGCACAAAAAATATACCATTTATATTTTTAAATTTGCTCTTCGCTGGGTTGAAAAATTCATAAATCTTTACCAATGACCGGTCACCAAGGGTCCATCCAGCCTTACAGCAACTGGGTCTTGCTTGAGTATTGGCGCTTTGTAGCGACGACCAACCTCGTACACCTCTGCGGCACTACAACAAGTGTCATAGACCCCTAGAGTCTCTAGAATCTATGGAGTCTCCCGGATAGGATTTCTTTAAAAAAAAAAAAAGAAAATATGAACGTTATTTTGATTGCAAGTGACGTCATTCATCACCCTTACAATATTGCAAAGGGAGCAAATACGGGTTGATTGAAGCGAAGCTACAAACCCCTTGAAGAATAACATTCACGTGCATTTCTGCTACCACAATCAAACATACGTATGAATTTGTCTTGCAACCCTAAAATGTATTGATTCTCCCCTCGATAAGATCGCATGAGGGTTGGCAATTTGTTGTTAGTGAAAATACACGAGTCCTGCATAGTCACTGATGGAATCCCAAAGGAGTCGAGGTTATCCAGGGTCTTCCAAAATGTGAGCAGCAAATGAGTAGTCTTTAATTTATCACCTCTGTATTATATTTCCGAAGAAAGAAAGAAAAAAAAGTTGTGGTACTACCTTAAGTAAACTTCATAAAATCGTCACAAGGATATTTTTTTTACATTTGCCTGACTATTATTACTTGACTAATAAGCTGGTAAGGGGCTAGCCCCTATGCTGTAAAAACTTGGTTCACTTTTACCCAATGCCTCCCCCCCCCCCAGTTTTAAGGAAAGCTAGCAGGAGTTTCAAGGTTTATGTTCATGTGAGATTTTTTTTATGTAAGTGCACATTGAGTATGTGTAAGGACAAACTAACTCATATGGGCGTGCATTGAGCATTGAGATATAATCCTTAAATTCCAATGTACCTTTGCAACTAAGATAATAGATTGTTATGGATGCTATCTCACTGATTAATTTTTCACATTCTGTTGGAGTTAAATATTATTTTTCAGGTTTGACAAGTTTAGTAATAGAAAATTATTTAGAAAAATTAAAATGCACATTCTCACTCGATGTCTTTTTTACTAAGAAAAAAAAAACTTTGAAACAAAAGTCAAGGGATATCTTCCAAACGCCAACGTACCATTATAAGGAAGTTAACGAGTGGTAAGTGTTTAATATTTATATATAAGTTGTAGAGGCGCTATTTCATTTTCACACACAAATCTGAAAAGTCGTACTTTTTTACTTGGAAAGATTTTGAAATGCAAGTCTAGGGACTTCTACCATACCAGTATACATAAGTCAACGAATGGTAAGTACAAATTATTTAAAAAATATATTAGGTACGCCAATACATTTGTATACTTTTTTTTAATAATCGATTTCCTTGACTTATACATTGGTATGAAGCTGACCACCCATACTGTAAAAAATGGTTCACTTTGCCAATATCACCCCTGTTTCAGGGAAGGACGGCAAGAGTTGCGGGGCTTATGTTCGCGGCATGATTTGAGAGTGATTTGAGAGGGCCCTTGAGGTGTGACACACACAAAAACGGCGCTCTTTAATTATGTGTACATTAAAATAAATTATCCTTATATATATATATATATGTGTGAGCACGAGATTATGCGTGTCTGCTTGTGGGAATGCATTTAATATGAATCTTAAATGACACTTATCTTTGCAACTTAGATTTAGATTAGATTAGATTACGATGACTTATTTGCTTAGTAAGAGCCCTTATATGTTCTTACTTGGTGAATAGACACGAAAGTTAAGGGGGCGCCTTCTCCCAGTGTATTTTCCTTACGCACGACCGGTCTGCATTTATTTATTCAATCATCGTCCGAATCGAGTGCTGGAAGGCAGAAATGTTACACCTACAGAATACCAATACCAACTTATGCGCTCCTGTGACCTGGAAATAATATTTTTTTATTCATTCCAGATAAAATATGTATGTGAGTAAAATCGAAACACTTGTAAGGCAACGAAAGAAAATTTGTCATCTTAATTTTTTTTTGAATTTGTAACCTTTTTTCCGATGACCAAACGTCATTCTTTTATGGGACTGTTTTCCTTAGCAAACCGTATGAAAATATTTGTTTCCCTATTCCATAGCAACCCGGTATGATGTCATCACAATACTTTGTATGTCAAATGACGCGTGGACCTTGTTGGGCTAATATGTAATTTATTTTTTGATAGTGTGAAAATCTTATCGGTACGTAGTCTAGTTGTTAATGCTTCGAGCTCGTCATCGGAAGGTAGAGGGTTTGATTGCCGGCTTAGTACAAAAAAATATCATTGTATTTTCAGATATGCTCTTCGTTGGGTTGAAAAATAAATATGTCGAAGGAAGGCAAAATAAAAATACTTCAGTAAAAAGATTCTCAATATTTTACCTCAAAGACGTATATTTTTTAAGGTCAATCGTATGAAAGACGATCACTACTAAAGAGACGTACAATTAATGATTAAAAATTTACTCAAAGGGAAAATATTTTTAAATTTTTGCAGCAATAAAATTTTAATTTCAACAAAAAATAAAGAAAGAAATTAATATTGAAGGTTCGTGTAATTTTTTCATCATTTTTATTTAATTTAATAAAGACTCAATTCAATTTGAAACTTTCTTAGAAACCGAATTTGATTATTACGTATTGCGTTGTAGCTGGATTTTTATTTGTATTTTCTGTATTGAGAAATTAAATTACACGATGGAGAAAAGACTTCTTGTAATATTCCCTTAGAACGAATCGGCTTTATGTACAATCTCAATGATCGCAATTATTATGTTTCTTAGGGGAAATACTGTATTATATTATATACTTATATTATACTCGTATACCTTTATTGTATAGTTACAAGCATCGGAAAATTAAATAAAAATGTGATGTATTTTGCTTTACTTGTGAATGATCTATAAGTATTTAATTAAAACAAATTTGTGAAGAGGGATGCAAGAAACAAACCGATTTTTGATAGCAAAAACTCTAAAGGATAGAGTTAAAAATAAATGGGTAATGAAAGAATGTAATTTGAAAGAGTATGTGAAAGATAAGGTACAAAAGAATGCGATGAGATGGTTTGGGCATGTGGAAAAAATGAATGATGATAGACTGAGAAAGTATATTTACAGAGGAAGTGTGTGAGAGAAAAAGAGGTAAGGGATGACCGACAAAAGTATGGAGTGTTCAGATTGTTCAGATTGTGAAAGAATGGGATATACAAAGCGAGCGTAAAAGAAGAAAATGCATATAAAAGTCCGGTCGATAGCTCAGTTGGTAGAGTGCTTGCATTCTACCCCGTGAGCTCGGGTTCGAATCCCACCAAGAAGGGTGTCAGAAATGATTTCCTCTTTCGGTGTTTATTTCAAGCCCCATAATAAAAATACCGGCAAGGCTTACTCAGCCTTCACAAGAAATGAGTACCGGCCCCCTCGGGAGCTGGGAAACCCCCACTTCAACTGAAGTGGTTGGCGTAAGGCCGGCCCCCTTACCTGTAAAAATAAATAGGTTCAACTCGCCACATGCGATCCCCTCGGGGATAACGCGGCAAGAAGTTACACTATATGTGTAGCTTAGTTGCGTTTTTGCGTTTTGCATATAAAAGTAATGGATATGAATGAATTGAAAGAGATATGAAAGGATTGAAAGAAATGAAGGCAGCTTTGCAGAGGCTTTGGTCACCCGTAGCGGAATGGCGACAGAGTTTCTCTCCCGTCAAGTTTCAAGACGGTACATCCCTTTAGATTGTTGGTTCATTTCCACCTGGTATGCTGGTAATTAAGATTGCATATTACTATTCAGAGGTACTCTAGGAGATCTCCGTACTGGCCGCAAGGGATAGATTACAAGCGGCTTGTGCAAGTTTGGAGACGATACTGTTCACCTAAACAATGACTACACGAACACCGTCAAGTTTCTGGGGGCATCTTGAAACTTAAATGCAATTTAGACACTGCACAGACCTCACATAGAAGACCAAATGGGAAGAACAAGGAATGCCGTTTCTGTTTCTCTTCTTCTACAATACAACTTAGTTCGTGCATGATTACAAATGTAAATTTTCTCAACAAATTATTAAGTTTGATTTTTTGCTGTTTTCGAGAATTATTTTTTCCGCACTGACTTTACAAACGTTTGTGCATCCTACGAAATATCCTCGACTACAGCTGACGAAATACTGACTGCGTGTAAATAGTGAGTTTTCGAGTCAATTTTTTGAGTCAGTTTTCGGCGCCCGTACTGACGACAGCTACTGACCCTGTATAAATTTGCCTTTAAACATGCAAAAATATTTATAAGTATGTTTTTTTAAAATGATAAAAGTAGGTTCCATAAAAACATTTAATTCTTGGACCGGTCCGTAGTCCGTAGTGGCAACACTTCGGACTCGTAAATGGAAGGTAGTGGATTCTTATCCTGGCGGAGCACAAAAATGACCAATGACCGGTCACCAAAGGTCCATCCAGCCTTACAGCAATTGGGTCTTGCTTGAGTATTGGAGCTTTGTAGCGACGACCAAGCTCGTACACCTCTGCGGCACTACAACAAGTGTCATAGACCCCTAGAGTCTTTAGAATCTAGGGAGTCTCCCGCACAGGATTTCTTAAAAAAAAAAAAAAAAAATCAATTAAGAAGGTTGAAAACACAAATTTAAACAGTAGATACGTGCAAAATTGAATTACCGTTTTAAAAAATTGAATTTATACAAAAAAAAGTGTTTAACTGAGCGAAGTGAAGTTTATATAGAGCGCTCTGAATGGTGTGGACAATATTTCAAGTATAAAACGTTAACGTTTAAACTGAAATACAGCATATAATAACAAATTATATACAAAGTATAGCAGCGCCTCTACTGGGCGTTAGTGCTACAATACATTTTTGGTATTGGTGAGTTATTTTAGTAATGCTTTATACTTGGGTTGCAGGCTTGCATTTGCGGGTTTTTGTTCGAGGTAATTAGATGAAGCGAGCTGGTAGCTTCGCGTATGCTACTCTATCCATGGTAATACCCACCAACAGTCTACTGCAATAACCTCGTCGGCAAAGTGAAGCGCGATTGGATTAGACGAGATGCAACTATGGGGAAGCACTTGAAATTCGTGTATCGCATCGATTTGCCTTGTGCTACAGAATAATTTTGAGAGCATTAAACGGATTCTATAAGTTCCTTGACTTATAGGTTGGTATGCGGCTGACCACCCATGCTGTAAAAATGGTTCACTTTGCCAATGTCCCCGCTGTAACAGAGAAGGACGGCAAGAGTTGCAGAGTGTATGTCCATTTGAGATTTGGTTTTTATGTTGTAGGTTCACATGAGGCTTGTGCAAGCGCAAACTTGTACGTGTCTGATTGTGAGAATGCATGTAATGTGAATCTCCAATGTTACATTTCTTTGCAACTTAGATTAGATTAGATTATAATGCATCATCTACATAAGGTTGCAAAAATATTCCAACTTTTTTGGATTCTTACGTTTAACAAAAAACGTATTATTTGATTTTTTTGCTTTATTTATTTTCATTAACGTTCCTTCACTAAAACGTTAGTATGACGTTGACCCCCCGTGCTGTAAAAACTTGATTGCCGCCCCTGTTTCAGGGAAGGTCGGCAAGAGTTATAGGATTTATGTTTATTTGAGATTTGGATGTCAATTTGAAAGTACACACGCACCATTTACAATCGCTTACTTACAGGTGTTTGCTTGTAGGCATGCATTTAATATGAATCGTAAGCAAGGGCGGATCCAGGATTTTTTTCTGGGAGGGGTACAAGGGGCAGCTGACGGGTAAAAATAATCAACAATAACTACTGTTAAAAAATAATTAATAACAACTATTAACAACCAAACACAGACAAGAATTTCACTCATGTTTTTTCTGTATTTTATTTTAACAACTCTGATAATTTGATTTGCCTATAAGTATGTACTGTGATGAAAACTCCACAACCGTCTGGGGGGGGGGCATGTGCCCCTGTGCCCCCCCCCCCCCCTAAATCCGCCCTTGATCGTAAGTGTTCATATATAAAACTGAGATTGTTGTATTATAGAATGGTGACCGGTCCGTAGCTCAGTGGTAACACTGCGGACTCTGAATGGGAAGGTTGTGGGTTCGATTCCCGGCGGAGCACAAAAAATATACCATTTATATTATATCAAATTGCTCTTTGCTGGGTTGAAAAATTCGTAAAACCTTTACTAATGACCGGTCACCAAAGGTCCATCCAGCCTTGCAGCAACTGGGTCTTGCTGGAGAATTGGCGCTTTGTAGCGACGACGATCTAAATCTAAATCTAAGCTGCAAAGATATGTATCATTTGAGATTCATATTAAATGCATTCCCACAAGCAGACATGCATAATTTCGCGCTTACACATGCTGCATGTGGACCTACAATATAAAAACCCCAATCTCAAATGAACATAAGCCCTGCAACTCTTGCCGACCTTCCCTGAAGCAGGGGTGACATTGGCAAAGTGAACCATTTTTTACAGTATGGGTGGTCAGCCGCATACCATCAGTCAAGGAGTCAAGCTCGTAAAAAGGTCGATAGCTCAATTGGTAGAATGCTTGCATTCCATGCCGAAAGCAAGGGTTCGATCTCAAAGGTGTACTCAGCCTTCACAAGAAATGAGAACCAGCCCCCCAGGGAGCTGGGAAACCCCCACTTTAACTTAAAGTGGTTGGTGTGAGGCCGGCCCCCTTACCTATAAAAATAAATAGGTCCCAAAGCGCCGCATGCTACCCTTTCGGGGATAACGCAGGCAAGAAGTTACACTATATGTGTAGCTTAGTTGCGTTTTTTTTTATGGTAGGTACAACAAAGCAATCTTTCTTTTACTAGAACATTGCACACACACACACACACACACACACACACACACACAAGCACTTTCTACACCTCCAAGTACACTTATACTAACTGGTGCTAGACTTTTCTACTCAAGCTATAGTAAATTTCAACAACGTGGTTCAAGCATTTTTTTTCGGACTGTTTATGTGTTCTAATAGCGTGTTGAAAGAATCGCTATTTTCCTCCGAAATGCACGGCTCAAATGGGGGAGAATAAAATTCTGAAACGCATTAAGCATTTACAGAGGCCGCGGCAGAGATAAAGGAGTTCCAGCAGAAGGCTGGAGGGAAACAATCAACTCACTTCATGGTATATTACGGGGAGCTCCATCTATATCTGCTGGTGCGGCCGTCTTTATTATTCCCACAAGCCTTTGCATAGAGCCTTAGAGGATAAGAGAGGTAGAAAAAGAGTAAGGGAGAGTGAGAGAAGGAGTGTAAGTTTGAAGAAAATAAAAAATGAGCATGAAAAGTTGTGGAAATGGAGTGTAAGAGTATAAAAAAGGAGTAAAACATGATGGACGAGGAGAAGATAAAATCAAAATTAATGAGTAAAGAATGTTAGAATGAGTAAAAGATATTAAATATGTTGCATGTTAGAAATTAAACATGTAATAAATAAAACATGATGGAGTATAAATTTAAAGAATATAAGAAGCAATCAGAAAAGAGCATTAAAAGTTCTTTAATAGGAGTAGGAGAGTAAAGAAAAGGAGTAAAACATGGTGACCGAGGAGAGGAAAAAATAAAAAAATGAGTAAATAATGTCAGAAGTCGAGTAAATAAAGATATCAAATATGTTACAAAAGGAGAACGAGGTCAATAGAAAGAGGAATATAAATCAAATAATTGAATCATAGCGATGGTAGATAATATAAAGAGTTGTCGTATGTTTTATAAGATTGTTCAATTCCTTAGCGAAACCAAAAAAATATCAAATAATCTATTTTAAATGTTTTGGGTGTAAATTCACGTGTTCTATAAATCTGGACAAATAATGAATTCAGCTTTACAGCAACTGAGTCTCACAAGACGAATTGGCACTGTCACTGACAAAGGAATGAAATTATTGAACAAAAGGAGCCGTAATTAGTTTAAATGAAAAAAAAACATACGGTTGACTGTTATTACCATAACGCTGACCACTCTAATTAAAAAAAGTTTTAAATTGACCATGATGATCGCGCGATCTTCAATTAAAGTAGCTCCAAAAGAAGAAGAAGAAGAGAAAAAAATGGTAGAAAAGGAGGAAAAAACTGTAGAAAAGGAGAAAAAAACTATGAAATAGGAGTTGGAAAGACGAGGGGAAATAAAATACGTAAGGGATGAGGGATGATTCCTGGTGGACCAGCATCTTGTTCCGCTAAAGCATTTCTCCCTTCGAAAGGTTTATTTGCGAGATTGAATTGTAAAATGCGGAATATTACGACGAGCAGAAATTGCATGGAATTTTAATATTTTTGCGTCCGTAATTTCCAACGTTTTTGTTTTATTGTTTCATCGCGAAAAGAAAATTAAGTTACGGAACTAGGAAAGTTGAGAAAACATTTTTGTTAACAGTTTTAAATAATGATATCTAGTTTATATTTCGCTTCGAAAAGGCATCTTCAGGAGCAGTTTTGAGGTGAAAATATTTGAGCAAAAAAATTAATGAAAATGGACTAAAACTGTGTATTTTTTTTAATTAAAAAAATGATAAAAACTTTTGTTATAATAAAAAAAACGGGTTAAACACCTGGCTTGTTTTAAAATATGTTTTGAAATAAAAAATATTGATGACAATGTAACTTTGTTTATTTTATTTTTTATTTTTTTTTGGCATCTCACCCTGGAGGATGTTACAGCTGTGGCTGTGGATTCATCTGTTAGTTGCATATTTGTGTTGATTTTAGATTTTTATACAATTTTTAAACTTTGCTTATAGTATTGTTAAAAAAGTCGTATAGGTACACTCAAATTAAATAATCGTATCGAATTTCCACAATTTAATGAAAAGATATACTAATATTTTGTTTTCATTGTTTAATATAACTTTCTTTCTTGTTATTTATTATAACCATTAAAAGAGGAATCTTTGTATTTTTACACTTTCAAAAATGCAATTTTGATATGTTGCTCACAAATGTTGTTATTCGACTGCCATCTTGTTTGTCAAAAGCCTGTGACAGTTCAGATGCTGTGACGTCACAGCAATGAGAACAGATCTCCACGTTACAAATTTACGTTGAAACTCAACCATAGCATATTGACAAAAAATATGCAAACTATATCAGCGAATCTAGTGAGTGTTTCAAATTCCATACATTGTTGGTGTAAACAGTGGTTGAATTTTGACGTAAAGTGTTCTTACAGGTACAACAGGGTCATATTATGTAAAAGGAGATTTGTGGATAAGACAGTCTGCTGGCTTAACCTACAAAATATATACATATTATGAGAAATTCCCAAGTGAGTCCAAATACAATATCACATGCCCTATATTTCATAACGGTACAAATATGAACACTTTTGTAGAAAGGATATCAAAAACAAAAAATAATTGAAGAAAAGCTTGTTTTTTATATAATTTTTTTTCAATTATTATTCAGCCGTGTAGAGTTATTGTTCAATAGTTCAACAAAGAAATAATTTATTAAAAAATCCCGATCAGATTCAGTACACAAATATTGTTGAAGGAAGTCTCTGAAATATTTGAAAGAATCATATTACCACATATTGATGATGATGATGAGTTGATGATTTCTTTCTAGCGCCGTTTCTTGATGTATTCACTTCAAGGGCGCTTGTGCAAATGATGCCAAAAATTTGCTTGTCTTCAGTGCATTCCGGAACTTTCCATGGTCCTCTAGCTCTCTCACATGATGTGGCAGGTGGTTCCAGGCCAGAGGACCAGCAACTGCAAATGCACGATCTTATACTATTCCTTAAAATTCTACTCATTTAAAAATAATCGGTTGATCTTACGAAAATTAGCGGTCTTTAGCGACCAATCTATAATAATCTTTAATCTAAAGATAAACTACATTTAAAATTCATATAACATCGTCAGATTCATATAACAACGTCAGATTCGCTAGCCGAACGTTGCACAAGGCGGACGTGTTCACGCGGACGAAGTGCACATTTGTGTTTGTTTGTATTGTGAAACTAAAAAGAATCGCGCCCAGCAGGGCGAGATATTTTTGAAAAAAAAAAATGGATTCAATACTAAGTGATATAAAGGAGTGTATTAGTAAAATGACGGGATCAGTGAAGGAGACTAAAATAAAGCTTCAACTGGAGCAGAAGATCATGCTACTAGAAGAAGAGATGCATGCTGAAAGGGACTCCCTTCAGAAAAAGATCATAGAACTCCAAGAAACGGTAATAACAAACAGCAAGCATTACACTAAAAAGTTGGAAGAGTTTATCGAATCTGGCCACAAAACCTACGCGGCGGTGGCTGGGGAAGATAAAAATGTTAAAAAGAACAAAAACGCAGTGACAAATTACGCAATCATGGTAGAATCAAAAAACACATTAAGTGCCGAAGAAATAAAAAAAAAGATCCAAAAAGAAATCAACCCTACTGAACTAAAAATTGGTATATCGGGTATAAAAAAGACTGGTGAAAAAAAGATAACAATTACATGTACTGAGAAAACAAGCGCAGAAAAATTGAAAAAAGAAATTTCCAATACACTTGGAAAGGAACTGACGACAGAAGAAATGAAAAAGAAAAAACCTTACATCATACTAAAGGGACTAGAAAAAAACCTCACAGAAAAAGAAATCATCATGGGCATCGTAAACCAAAATGAGGGTATTGAAGAAAAAGAAAAAGAGAACATAAAACTTATAAAAGAACTGAAAAGTATTAACCCAAGAGAAACTACCAACTATATCATACAAACAACAGGGAGACTTCGAAAAATTCTTTTAGAAAAAGGCAAAATTAATATAAAATATAATAGAGCATACGTAGAAGACTGTTACCCATTAGTACAGTGCTATCACTGCTTAAAATATGGCCATACAGCACAAAGATGCCTAGGAAGAACACAACCACCAAATTGTCCACACTGCGCTCAAGATCATACCTACGCGAAATGTAACAACTTAGAAAAAGATGCGATTTGCAGTAACTGTCACTTTTTAAATATTAAATACAAAACAAAAAACGACACTACCCACAAGACAACTAGCCCTCAATGTATTTACAGACAAAAAATGTATAAAATTGCCATAGATCGAATTGACTACGACTAAATTTACATATTTATGACTGACATAAACATAAGCTACATAGATTCTAAACTAAATATAAATGAACTAATATTCGACTCATTCTATGAAGCAAATCAAATATTAGTGAAGTGTGAAAACAGTTTAACAATCCTACATAATAACATACGGAGTATACAAAAAAATTTTGATGAATTTGTTATTTCAATAAAATCATTAAATTATTTACCGGACATTATTGTGTTAAGTGAAACCCACTCTGCCGGACAAATAGAGTATAATATTCCTGGGTTCACTTATTTAGCTGCAAGTACCAAAATTAACAAGAATAGCGGTGTGGCTATATTTATTTCGGATCGTAATATTATGATAAACGTAAATGAAATTAACACTGTACCTTACGTAAATATATTAAATCTTGAAATTAATAATAACAATAAAAATTATAATATATTTGCAATCTATCGTACTCATACATCAATTATATCACAATTTATAGAAGGATTAAAAAATATACTCGTAACTTGCACAAGTAAAAAAAACATTTTGGTTGGTGACATGAATTTAAATATTGCTGATAATAATTACACAAACGATAAAGATATCTACCTAAATATGCTGGCAGAATTGAATTATTTCTCCTGCATTAATTCATTTACAAGAAATATTAGAGGACAACAGCCATCATGTTTGGATCATATATTTACAAACATTCCCGACTTTCATAATATTACTTCCGCAGTCATTCACACATCTATAACAGATCACTTCTCATGTATATTTAACTATAAATATAATACTCCACAGATAGAGACAAAAAAAACAAATAAAGTATCAAAATATAATAAAATAAACCTAGATGGTTTAAAAGATAAATTAAATGTTGTGAACTGGTCCGATTTATATCTAATGAATAATGTAAATGAATGTTGTATAATGTTTGAAAATACAATGAAAAAACTTGTTGAAGAATCAACAAGTGTGCAACATAACATAAAACACAAATATAAGCCGATTAAACCATGGATCACACATGGGCTAGTAGTATCAATCCGACATAAAGAAACTCTGTATAAACAAACCCGTCAACAACCGAACAATCTAAAATTGCTCAAATATTTTAAAAAATTTAAAAAAAAGCTTACATATTTAATAAAATCCACAAAAGAAAATTATTACAAACATAAATTAGAACAAACCAAAAATAACCCTAAAAATGTATGGTCTGTTATAAACGATTTTCTTGAAAAAAACAAAAACATGAAAAATGAAATAATAGCCATTAATCATGAAAACGAAACCACGTGCTGTAGAGAAAATCCCTCAAAAGCTGCTAATATTTTCAACAATTTCTTTTCAAGTGTTGGAAAAAATTTAGCTCAGCAAATACCTGGAAAAAGTACTTCTCCCGAATTAAAGTGCAATATAGAAGAGAAACACATGATATATATATTTCAACCCACAACAAGGGAAGAAATAGAGACAGTAATTAGCAATCTGAAAAACGGTACGGCGCCTGGATATGATGCTCTTTCTGCTGAAACTTTAAAACATATTAAAGAACAAATATCGAAACCACTACAACATATAATTAATTTGAGTTTTGAAAGTGGAACGTTTCCTTCAAATTACAAAAAAACAATAATAACACCCATATTTAAGACAGGAAATCGGGAAAAAGTAAACAATTACCGACCCATTTCTGTTATATCTAACATAGCAAAAATTTTTGAAAAATTAGCAAAAATTAGGTTAATTAAATTTATAAAAGCCAACAATATAATACACGATAACCAATTCGGATTCATGGAAAACAGAAGTACTCAAGATGCCATCGCGAAAATAACGAACTTAATTCATAGCTCACTTGACCAATCTTTTAAATGTATCGGAATTTTCATTGATTTAAAAAAAGCATTTGATAGCATCTCTCACGAAAAACTAATTGTAAAACTGAATTCAATTGGGATAAAATTAAAAGCGTTACAATGGATAAAAAGTTACTTATATCAGAGATCTCAAATAGTTAAAATTAATAGTTCTTATAGTCAACCATCAACCGGTGAATTTGGTATCCCACAAGGTACTGTACTGGGTCCATTACTATTCATCTTATACACAAATGATATTTTCACTCTAAAACTCAATGGAAAAATAATATCTTATGCAGATGATACTGCCATTATATTGGAGGGACAAGATTGGCGCTCTATTAATGAACGAGCAAATCTTGACATGAATATACTGAAGGGGTGGTTCGATAGTAATATATTATCACTAAATATTGAAAAAACTCAATTCATTTCTTTCGCAATAAATAAATTTAATTCAGAGCCGCCAATTAAAATCATCATACACAGTCAGAATTGCAATGAAACTAAAAACTGTGAAAACACATGTTCAACACTAACTTCAACTAAAAATATAAAATACCTAGGCATTATTATAGATCAAAATATGAAGTGGAAAAATCACATAATGGAACTGGTCAAACGAATACGAAAATGTATATACATATTCATAAGACTCAGAAACATTCTTAAAATCGAACAATTAAAAATGGTATACTACTCAATTGTACAATCAATGCTACAATATGGCATAATTGGATGGGGGGGATCATATGATAATATTTTAAATTCAGTCAAAATAGCTCAGAGATTAATTATTAAAGTAATTCTAAAAAAGCCACCAACATTTTCAACAGAATCTTTATTCAAAATTTTTAAGGTACCAACTATAGAACAAATTTTCAAACTGTACTCTATTCTGGAAATAATAAAAATTGACAAAGCAAAACAATTTGAAAGAGCTATATCAAGGAGAAGACAAAATTTTATAACAATTCCTAAATTTAAAACAAAACAATTCGAGAATAATTTTATCTGTAGGGGAATAAAATACTATAACATATTGCCAAATGAAATCAAAATAATTAAGGATGTTAAAAAAATTAAGTTTAAAATAAAAAAATATATATATTCATAGTTCTTATTGATTGGTTGTTTCTAATTTCTGGTTTTTTTCATTTTTTATATTGTTAGTTTATTTTTTTATTTATTCTTGTGTATTACCTATATTTTTTTCCTTTAAGTATTATATTAAGTTTTTATCTCATTATATTATATATAATATAAATTAAGAACATAATTTATTTAAGATAGCTGCGATTCCCTCACCAAGCACAAGAGCTTGGCTCTTCAATTGGTGAGGAAATAACAATTAAGTTTTTATTATTATTTAGAAATATTACTTGTTTTAAAATAAATTTGTATTTATATTTTGTTAAATAAATAAAAAAAAAAAAAAAAAAAAAATGTATTCCCATTAGTAGACACATACAAATTCGCGCTTAACGCGTGTTGAGCTACAACATAAAAAAAATCTATCTCAAATGAACATCATCCCTGAAACTCTTGCCGCTTTTCCCTGAAACAGGGGTAACATTGACAAACTGAACCATTTTTAACGAATCTATAATAATAATATAATATAATCTATAATCTAAGTTGCAAGGATATATTCATTTAAAGCTCTCAGATGTATGCCCACAAAACCAACAAGTGTAGTTCGCGCTTACAAATGCTGAATGTGTACTTACAAATAAAATCCAAACCTCAAATGAACATAAGCCTCACAACTTTTGCCGACCTTCCCTGAAACAGGGGTGACATTGGCAAAGTGAACCATTTTTTACAGTATGGGTGGTCAGCCTCATACCAACCTATAAGTCAAGGAAAATTTTTAACGAATGATTTTTAAAAATCCTAAGGGCGTGGTTCACGTCATTTTGGTATTTATTCACTAAAAAGTTACTACAAATTTGTAAGTACAAGTACGTACGTAAAAATATACTTCAATTCAATATTGGAATATTTCAATATGAAATGATTTCATATCGAAATACTTGTTCTTCCTAAGCTGAACATATTGAATCTGTTTCCATACATAAGGCAACTACAGAAATAGCGCGAACCGGATGTATGGTTCTACGAGCATAAGCTAGAGATAGGAGCTACGATAGAGATACGAGTCCCTTATTTAGTCTAAAAACAGTAATTTGTAATATAATGCGAAACACGAAAAGATATTTGTTTCCTTTTGCGGAAGTTGATTCCGCATTGAAAAGCGTAAAAAAAGAAGAAAGATTTCAAAAGGCGTCAGTGCAGAGAAACGAAGACGGACTTTGGTTTTGTATATCAAGTATAAAATTTATCGTTCAAACGCAATCATAGCTTTTTGTGTAAAAATGTTTGAAAGTTCACGCAGCATCTATTAAGCTTCCATAAATATTTGGTTCAACGCTATGATTGAGTTTAGACGTTATGTTTTTACTTGGAGCGCTGATTTCATGTTATAAAACGCGTGAGGTATAATGATTCCCGCCATGAAGAAACATGAAAAAATATTGGTTTTCGGAATGAACACGCGGCAACAAAGTATTGGGGCTCTTCACAATTTACAGGCACAAAGAAAACCGAAAAAAAAATGTAGGAGAAAATATCTGGAATCGTCTGCGAATGGAAAGTCTCAAAAAAAAAAAGATTTCTTTGTCACAAATATTCTATATGTTTTCATCATTGATATTTCAGCCGGGGAAGCAATAAAGGTCTATTGAAAATATGAAGTGTGCGTAGAACCAACACGGAGTGTACAGGTTTGCTATTGAAAGCAATGTATTTATACAGTGTTGGTATTTACATATTGGTGACTTATTTTGGATGATGAAATGTATTGAGGGAAAGTACTGCCATTCGAATTGAAATGTATGCTACACACGCCGAAAACAATAAAGACTAGTATGGTCGGTAGATGTTATCACGTACCTTTTTGAAAATATTATAGGATGAAATAAAACGTGGCAGTGCCTGAAAAGCTGGTACGCAACGCAACTACGCAACTAAGCTACACATATAGTGTAACTTCTTCCCGTGTTATCCCCGAAGGGGTCGCATGTGGCGAGTTGAAACTATTTATTTTTACAGGTAAGGGGGCCGGCCTTACGCCAACCACTTCAGTGAAGTGGGGGGGTTTCCCGGCTCCTGAGGGGGCTGGTACTCATTTATTGTGAAAGCTGAGTAAACCTTGCCGGTATTTTATTTTGGGGTTTGAAATAAACACCGAAACGGGAAATCATTTCTGACACCCTCGGTGGGATTCGAACCCGAGCTCACGGCATGGAATGCAAGCACTCTACCAACTGAGCTATCTACCGGACTTTGTTCCATATCAAATGTATCAGTTGTTGATACGCTGCCATGTTTTATTGCGTCCTATCTGGCATGAGGCTGACCACCCACACTGTAAGAAAATGGTTCACTTTGTCAGTGTCACCCCTGTTTCAGGGAAGGTCGGCAAGAGTTGCAGGGCCTATGTTCATTTGAGATTGGATTTTTAAATTGTAGGTGCACATGCAGCATGTGTTAGTGCGAACTTATATGTGTCTGCCTGTGGGAATGCATTTAATATAAATCTCAAATAAAAGACATCACTGTCACATAGATTAAGATTCGATTAAGATGTATATCTTTAAATATATACGGTAAGATTTATCGACGGTCGTCGAGACTTCTACCCCTGCAATAGGGTGTACACGTATATTTTCCATGTGAGCATTCAAATAACATTATATGGGTATTGTGTCGATTTTTTGGAAGCTGATATCCGTTGATCATCAGTAAGCTTGATCCCATTTTTGAGTTTTTTAGTTCATTCGTCGCATAGCGCGTAGACCTCGTATTACGTTGAGATATTTGCGATAACTGAAAGCTTGGAAGGTTGCACAATGTCATCCTTGCCCAATCAATGTTTTCTATCTATACTCTATGTTGCACAGATATCTTGACACTTACGGCTTACATTGAATGTGTGCTCACAAGTAGGTACATGTAAGTTAACTTACACATGCTGCATGAGTACAAACAAAATACACCAAATCTCACATTAACATATTGTTACGTTTTCTGGTGGATTCGCTTATTAATTAAAGTGACAGAATTTATTTCTTCACAATTCAAAAAATATTTCACAACTTGACAATCACTGTTTATAGATGTCTTACTCAGCGAAATGCTTTCTTGCGACCCTGTCCGTGCTGTTTTGATCTCTTTAATAATAAACCAGAGGGGTCTTTCTCGCAATTACAAGATCATTCCACTGCCAAAACATTATGTACACACACAATCACAAGCACTTCCAGACGGTTCACGTGTATATATGTATGCGTAGTCACTTTGACGTATTTTTTATGGTTTGTGTATTAACACTGTGAAAATTCATGTTTTTTAGTTGGTTATTTAATAAACAACACCTTAAACTTTTATTTAAAATATATTTTTTAAGGTGGATTTATTAACAGAGTGAAAGTCCATTTTTAGTTATTTAAAAAATTCAAATGGAAACAAAGTTTTAATTCACTTTTTTATTTCTTTTTTGTGCTCGAATATTTTCGCCTAATGAGGCATCTTCAGGAGCAGAATGGTTACAAATATATTTTTATAAAATAAAATAAGATTTTATTAATTTTTTATAGATAATTTTTAAATAACTTTTATTTAAAACACTGTTTAGATTTCACAAATAATATAATATATTTAGTAAATTAAATTATACTACAAACGTTTTCTACTATTCAGTCATCATCAGGTAGGAAATAGATTTTTTTACCTGAAATTTCGTACCTGATGATGACTGAATAGTCGAAAACGTTTGTAGTATAATTTATAATTTAATTTTTAAATATATTATATTATTTGTGAAATATAAAACAGTGTTTTGAATAAAAGTTAAAGGTGTTGTTTATTTAATAACCAACTAAAAAAGCTTTGATGTATGTTTGTATACGTGCATGTATTTTAAGTTTGCTACAATATTTTTTCCAACTCCTACTGTCTTTCCCTGAAACCTGTGATCAAAACAACCACGATGATTCCCATCTTCAATAGAAGTGGCAGCAAAAAGCAACGTAATTTGAAGGCTGTAGTAAAAGTCTTACCGCCCATAAAACGACATTTTGTTGAGCAACCTATTCAAGAAAACGGGAAACCTAATCTAGTTAGCAGCATTATTTTTTAAATAATTAGGTGAAAGAGAAAACAGCGTCAGAATGGAGATAAAGAGGTCTTAGTTATTTATCATTCAGAGGGGACCTTTCCTGGTAAACGAGCAAGACTTTGGAAACGGGACCTAACCGCACGCGCTTTTAATTAAATCAGCTAAGCGTTAAAGGCCTCTCTCTCTCTGAATAGGTTGTAATGCCGCCGCTCGGTTTGAATGTAAAATAGAGGTGATTAATTCAACAATAAAACGGGTCATACATTTTACTTTTCATGCCGGATTGTCGCTTATTATATTGCTTTCCCTCTACGGCGCGAGTGCTAGGAGAAAGTGTGCACATAAACACAGGGTTCAACACAATGCAATGTCGAAATTGTACTTTTGAATCAAAGCTGAAGCGTTTATTTTTACTTTTTGTTGAGAAAATTATGTCTAGATACCCAAATTAGCGACCGTATTGAATTTTCAGGTTAGTGCCATGCCAGTCGGCTCATCATAAATACTGTAACTTTGCCGCCATTCCGCTAGGGGGGGCCTGCAGAGCTGGCTGTGGTTGTCAATTCTCTAAATCCAAAAATGGATTTCTCTACGATCAGTCGCTGGGATGCTTGAAACGATAAGGCATTGGTACTAGAATTTGCATTATTGACACTACAGCCGGTTCGAAACTCGCCTGCGCCGTGTCCTATTGACAAAAACTTCGATTCTAGTTTAACAGATATCATCATTTGTCATGTATGTTCCTTGACTTATAGGTTGGTATGCGGCTGACCACCCGTGCTGTAAAAATTGGTTCACTTTGCCAGTCCATGGATATCCTCAGTGAAATATCTAAATTAAATATGGAGGAATTAGATGTGACTACTCATGACGGGGTAAACTTGCATTGCTCTGTACTATTTTATTACTATTATTAATTATACTATTTATTACAGGTGTAGGTGTTTCCTTGACTTATAGGTTGGTATGCGGCTGACCACCCATGCTGTAAAAATGGTTCACTTTACCAATGTCACCCCTGTCTCAGGGAAGGACGGCAAGAGTTGCAGGGCTTATGTTCATTTGAGATGTGTTCTTATAATGTAGGTTGATGCAATTGATGTACATCTTTAATGGTATATATCCTTGCAGCTTAGATTAGATTAGATTAGATTAGATCAGTAGTTTCGGCTGGGACATATAAATATATATACATAAATACTTACGGATGGAAGGACAGGTTTGACCAATAAAGTTTTTTTTACTTGTTCTGGATCTTCAGAATTATTCTTAATTGAAGATGATCGACAGATGGGAAAAGTTTGTATTTATTAATTAAATTAAAATTGATAATGGTGTCAAAATAAAACAGTGTTTCAATATAATTTTTCATAAAGTTTAATATAAGTCAATCACAAAATTGCTTCTGTCTATAAACCAATATTTTTACCATGACTTAGAATCAATCTGATTACAATAAAACAAAAAATAAAAACGCGTCTCTCAGGGATGTTATTTTTGGAATTCAAACCTGGCTTGAATGAAATCTGCCACTTCCGAATATTTCTACGGGCGCTGTGTTTTCAAATGTCGCGGGTTAAAAAGCATACAATTATTGCCTCCTCTCGGGGCTTGTTGGCAGCGTCGAACCAAAGAAAACACAAATAGAGGTTTATTGCATGGTGGAGCAAAAGGCAATAAAGCAGCGAGCCTCCATTATACCCAACGTTTGTTCTTTTTTATATTTAAATGTAATTTATTATTCATTCATATTCCTTGACTTATAGGTTGGTATGAGGCTGACCACCCATACTGTAAAAAATGGTTCACTTTGCCAATGTCACCCCTGTTTCAGGGAAGGTCGGCAAAAGTTGTGGGGCTTATGTTCATTTGAGGTTTGATTTTAATTATTACCTATTATTATTGGTCTTCTTTCGATTACACTTGTTGGTTTGTGGGCATACATCTGAGAGCTTTAAATGAATATATCCTTGCAACTTAGATTATAGATTATTATTATTATTATTATTATAGTAGCTACACCCCTGGAGTAAAACGTAACGTTACAACTCTACCATAGAGTTTAATAAAAAAAAGTATACAAACTTGGATGGTGGCTCTATGGAGCGTTGAAGGCTTACATTTATTTTTGGGTAAATGCTTTGGTTGAGGCTTAGCGCAGTGTTATACACTAGGGGTACTGGTGTCGAACTGAGAGTTGGGAATTACTGACAAGTGGATACTGGCTTCAGCGCGACATACGGCCAGCGAGGGAAGGCTTTATGTTAAATTATGTAAATCAAGTTGCTTGGACCCACTCCGCGAATAAATCACAAAAAAAATCAGAGCCGTCTTAAAAAAGTATTGGAGCAAAGCCTCTATTAATCACTTTTTCAGGAACACTTAGTACGCTCTTTCATTTTGCATAAATTATAATAAGAACTTTAAAATTTGCGCATTAGCGGAGTGCCTTGTTATTTTTAAGGATTTTTAATTATCAGTTAAAAATACCGCGATTGCAAATACTTCAGACGTTAAAATGATTTTTTATTGACCTTGTTCCAAAATGAACATTAATATTTGCAAATAAATCTCAAAGCACTGTTTTTTCAAGTCCAGCTTACAATTATTTGAATTTATAATCCATGGTTCTTTACGGCGCGGTGTGCAGCATCCGACAGCTGGTAGCTGACTGACTAAAAAACGTAGCTCCCGCGCATTTTATACCTTTGCTTTGCTGCTGACTTTCGGGGAGAGACTTGACGTTTTAGAGCCATGACGTGATTTGGGGGCGTGGTTTTATCACAACACTACAGCAAAATAAGTTTAAAAATAATTCATGTTTATTTTGTAAGTCTTAACAGTGATTGTTGAAGGTTTTTAAAGGCAAAATGATGTTTATTTTATCACCAGATTGTAAAAAAATGCTAGTTAATAGATCCAATCTTTTGTATGTCTAGCTTTAATGTTTTGAATGGGCAGTTATGATTTTAAGTCTCCACTTAACTGCACGGTTAAAATCAAGTTTAGTCGTCCCCGCTGACGTGTTAGTTTAGATCTTTTGAATACGTGAAAATAGCCCGGGAGGCTGTTTGCTTTTCACAGCACGGCCGGAGCAATACTGAAAGTACAAAATTTTAACTTTGAACTAAACCATTGCGTTGACCAAAAGATACACGGAAACTGAAACAGCGCCCCTACCAATTGTTTCAGTTGTACACAATTTTGTTGGGGTTGAGTTTACACTTGAAAGTTTAATACTTGTGGTGTTGTTTACCTAAAAACTCTTTTATGAGCGGATCGCGTGAACCGCGAACCTCCGGTGACAGGGTAGAACGGCACAGTGACAAAATGACATAATATTGTAATGTAAATAGTAGATTAATATAGGTATACATCGTAGGTAGTAATAGTTATTATAGCATTATGTCAAAAGTAGGTTAATATAGGTGTACACTTGACTTAAGAAATCTAGAAATTAAATGATCCTTTTGTAGTCTCGAACTTAGTAGAATATGTGGGAATGTGCTGGCAAAATTAGTCACTGGAAAGTACTGTCTGTGAAGTATATAAGGCGGAGAATTGAGTGTGCTGAGCTAGTGCGATAGTTGGTTTTGATTGGAAGAGTGTAAGCGATACTAAACTGTGAAAAATAAATTTGTGTTACCAAAAGAGTTAAAAATAAATATAAATTTGTAGAAAAATTAAGTGTAAATAAAGATCCTGAAAGAAGACCTGTGTGTTTTAATTTATAGACTTATCGAACCTAAAAACATAACAATATACATAACAACACATGATATAACGATACATGACAGAACAGCACATGATAGAACGACACATGACAGAACACCACATGGCAGAACGACACATGGCAGAACAATACATGACAGGACATTACAATGACAAAACCGGTCCGTATTCCAGTGGTAACACCTCGGACTCGTAAATGAAAGGTTGTGGGTTCGAATCCTGGCGGAGCACCAAAATGATACCATTTATACTATCAAATTTGTTCTTTGCTGAGTTAAAAAATACATAGACCTTTACCAAAGATTGGTCATCAAATGGTCCATCCAGCCTTACAGCAACTGGGTCTTGCTTGAGAATTGGCGCTTTGTAGCGACGACGACCAAGCTCATAAAAAGGTCGATAGCTTAATTAGTAGAATGCTTGCATTCCATGCCGTGAGGAAGGGTTCGATCTCAAGGCTTACTCAGCCTTCACAAGAAATGAGAACCAGTGCCCCCGGGAGCTGGGAAACTCCCAATTCAAGTGAAAGTGGTTGGTGTGAGGCCGGCCCCCTTACCCGTAAAAATAAATAGGTTCAGAATCACCACATGTGATCCCTTTGGAGATAACACAGGCAAGAAGTTACACTATATGTGTAGTTGCGTTTTAAACATCACAAGACAAAACCGTTTCATGTGCCGTTTATGGGTTATGTTTTTTCATGTGATGTTTGATTATAGTGATGTATTTTCTATGTGTGTTGTTTTGTCATGTGATGTACTGTCATTCTAATGTTCTGTCATGTGTCGTTCTGTCATGTGTCGTTCTATCTTGTGTCGTTTTGCCACTGTGTCGTTCTGTCGTGTGTCTTTATGTCATGTGTCGTTCTTCACTGAGGCGTTCTGTCTTGCATTGTTTTGTCACTGTATAGTTTTGCCACTGTCGTTCTAACATGAACCCGAACCTCGACGCTGGACCGTCTGTTCACCTAGGTGCGTCTGCTCCTTGGATAGTAAAACACCGACTCTATAAAGTCGAGTTGTAAAGACAAAGCAGGTCTGCGTTAGGAATTTATGTAGGCACTTTAAGGCGACGTCGCAGGGTGATGAATACTTCATTATATGGGATACTTCATTAAATACTGCATTAAGATTACGGCTGGGCTGATATTTTTGTTGCAAATTGCGTGTTTTTTTCGTTAAGATTACCTTTAACATCTTTACAAACAATATTATGCACATCGTTTGCTTTTTTTAAAACTTTATTCACTTTGTTGCTATTTTTATTTAAAATGAAGTTTTTTTTTTTTATAAGTTATCTGAAAGATATAACACTTTCAATTTGGAGGTGTATTTATGTATTTTGAAAAGTATGTAAAATACGTTTAAAACAACTTTTGTCTCACTAGTAGATTACAATAATCTAAATCGCACTGATATTTGAACATTTGAAGTCTGAAAGAAATGGCGGTTGATCTGTAATGTTGGCGGCTAGGGTTTATTAAATTGGAATTTGTTTTTATTTGTAAATGGATATTTTGTATTTGGATATTATTATTTAGTGATGTATAAAATGTAATTTGTCGTGTGTGTGTGTTCCTTGACTTATAGGTTGGTATGCGGCTGACCACCCATGCTGTAAAAATGGTTCACTTTGTCAATGTCACCCCTGTCTCAGGGAAGGACGGCAAGAGTTGCAGGGTGTATGTCCATTTGAGATTTGGTTTTTATGTTGTAGGTTCACATGAGGCATGTGCAAGCGCGAACTTGTACGTGTCTGGTTGTGAGAATGCATGTAATGTGAATCTCCAATGTAACATATCTTTGCAACTTAGATTAGATTAGATTAGAAAGTCCATATTAAATGCATGGCTACAAATAGACACGTGTAAGATCGGGTTTACAAATGCTGCATGTGCACTTACAAATATAAATCCTAACCTCAAATGAACATAAGTTAGGGCAAATTTTGCTGACCTTCCCTGAAACAGGGGTCACATTAGCATAGCGATTTATAAAAAAAATACCTTGATTTGATAAAACTTAATGAAAATAATACAATGCTAAAAAAAGGGTGATATAGGCAAAGTGAACCATTTTTTACAGTATGGGTGGTCAGCTTAATACCAACCTATGAGTCAAGGAATACAAATTGAAGTTAAATGAGTATCTTATACACAATTTTAACATTATCTCGCCTGTTGAAAATTGAACTACTAGTTGTTTCTTAATGTAAATTAAAAATAATGCTAGAGTTTAATGTTACTCCAGCTAATGTTGAAAATACCGGGCCTTAATCCTAGTACTTTATGCTATACTTTTGCGCATACGTTCAGTCATTTTATTTATTTCTACAGCTTACACTCAGGCAATCCTTTTCAACTAAAATCGTCCACAAACAATGCATTTTTTGTGTGTTGTAGCCCTACGCATATACCACATCTCTTTATTTGCCATCATGTTGAAATTTCCTACTCTTCTAACAATATTTTTTTCCCATTGTTTCAGGGCTCGCCAACCATCTGCCCCGGGAGCGTAAGTACAAACAGAGTATGATAAGTAATAAAACGGAGTGGAATACATTTACATCTAATAGGGCGTAATCTCTTTTTACATATTTTATGGCGTTTGCGGCCATAATTTCATCTGGAAATTACTCTGCATTATACAGAAGTAAGGCGCGGGCATGCGTACAGTGAGTTACCGCTCAACTCTCCGCAGTATTTTTAGAACTGTGATATTTGCATATTAGGTGAGGTTGAATTGAGCGCGAATAAAAGAATCTAAAAATGCATGTTTGCCAATTCGGCAGGGAATATATTTTTCATTTTTATCATTTTGAATTTCAAACCATTGCAAGATTTAATTTTTATTTGCCGTGATTCAGATTGGTGATATATTCAAATTGTCCGGTCGATAGCTCAGTTGGTAGAGTGCTTGCATTCCATGCCGTGAGCTCGGGTTCGAATCCCACCGAGGGTGTCAGAAATGATTTCCCGTTTCGGTGTTTATTTCAAACCCCAAAATAAAATACCGGCAAGGCTTACTCAGCCTTCACAAGAAATGAGTACCAGCCCTTCCGGGAGCTGGGAAACCCCACTTCAACTGAAGTTGTTGGCGTAAGGCCGGCCCCCTTACCTGTAAAAATAAATAGGTTCAACTAGCCACATGCGACCCCTTCGGGGATAATGCGGCAAGAAGTTACACTATATGTGTAGCTTGGTTGCGTTTAGTTGCGAGTTGCGATGAAAACATAATTATTTCAATTCAAATTAATTAACAAAATTTTTGAAGATCCTTTTGAAAATATACAAGTTGCGAATAAATATGAACATTCAAGATGTAACATGTAAGCTTACGCTCATAAATGCTGCATGTGTGCTTAAAAATTATATAAAATCATGAAAAATGTCGATTCACTGATATGATAAATCGTAGATACAACATTTCATTGAGTGTTACCACTCATAGTAAAGAAATGTTCATGGCAAACTTCTTAACTACAGGATTCTCAGACTTTTTTTTCTATTCTCTCGTAGAAAATAGGGAAATAGGTTTGTCTGAGAAACCCATGTTACCTAAATATATCATTTATTCAGTTTACCTTTAAGGTATCAATATGCATGTGTTCGCGTTTTTTGTCGTTAATTTTCATACACTGTATGTATTGTAAAATTGTTTAATAAGTCCACACATTTACATAAACAAAAAAAAAACATATGGCGTGACAGGGCATCGGGTGTTACGAACTTTAGTGACGTAAACGTGTCATATTTACCCTCCGAGAAAAAAAAACTTTTGGAACACCCGTGCCGAAAATTTTGCCGACTTTGCTACGGTTGTACTTAGTTTCTTAAATATAGATTGATTGATGATGGATGATTTCTTGCCTGTGGCGCCATTTAATGGTCCAGGACCATCTCAAGGGCGCCATGGCTTCTGGAAAAAGCAGTGTCTTCAGTCCCTTTCTGAAGGTGGTGGTAGGCTGATTCGCGCGAACACCGACAGACAAATTGTTCCAGGCAACCGGCCCGGCCACCGCAAAGCTCCTGTCTGCAAAACTTGATGTATTCGCTTTATTGGGCACCATGACCTTGTTGAAAGCAGTGAGGGCAGAGCGTAGTAGGTTATCGCTTTAGGGTTAAATTGAAGGTTTTTTTGTTTATACAATAACTTTGTTAAAAATCCTAAAGATGGAAGAAAATAATAGATAAAACAATAAAATAAGTATTGTAAGCTTCGACCGTTTTTTATTCGATTTATAAATTATGCGATTCACGTCCAAGTGGATGCGGGGGAATCCCCGAAAACAATTTTTTGAAGAAACGAAATTACCGTTTGTTATTGAAACCGTACAATGGGTCTCATTTGTTGGGCCATGTTATTACTCGCCGACCCAAATTTCTGAGAGGGGCGGCCTAATTTTATTTTCAACGTAATTTGAAACTGAGGAAATGACTTCCTAATATGCCGGACGGCCGGCCTGAGGAAGATCTCCGAGGTACAATGTGATGCGAAAGAGGATAATGATAATAATAAAATTATATTATATTCTCTTATCTGCTTTGCAGGACGAAGAAAGTGGCTAAAAGTATTTACTTGAGATATACTCGCATTAACATGATATCTGTATTATAAGTACTCGTATAATACAGATATCATGTTAATGCGAGTATATCTTTGAAAGTTGGATTTTATATGGATGGTTGTCGAATTTTCTTATTGTATGTGTACAAAGAAAGTGTGAAAGGAAAAAGAGGGAAGGGTCGACCGAGAAAAGTATGGAGTGATCAGATTGAGGAGATTGTGAAAGAATGGGATATACAAAGTGAGCGTAAAAGAAGAAAATGCATGAAAAAGGTGATGAATATGAAGCAATCGAAAGAGGTATGTCAGGATAGGAAAAAATGGAGGCAACTCTGCAGAGGCTCTGGCCACCCCTAGCGGAATGGCAACAGAGTTACAGTTACAGTTGCAATTTATTTTATTTCCTGTAAATTTCATTCGATTTAATTAGAATGTTGATTTTTATGTGTTTTAATTATTTGACTTTCTGAAATTTTTGTGTTCCTTGACTAAAAGGTTGGTAAGACTGAAATCTCATGCTGTAAAAACTTGATTCACTTTTGCCAGTACCACACCGGTCTCAGGAAAAGGCAGGAGTTGCAAGGTCCATGTGAGGTTTGATATTTTGTATTTTCATATGCAGTATATGTAAGTGCTAACATACATAAGTCCGCTTGTGGGTATGCATGTAATATGAGCTTTACATGTCAATACATCTTTGCAACTTAAATTAAAGATAATTGTTGATTATTACAATTCTATTTTCCTACTTAATTAGTAATTAATTTTTGGGTGTGTATTTTATCCGATAAAATTCCCTAAACAATCAATGGAAAAAGTTTATCCACACGCGCGAGTACAAAATCAAATATGCTGAATCATTCAATTCATGTGTTGCCAGAATCTTGTTAAAAAAAAAATCGATCGGGAAAGCAGACTGGCGCGCCGGGAAAATTACCCCTCATACCTTAACACTGGCAACACCAGGGCCTTGGTTTTAGCTCTATAATATAATAATATCTCGATAACAGATTGAATACAATCAGTAAATTAAATTGAATCCCATAATTGTACCAACTGATTAATCAAATTTATATATTACCTACCTTAAGGCATTCATTAGTCATTGTAAGAGTGCTTGCATTCCGTGCCTAGAGTTCGGGTTCGAATCCCACCGAGGGTGTCAGGAATTATTCCCGTTTCGGTGTTTATTTTAAACACAAAATAAATACCGGCAAGGCTTACCCAGCCTGCGCAAGAAATGAGTACCAGTCTCCTCGGGAGATGGAAAACTCCCACTTTAACTGAAGTGGTAGGCGTAAGGGAGGCCCCTTACGTGTAAAAATAAATATACTCCACTCGCCACATGTGACCCCTTCGGGGCGAACGCAGCAAGAATTAATGCTATTTGTGTAGCGTAGTTGTGTTTTATACTATTTTTGTTTTTGTCGATGTTTTTTTTAGTGCAGCATCTGTAAACGTGAACTTACACGTGTCTGCTTGTGGGAATGCATTTAATATGAACCTCAAATGATATATATCTTAGCAACGTATATTAGATAATATTAGATGTAGTACCTAAGAGTAGTTTGGTCTTTAACTGTTTGACGGTTGAGATAAAGTCACCGACATTGATTGAATTATCATATGGTTCGATAGTCTGCGCCTCCTGTGCCCATATATGAAGTATGCGGTCTTTAGATAATATGTATGATATCATCTGTAGATAATATTAAATCATCTATAGATAATATTATCTTATCTATAGATAGTATACAACCTTGCTGGTAATAAATATATCCCCGCATTTTTCATCTAATAATGTATCGGCTGGTGAGCTGTAATAATATTTTAGCAACGAAACCCCAAAAGCGGCTTACGAAAATGCCGTTGTTTTTATTATTATCATCTAGTCCTATATTTTTTATGCCTGTTAAAATTGGTAATCCATACTATTTAAAATGGCATATAAATCAATAATAAATATATATTAACAGATTAAATAAATAATCAATGATAAATCAATAATTTTGGAAAAATAATTACACAACGTCTGATTTATTTACTTTATCAACAAAATTGTATTTTTATTTTTTGTTACAAATAATATGTATTATTATATTATACATGTTGACCTGGGGATTTCTGGGACGGGAGAACTCTACACTATGTGAGTGTGGAGCTCAGCAAACTATGGAGCACCTGCGGTGTTGTCCCTCCTGTCCGACAAGCTGCTCCATGGATGATCTCTTTGCGGGAAACCAAAGAGCTGTAGACATTGCTCGTTACTGGGCCAATACGGTGTGAAGCTGACACGAAGAAGAAGATTCTTATAAAAGAGTTTGTTTTTCGTTGATACATTTTTAAACTCACTGATATGTATGAATTTAGGGTATTTTTACACAAAAAAACCTCAGTTGTTTTGAAGACAGAAATCATCAACACTTATGTGTCATTTTTCTGAAATGAAAAGAAACAATTTTTAAGAAACCCACTCGTTTAACATTATTAATTATTACTCAATAGACTCACTGATAAGTTGGTTTGCGGCTGACCACCAATGTCACCCCTGTTTCAGGGAAGGACGGCAAGAGTTGCAGGGTGTATGTCCATTTGAGATTTGTTTTTTGTTGACAATTATATTAATTTTGAAACTAAACAAATTTCAAAACTTAATTTAACTCGGATATTTCACGAACCGTTTAGAGAGAACTTACATCATTCTCGACGTTTCGTCGGCGACGTCGAGAATGATGTAAGTTTTCTCTAAACGGTTCGTGAAATATCCGAGTTAAATTAAGTTTTGAAATTTGTTTAGTTTTAAAATTAATATAATTGTCAAAATGTCAAACGACCGTAATTCTAACTTAAATCTAACTAGTTTTTTGTTGTTGAAGGTTCACATGCGTCATGTGCAAGCGCAAACTTGTACGTGTCGGCTCGTGAGAATGCATATAATGTAAACCACCCATGTTGCATATCTTTGTAAATTAGATTAAATTCTATTGATTGTAGAGGCATTTAATTTGCAATCGTTCAAACAAAGCTGTTTTTCTTTTATCCTTAGATCAAATTCGATTAGATTAGACTTGATTCTTCATTTCTGAACACTTTTGTTCATTTACGTAAGAAAAAATGAATAGTTTTAATCAGGTGCAAAGTTTTGATGGGTTCAATAAGAAGCATTTTCGTAAAGCTCATTATGAAGCGTTATACCTTGAGAGAGACGCAGCCGCCCGTAATTGCAAGAGGCACATTTCCAATATTAACTGTAAAATTTGATGTCTGGAACGACTGACGAGAGTGTTTCCAGCAGCGCAACTTATACCCCGAATAAGCCGAAAAGGGGTGGCTTCCCTGCCGAGCCTAAGGTGGAATATAACGGGCTACGCTTCGGTATGAAATCTTTAAATTACGATTGAAATAAAATTGGTTTACTGAATGTTTTTCTCAGTAGAGGGTATCGATACCTTAAAGGTAAAACCGAAAAAGTGAAATATGGTTCTATTCTATTCTATACGAGAGAAAATATAAAATAAATGATGAAATGATGAAGCGTAGAAGTTTTTCTTGAGCACTGTTTTATAATTAGTTCACTTACTATGAGAAGTTACTCCTAAGAAAATGTTTTATCTACGATTGTTCAAATCAGTGAACCATCATTTCCTTAGTTTTACATTTAAGATAGCGATATGTTGAATAATCTATAATATATAATCTATAATCTAAGTTGCAAGGATATATTCATTCAAAGCTCTCAGATGTATGCCCACAAACAAACACGTGTAGTTCGCGCTTACAAATGCTGATTGTGTACTTACAAATAAAATCCAAACCTCAAATGAACATAAGCCCCACAACTTTTGCCGACCTTCCCTGAAACAGGGGTGACACTGGCAAAGTGAACCATTTTTTACAGTATGGGTGGTCAGCCTCATACCAACCTATAAGTCAAGGAATATGAATAATAAATTACATTTAAATATAAAAAATAACAAAACCTTAAAAAGAAATCTATACAAAAAAAGTCAAAAATTTCTTATGCAATTATTGTCATGTTGTATATTATCAATAATATGTAAGTGGTTAGAAAATATTAACATCAAGGATTCATGTTGAATAACACCTCCACTAGTAACCACCTGCAATGCCATGCTTACTCATACTCCATGCGGTGAAGTTACGAAATAAAAGTTTATATAAATATACATTCTTTAACTGTCACGGCTTTTCCCTGGATCAGGGGTGACATTTTTTTAAAAATGAGTCAATATTCACACACAATGAGTATTTAGTCTATCAGACTAAATTATCAACTCTTTAAGTACTGTTTTCATTGAAAAAAATGTGGGAATTATATGTGCCTTTATTTTTGTTTGTAAAACATCATACAAGTGCGTGTTTCAAAGCATTTTACACGTTTTGCTTACATACGCTTACTTTCAAGCAATACTTCAGTATCGCTTCATCCATATCGCTTTGATACACCCCCACCCCCCACTCTTTTTCATGATTTTCTCTTTTTATGCAACTTTCAACGCATGTATGGCTTTTCCATTTTCATTTTAAAAGCAAATATGGAAATACGCAGAGTTTAAGTGCCAACAGGTAAATCAAAGAGATTTTCTGCGTATTTAAAAAAAATATTTTAGTGTTGTGGAAATAAACATTTTTTTTTAAAATGCCGGATTTATCTGCAGACCTGCTTTTTAGTATTTTGTAAAATGCTGAAATTTTGGTATAAATTCATTGAAGCTGATTTCTTTTTCGGTTTCATGGATTATTTTTATTTTTTTAGGAGTAGGTACTTGAAGTTATGTTGTCGTATTCACTGAACACAGTACTCTAGTTTTGAACTCTCTAGAGCAATAGCTTTTGGGAAATCTATTGGGCGTAAATAAGCTCAAAATGTACCTGATGCAATGTGTACAAAAGCCACTAGAAGTTACTTTAAGACATAGTAAAGATATAGCATAGGGAAATTGTGATTGGAGATACTGCTAAAAAACAGTTTTATTAGACTAAAAGCAAATTTAAAGAAAATGTATTTTATTATTTATGTTGACGTCATTTGTATAAAATGTTTATTGTTTTTATTATTTATATTTACGGCAAGAGTTGCAGGGCTTATTTTTATTTGAGATTGGGTTTTTATAATAATTTAGGTCCACATGCGGCATGTGTTACTGTAAGAAATGGTTCACCATGCAAATTTCATCTCTGTTTGAGGAAAAGTCGGCAAGAGTTGCAGGGCTTATGTTCATTTGAGATTAGGTTTTTATGTTGAAAGTCAACATGGGGCATTTGTAAGCGCGAAATTATACATGTCTGCTTGTGGGAATGCATTTAATATAAATCTTAAATGATATATATCCTTGCAGCTTAGATAAGATTAGATTAGATTAGATGTTATGAATATTTCTTAATTTTGTCACATGTTTTTCCTCATGTAAATGAATCGCTATATTTCTGTTAGTTTTCTTATTAAATTTGATTTAATTGGGTACTGAAAAAATGAATAAGCCAGCTAAAATCATTCGATTATTCAAATTCAAAAAGCTCCGTCGGGCAATTTCAATAAATCCCCTAATTAAAGCATTAATTCAACTTCCACACTATAAAACAGGGCGAGCCCAATCCCGCACCCCTGTGATAAATTAACACGATAATTACCTGGGTATCGCTCCATATCAATTTCCATTCCTTTGGTATCTGTAGAATCGCTCCTCTGTCCTAATCGGTGCGGCGAATTTAGGTGCCACGTCGCACAGTGTGGTATTAGGCGCAAAAAGTTGGCCAGTTGACAAAAAATACTATCAAGGGTATTTTTTTTAATTTTAAAGATTATATTTGACATATGGACTCACTATCTGATAGAGAGTCCTGGAAGATTGTGGTGCGGGATGCCCTGAGCCTTCAAGGCTTTTGAGCGGAAGAAAGTAAGTAAAAAAGTAATTTGACGTATGCATCAATACATTCTCAGAATATGTACTGACAACATAAAAGTTTGACTTGGGATTCAGTAAATGTGTAATTATAGAGAAAAAAATATTGATAATAGGTTAAAATACGAATAAATAATATTTAAGAAATAAACTAGAAAGTTGTAAAAAGAAAATCAATTAAATGAATAAGCAATTACTCTTATCAGTTACTTACTCTTATTATCAGTGTTATGGCCGAGGGGGGCAAGTAGGCTGATCTTTCTAGCGTGTTTGGAATAGAAAAACATTGGTTCGATTACCACCTGGGTCATTTGACCATAACTTTGACCCTGGTTCAACAGATGGTATTGGGTAGTTATTAATTAATAATTCATTGAACATTCATAGTCGGTGCTATGGCCACGGTGGTCAAGACGCTTGTTCAGCTAGCGTAATTGGTTCAGATAACGTTGGTTCGAGCCACGGCCCCTTTGACCATAACATTGACCCTGGTTTAGATGTCGTTGCATGCACACAAGCATCTGCTTTCGCATGAAGACAACTGGCCAGGCAAAATAGGTTGGTGAATTGCATTCCTCTTAACAAATTTATTTAAAAAATAAATAAAATAAACAATAATAAATTATTAATTGATGATATTAATATCTGTTTCTGGCCAGGCAGAATAGGTTGGTGAATTGCATTTCTCTTCACAAATCTATTTAAAAAAATAATCAGTATTTCGATTTTAATCTTTTAAATATCAGCAAACACAAGTAAACTGTGAAGTTTGGTGTTAGAAAAACAAGGACTCCGCTAGCTCAAATAAAGGCTGACATAACATGCGAACTCCAAATTAAAATGCTCAAAAGTAAGGGTAATCCTCTTAAAAAAGCGCTTTCAATAACGTAAAGTGATTTTTTGCTTATAATTAAAGCTACAATTCAATCAGAATGTTAAAATAAATCAAATTCTAAATTTGTCCATCTTTTAGCACGAAATACCGGTCAGTGCGTCCGCTCCCGGCTGACCTATAAAGCAACGCGGCCTGCCCATACAACTTGCGATCATAAATCCCGTGTTATATTGCCCGGCCAATGCGGAATGGGGTCGGTCTGGAGGAGGAAGGGGATTCTGCCTTTTATCTGGTTGATTTCGATCTTGGATTGGAATGTTGCGTTGGCGGTGTTTGCCTTTTTAGCTTTTCAAAAAGCAGTTGACCTGAAAAAACAAGTGTTTTTCACTACATCATCTAAGTTACATCATAATATTTTACCGACATTAAGATTTACTACACATTATCCCGATTCAAGGGAAAGGCGGCAGGAATTGATAAGTTTTTTTTTCATGCGAGGTTTGGTTTATTTTGTATGCAGACATGCAGCATGTGTAAGCGCAGACTTACATGTGCCTGTTTGTGGGCATACATTAAATATCAGCACCAAATGTCAATATATCTTTGCAACTTAGATTATTATCTTTTTAAATATTTTTAAGGGTTTGGTGGCTTACACAGGGAAAGTTCATTGTATATTAAATAAATTAACACAGTTTTAATTCACTTATTAAAATTTTATTGTTGTCTAGTACTTTCGCCTATAAGGCATCTTCAAGACAATTGTCCTGTTTTACAGAGTTTTAATTTATTTTATATTGATTATTATCGATTATAGGATTAAGCCAAAAGAATCTCAAAGATTTTATTCGTAATACAATGTGTTACAAAAGAAAATAAAAGCTGCATTGTCTATTTCTGTTGGAAATCTAACCATTATTATGTATATTATATTGTTGGCCATTAACAGTGTCAAATGGAACACAAACGCTTGAGTTGCCCTCAGTTGACGTTGTAGCAAGCTGTGGGCTTGTGTGTTAGCTGGATGTATAATGTCATGTGTGTTAATGTGTGAACTGGATGTATAATATAATCTGAGCTAATGTGTGAACTGGATGTATAATATAATGTGAGTTAATGTGTGAACTGGATGTATAATATAATGTGTGTTAATGTGTGAACTGGATGTATAATATAATCTGAGCTAATGTGTGAACTAGATGTATAATATAATGTGTGTTAATGTGTGAACTGGATGTATAATATAATCTGAGCTAATGTGTGAACTAGATGTATAATATACTGTGAGTTAATGTGTAAGCTAGATTTATAATATAATGTGAGTTAATGTGTGAACTGGATGTATAATATAATGTGAGCTAATGTGTGAACTGGATGTATAATATAATGTGAGCTAATGTATGAACTAGATCAGATGTATGATATAATGTGAGTTAATGTGTGAACTGGATGTACGTATAATATAATGTGAGCTAATGTGTGAACTGGATGTATAATATAATGTGAGCTAATGTATGAACTAGATCAGATGTATAATATAATGTGAGTTAATATGTGAACTGGATGTACGTATAATATAATGTGAGCTTATGTGTGAACTGGATGTAAAATATAATGTGACCTAATGTATTAACTAGATGTATAATATAATGTGAGCTAATGTGTGAACTGGATGTATAATATAATGTGAGCTAATGTATGAACTAGATCAGATGTATGATATAATGTGAGTTAATGTGTGAACTGGATGTACGTATAATATAATGTGAGCTAATGTGTGAACTGGATGTATAATATAATGTGAGCTAATGTATGAACTAGATCAGATGTATAATATAATGTGAGTTAATATGTGAACTGGATTACGTATAATATAATGTGAGCTAATGTGTGGACTGGATGTTTTTTTTTTTTTTAAGAAATCCTGTGCGGGAGACTCCCTAGATTCTAAAGACTCTAGGGGTCTATGACACTTGTTGTAGTGCCGCAGAGGTGTACGAGCTTGGTCGTCGCTACAAAGCGCCAATACTCAAGCAAGACCCAGTTGCTGTAAGGCTGGATGGACCTTTGGTGACCGGTCATTGGTAAAGGTTTATGAATTTTTCAACCCAGCTAAGAGCACATTCGAAATATATAATATAACATATTTTTGTGCTCCGCCGGGATCCGAATCCACAACCTTCCATTTACGAGTCCGAAGAGTACGGACTACGGACCGGTCCAAGGATGTATAATGTAATGTTAGTTAGTGTGTGAACTGGATGTATAATGTACATAATATGAGGGAATGTGTTGACTGGATGTATGATGTGATGTGAGGTAATGATCAAATCTCACTCTTTGCAACTTCCGACGCCTTTCCCTGAAACCGAGGTCGCATTGGCAAAAGTAAAACAAGTTTGTACAGATTGATTTGTCTGTTAGTTGTCATCTTAATAATGGTGTGATTACATCGAAAGCGCTCGAGGGAATTAATCAACTCGTAAAGAAAAACTTTGTGTGTTATTTTTACACAATTGATGTTTTTGCTGTCCTGTATTTTCTTTTCTGTATGACCGGTCCGTAGCTCAGTGGTAACACTGCGGACACTGAATGGGAAGGTTTTGGGTTCGATTCCCGGCGGAGCACAAAAAATATACCATTTATATTTTCAAATTTGCTCTTCGCCGGGTTGAAAAATTCATAAAACCTTTACCAATGACCGGTCACCAAAGGTCCATCCAGCCTTACAGCAACTGGGTCTTGCTTGAGAATTGGCGATTTGTAGCGACGACGATCAAGCTCGTAAATGGTCGATAGCTCAATTGGTAGGAATGCTTGCATTCCATGCCGAGAGCAAGGGTTCGATCTCCAAGGTTTACTCAGCCATCACAAGAAATGAGAACCAGCCCCCCCGGGAGCTGGGAAACCCCCATTTCAACTGAAAGTGGTTGGTGTGAGGCCGGCCCCCTTACCTGTAAAAATAAATAGGTCCCGAAGCGCCACATGCGACCCGTTCGGGGATAACGCAGGCAAGAAGTTACACTATATGTGTAGCTTAGTTGCGTTTCTGTCCAAACAATAACCTAAAATGCACTCTCCATATTCACCATATCTGATGGTTAAAATAGTATTTTTTTTTAAAACATATAATAATCAATATGTAATTTTGTGTTTTGTTTGTCTGTGTTGATGTCTGTGATAAGCTTTGTGAAGTTTCTCTAGAAATAAATATACATTATACACTTATATAATTGTTTACAATAAAAATATTTTTTCTTAAACGTAGTTTAATTTTCACAATAATATTTTATATCTCAAAATAAAAATAATTTTATTTTCAATAAAATGAATTTTCACTGTGTGAATACACAAACCCTACAAAATCTTTTGTAATGGTATTGTTCAAGATTACTCTAGTGTTTGGTCCGACGTTCTAGTAAAGTCTCGCAGGTACCAATTCTCAATGATTCGAGAATGATCCTATTTCTTGCTACAAAACAAGGACCAAAGCTGACTGTAGTTTTAAAAGCCAACCAACCGTTGTATTGTGAAATGAATTGTGTAAAAATAAATCATCGCAATTTTATTTATATTGTGCCGGCGAAAATCATAAAAATATTTGATGTAAACTGGATGAATATGATATTTTCTTACGAGAAAAATGTATATGTCTATCTAATCTAATCTTAGTTGCAAAGATATGTTACATTGGAGATTCACATTACATGCATTCCCACAACCAGACACGTACAAGTTCGCGCTTGCACGTGCCTCATGTGAGCCTACAACATAAAAACCAATCTCAAATGGACATACACTCTGCAACTCTTGCCGCCCTTCCCTATAACAGGGGTCACATTGGCAAAGTGAACCATTTTTACAGCATGGGTGGTCAGCCGCATACCAACCTATAAGTCAAGGAACATACACGACAAATTACATTTTTTAAATCAATAAATAATAATATACATGGACATCAAAAACTTAAAACATAAAACAAATTTCATTTTAATAAACCCTAGCCGCCAACATTACAGATCAACCGCCATTTCTTTCTGTCCTTACATACTTCTTTCATTTCCTCCAGAGTCATAACCTTCTTCATGCAAGCTCTTCTTTTATTATGACTCTGGATATTAGTAGAGGAAGACCGAGAAAGGAATGGATGGACCAAATATCCGAAATTGCGAATGAATGGAATATCCAGAGTCATAATAAAAGAAGAGCTTGTATGAAGAAGGTTATGACTCTGGAGGAAATGAAAGAAGTATGCAAGGATAGAAAGAAATGGCGGTTGATCTGTGATGTTGGCGGCTAGGGTTTGTTAAAGTGAATTTGGTTTTATGATTTAGTTTTTTATGTCCATGTATATATTGTTATTTTTATTCTTTGATTTTAAAAAATGTAATTTGTCATGTATGTTCCTTGACTTATAGGTTGTTATGCGGCTGACCACCCATAATATAAAAATTGGTTCACTTTGCCAATGTCACCCCTGTTTCAGGGAAGGACGGCAAGAGTTGCAAGGCTTATGTTCATTTGAGATTGGGTTTTTATATTGTAGGTCCACATGCGGCATGTGTTAGCGCGAAATTATACATATCTGCTTGTGGGAATGCATTTAGTATAAATCTTAAATGATATATATCTTTGCAGCTTAGATTGGATTAGATTAGATTAGATTAGATATTCCATTCATTCTCAATTTCGGATATTTGGTCCATCCATACCTTTCTCGGTCTTCCTCTACCACGACATCCATCTATTCTACCAACATATACTTTCTTCGTCAGTCTTTCCTCATTCATTCTCTCCATATGCCCAAACCATCTTAACAAACTTCTTTTAATCTTCACTTTCTCTTGCACCACATTCCTCTCTTACAAAATCATTCCTCACCCTGTCACTCCGTTTTTTCCGAATCATACTTCTTAGAAGTCCATTTCAACAGTATGGACCTTACTAATTTCACTTCCATACATCAAGGTGGGTTTATGTGTAATATGTTTATACCTACTAGTATTATTATTACTCTATGGTACATATACACATATGTGCAATAGTGGAAGTATGCTGTATGTAGTAATGTCGTAGCTGGAAGTATTACATCACACAAGTGTAAAGCCTGTTGAGTTAAACTTCTGATTACCCAATTACTCACCTAAACAAATCATACCAGCTGATGCAAACGACTCGCTAATAGCTTTGTTATGTTACACGCTAAACTTTTGCCATTGTCACCTCCATTTTAGTGAAAGAACAGCTTACATTTGTAGGGGAAAACTAAATAAAATTTTGCAGTAAAAATTTCAGCAGATATTCTATTAGCTTTCCTAGTAAGCGCCAAAAGGTTGGTTGATGTGAGGATAAAAATCTATACTAGAAATTATACCCTTCGGTTTTAATGCTTTAAAATAATTATATTTGGTTCCTTGACTTATAGGTTGGTATGCGGCTGACCACCCATACTGTAAAAAATGGTTCACTTTGCCAACGTCACCCCTGTTTCAGGGAAGGACGGCAAGAGTTGCAGAGCCTATGTTCATTTGAGATTGGGTTTTTATATTGAAGATCCACATGCGGTATGTGTTAGCGCGAAATTATACATGTCTGCTTGTGGGAATGCATTTAATGTAAATCTTAAATGATATATATCTTTGCAGCTTAGATTAGATATACATACACCACCAGATGGAAATATGTTACCCGTATGTACGGGTGATAAAGGTTAATTGTGTCAAACCTATAGACATAATTTGTACCTTCGCTTTAAGATATGCAGTTATTTGAGACAGTTCGCTGCCTTAGTTCTTGTTTATCGTATACGCCATTGAGAAAATTTTACATGAGCAATGTTTGCATGTATACTGGACCAATGTGTCTTATGAAAACAAGAAATTCATTTAATAAATATTTAAAAGAACTCTCACATTATCGAGTTTTACGGGTTTTCTTAGCTCAGATTGTGTAGAATTTGATTCTTAAGACAATTGCATGAAAAGTCATGTTTGACAAGATTGGCGTATACGATAAACAAGAACTGGGGCAGCGAGTTGTTGTTATTAGAAATCAGTTCATCTTCATTTGTCGTGCAGAGAGAGTGTCTCCTGAAGACCTAAAGCTACGTCACTAACAAAACGTTCAGAATAATATAAGTTCTCTTTTAACGGTGCGTCTAATATCCGAGTATTTTTTTTAGCTGTGCAGTTATTATTATTGTTAACACTTCAAACGACCGTAATTTCAACTTAAACCTAAAAAATACCTTCACTTTTATATTTATTACAAACCTGCATAGTTATACATCAGACTTTTTACTTATAAACATCTAAAAATAAAATTTGATTGAACGAGGAAAATCGACAAAGAAAAATTCAAGCCATTTTTCATGTACCACCATTTTTCGTCTCGCTGGTTTGACATGTAATTTTACATGGAAACAAACGTATTTTTTCCCATTTATGGGCAACGGGAAATGTCCCAGACGGGCTTTCTCCTTTTTCCTTTGAACGCTTTGTCGAAAATCTTGTATTGACATGTTTATTCCTTTTATTTAGTGCGGCCCCCCGTTTACAAGCAGAACTTCCCATATGATTTACCGCTGTTGGCGTATTACAGAGAAACTGTGCTTTATGTGCACCGAGAAACTAGAGAGAAACTATCTTATAATATGAGGAGAGAGAAATTGTACCCCTTTACCTTTCATAATTACGTATATGTGAGCGTGATTTTGAATTTTGTACGAAAAAACTATGCTTTGTTAATGAAAAAAACATATTTTGCGAATTTAGAATCTATAATCTTAGATTCGGAGAATCTAATCCAATTTAATCTAAGTTGCAGAGATATGCCACATTTGGGATTCATATTATATGCATTCTCACAAGCAGACACGTATGAGTTTGCGCTTGCACACGCCACATGCAAGCCGACGGCATAAAACTCAAATCTCAAATGAACGTACACCCTGCTATTCTTGCTGACCTTCCCTGAAACAGGAGTGACATTGAGGGGGAAGTGAGCCATTTTTTACAGTGTGTGTAGTCAGTCTCGTACGAACATGTAAGTCATAACATAATGCAAACCATCTTTGTAAGTGGTTGCACATTTTATCATAAATATTTAAAATTATGTTTTTTTCCATATTTGAAGGTTTAGGCTTATTTGGGTGTTCTTAAAAATAACTCTGATCACTAAACATTTCAAAACTTCCAATAAGTACTCGTTTATTCAATATTTTATTGACAGTAAATTTTATTTCCATACACCTACCAAGATTTATTTTAATATGTTTGCAGTACAAGCATTTAAAAGCAGTAATAATCATTATTTCAAAATTCCTAAGAATGCTCTCATTAATTTAAAGTTTATTTGAGGCATTGCCTTTAAATTGTTGTTTTTGTTATTGCGGTGTTTGAATTAATCAAACAAAAAAGGAGCAATAAAAAGTACAGGTTTAGTTGGAAAACTTTTGAGGTAATTACACGCTTAAAACTTTAACGCTTCACGGCAGGTATTATAATCGGTGTTAATTTATTTGTTGATTTGCCCGAACAAGTGAAGTTATTCTCTAACGTTCACTGAAAACTTTAAGCGCCAACAACAAAATAAAATTTCACGTAAAGCCCTGAAAAAAAAACTAAAGTGTAAATAAGGCTTTCATGGGCTAATAAAAACCTGTTTGTTTTATTGTGTAAACCGTTTTTTTCTGCAATGAATAAATCATTTTGAAGGCTTTTTTTTTAAATTTTCTTTTTTTTACTCTTACATTTTATTGAAGGCTGTATATTTTTTTTTGTACGCGGTTAAGCCTTTTTTTATCGCACAGTGTTGTGTAATGAAATTTTTAATCAACTTTATACAGATTTCATAATAAGGATTTTGATGTTTTTAAGTTAATTAATTGCAAGGTATAAAATATAGATGTTTTGTATGTCTACATGAAAACATGGATAAAAAGTATGATGTTTTTAAAATGTAATTTATGTTAATGAGGCATCTGTTTGAATAAGAAGAACGAAAGACATTTAAAGCTTTTAATCTTATCTAATCTAAGTTGCAAATATATGTAACATTTAGGATTCACCTTAAATGCATTTTCTCTAGCAGACACGTATAAGTCGGCGCTTAAACATGCCGCATGTGGTCTTTGTATTTTAATATCTTAACAAATACGTTTTATAATTTATTAGACTAATACTTTTTGACACAATTGTTTAAAATTTGATATAATTCCGGTCGGTAGCTCAGTTTTTAGAGAGCTGCCATTCCATGTCGAGAGCTCGGGTTCGAATCCCTCCGAGAATGTGAGAAATAATTTCCAGTTGCAGTGTTTATATCAAACCCGAAATAAAATACGGGCAAGGTTTACTCCGCGTTCACAAGAAATGAGTACCAGAACCCTCGGAAGCTGGAAACCCCCCAGTTCCAGTGAAGTGGTTGGCTTAAGGTCACGCTCCTAGCCTTTAAGCATAAACAGCTTTCACTCACCACATGCAACCCCTTAAACGAAAACGCTGCAAGAAGTTACACTATATGTGAAGCTTAGTAGCGTTTTTTTACAACGTATTCAAATTGTGACAGCTCCATTTTCATGGTTTGCAGAAGCACACTTCAATGCTTTATTCACGTCTACATATCACCTTAGGGGCTGTCCATATATTACGTCATTCGCATTAAGGGGGGAGGGGGGGGGGGAGTCTGGTCTGCGGATGATGGCAAATGATGTACGAGTACCAAAAGTGACGTCGTTCTTGTAAATAACAATTTCTACAAAATATACAAAATATTATGTAAGTAATATCACATTATTAATTATTAAGCTCAGCCATTATTACAGCAAGAGGGAGGGGGGGGGGGGGTCGAAAATTATTAAATTAGATAATGACTAAAGGATGATTGTAGGAGGGGGGGGGGGGGGGGTCGAAAATTGGCCAAAATCGATGACGTAATTTATGGACGGCCCCTTATTTTAATTTTAGTCTACCTATGCATTTTTTACAGTATGGTTATAGTCAGCCCCATACCAACCTTCAATTCAAGGAATAAGTCAAAATCCCCGTAATGATAGAAATGACACTAAAAGAGAAAGAAGAAGCTTGAAAGCATATTGCTTTAAAAGATACAAAAAAAAGAAGAATTTTATTATTCATCCGACAAAATTTTTCAAGAAATATATTTAGTCGCATAAATAAAAGAGAGGTGCGAGTTATTTTCTTTTCTTTTCCTTTTCCACCATTGCTCGGAAATTGAAACAATTCTTTCCTTTTTTTTTTCGGGAAAATTGAATTAGCTTTCCGTTTGCAGACGGAAAATTTGCGACAGCGATGACGAAGTTAAAATTTTAAATTATTATAACGGGAATAATTGAGCTCGTCGCGTCTGAGCGATTATATTTGCAGACGCAAAGTTTCCGTTTGTTGTAGCAAAAATAATATATATGTTTCTCTACAGACTTTGGCACAAAAACTATCGCATTGGAATCTCAATAGCAAAGTTTTGTTTCCTGGTTTCTTTGCGGGAGGATATTTTTATGCAATAGGTAATAATATTTTGTTTTCAGCTCTGTCATTTTCTTAAATCTGACAAATTTCTGCAGAATTCTTTAAACTTGGTAAAAAATGAATTTTGTTTCTCAAGTAAATGAAAATGATTTTTTTTTTTAATAAAGAAAAAGGTTTGTGGAAAGGAATGCAATCCACCAACTTATTTTGCCTGGCCAGTTGTGTTCATGCGAAAGCAGAAGTTTGTGTGCATGCAACGGCATCTGTTGAACCAGGGTCGAAGTTATCTTCGCGGGATTCGAACCAACGTTATCCGGTTCCAAATAACCCGACTTGATCCCCACGGCCATAACACCGACAATATAATACATAAAATATAGATAAACCCGTGGAAGTATATTTAACTATCGATGTATAAACCGATATAAACATAAAATTCATATGTTTGTCACATTTGCGAAGAAATTTTTTGATTGTTATCAGGTATAAAACGATGAAATCATATTTTCTCAAACTATGCTGGTTCAAATCCTTTAGTTGAGCAAACTATAAAACTTACTTCATGTCGATATAACAATCACTTTTTTCGGGCTATGTAGCCGTGGTCTGGTTGATTCTTTCCGGACAGTTTCGCCCATTGCTCCGAAGGGCATTATCAGCGGTTGGCTATTCGCTGTGATCTTCTTACAGGATCTGGTGTTCTGGAAGCAAAGCTAGCCTTTGAATGTTTAAGCTGTCCGGAAAGAATCAACCAGATCACGGTTACATAGTCCGAAAAAATTGATTGTTATGTCAACAAAAACCGTCCGTAAAAGCTTCAACGTACATTATCTTCAAGTTGTCATCGGACATCTATTTTTTTTTAATGCAAAAAGAAATTATTTAACTTGATTTCATTACATTTTTTAATGTAGAAAATAAATAAATAAGCAGTTAGAATAACTTCTTTCTTGTTCGTGTATTTTAATTCTACACATTAGTATACAGCTGTTAAGATTTTTAAAACGAGTGATTCCACACACTGTATATGAGAGGCGAGAACATGCAATTAAGAACATTACATTCCATTCTTAATAACGGAACATGTGCTAGAATACCTCATTCAGTACAGGGAACTAAGTATAAAACAATACGTTTTAACACAACCTAAGAATTTGATCAAAATGTATGATTAATCAAACAGCGCGCCCAGTGAGCGTTTTAGTCTGTTTGAATATTAAGGTAAACGATTTAATTACGTTCAAACGCAATGTACAGTATCACTTGAAATAGGCAGGCAGCTTTCTGAAGTGGGAATGAAAATTAACAAAAGCCCAGTAATTTTGGAATGTGTGTCTGCGAGTATGCCAGTTGGTTATTGTTGTGTATTTAGGTTCGGATAGTCTTTAAACTTAAAAAAAACTGGTCTTCTTCTTGTATATTTATTTACACTTAATTTATTTGCAATTTAAATTTATTTTTAACACTTTTACAATATTCTCAAATTTATTTCACAGTTCAGCACCTCTACGTTGTTCTTCAATCAAAGGCGAATATCTATCTACTGACCTGCACCCAAATGTGCGCCTTATATACACACAGAAACAGAAGTCTCTAGGGACAAATTTGCCAGAACACTCTTGACCGCTCTGACAGCTTCGAGAGTACATTATTATTTCATTTACAGATTTCTTAAGCCTATTATAATTAAATATTTGATTAAAAAAATATATTAATAAATAATTTTTAGAACACTTAAATGAAAAAACTTTGTTTTAATCCACTGTGAGTATTTATTTTTTGAAAAAACGTTTTCGGAGATCATTCTCCATCTTCAGTTTCTTATATACTAAACTTAAAACTAATAACAAGACATGCAATTTGTGTGGAAGGGGGCGAAGGGGATAAAATTGAAAGGAGGGGGGAAGATATGGGCGGGATCTGGACGTTAATCAGATTATTTTTATTGCAACATACGATGTACACCTATGTTAATCTACCGCTATTTACATAACGTTATTGTATATCTGAAATATATTTTCGGAAACTTCATGAATGAAATCTAAATTTGAACTAAATGAGAATACTATGCTCCTTTACTAATTGGTTGGTATGAGGCTAACAGCTCGTACTATAAAAAAAAGGGTTCACTTTGGCTACTTCACTGCTGTTAAAGGAAAGGTCGGAAAAAGTTGCAGGCTTTATGATCATTTGACGTTTGTATTTTAATTTGTAAACACACACGCATCATTTGTAAGCGCGAACTTACATGTGCATGCTTGTGGGAATGCATTAAATATGAGTCTTAATTGCAAAATATCTTTGCAACTTAGATTATGGATTAAATTATGGACACCAAAATAATTATTTTTAATCAGCGTTTTAGTTTCAAAACATATTCGCTATAACGCTATTGTAACGTTTATAAACGCAAAGAAAACTTGAGTGTTATGAAATTCGGCGGTCAGAATTTTAATACAAGGCAACGAAACGTCCAGAGCATACAAAGTTCGAGTGCATCAAAGCAACTTTGTTTTGTATTGATGTGGTGGGTGGAGTTGGAAGTTTGGCCGGTACGTTTAACGTCAGACTAAACCCAATAGCGGGCTTATTTTAAAGCGTTTTCAGCAACCGCGAAAACCCATTACGGAATAATGGGTTTGGGGAACACAATTTTCACGGTTTCTAAGAAAACGTGTGTGTGTTTCGGAATTTTACTTTAAAAAACACATTGTATCACAAATCGTGCTATATTTCAAAAGTATTCGTATTAATTAATTTGTTCATGGTTTAATTTAAGGTTTTTTAAGGTAGGGACTGAAAATTTGTGAAACTGATAGAAGTAAGTGAGAATGTTTTTTTTTTACTTCATACTTATTTCGGGCATATGGAGAGAATGAGTGATGAAAGATTGACGAAGAAAGTATATGTTGCTAGAATAGATGGATGTCGTGGTAGAGGAAGAACGAGAAAAGTATGGATGGATCAAATCTCTGAAATAGCGAATGAATGGGATATCCAGAGTCATTATAAAAGGAGGACTCTGGATGAAATGAAAAAAAGTATGCAAGGACAGGAGAGGTATACAATTCACCAACGTATTCTGCCTGGCCAGAAACAAATATTAATATCATCAATTAATAATTCATCATTGTTTATTTAATGAATTATTCATTAATAATTATCCAAAAACATCTGTTGAACCAGGGTCAAAGTTATAGTCAAATAACCCAGGTGGGGATCGAACCAACGTTATTCCAATCCAAACGCACGCTAGAACGATCGGCCCACTTGGCCCCCTCGGCCATAACACCGGCAAACAGTAAGAACAAACCTACACGTGCCATCTTGCTTAAATGCATGAATAGAGAACCTTTAATTTATCTCTGCAACTATCATATTTTATTATAAGCATCCAATGTTAGGATAATGTTCTTTATTGTCAATACAATATGTATTTTATTGTTTCGCGTGAAAGCGAGGGTGTAAGTTATTATCTAGACTAGCAGTACCCGGCGTGTTTCACTACGCCATTTGAGCATGTGGTATCAATTTTTTTCTACAGATAAAAGAGGAAACAACAGGATCAAAAAAAAAAGTGTGCTAATCGGAATCAAGCTTCACACAATTTATCTCTAGGTTAATCTTCACGTTTTCTAAAAAAAAAGGTCTAGGTACAACTGTTAAGCAGCAGAGCCAAGCATAGGGAAAATCGATTGCGGTGCTCCATTTATATTTAAGATAAAAAAATCGGCTATGTAACGTCACTCATCTAATCTATTCTAAGTTGCATGGATATAATTGTTACATTTGGAATTCACATTAAGTGCATGCCCACAAGCAGACACGTATAAGTTCACACTTGCACATTCTGCGTGTGAACCTACAACATAAAAACCCAAATCTCAAATGAACATACACCCTGCAACTCTTTGCTGACCTTCCCTGAAACAGGGGTGACATTGGCAGAGTGAACCATTTTCTATTTATAGTTGGTCAGATGCATATTGACCTATACAAGAAAAGAATATAAACAATAAATTAAATTTTATAATCATACAATTAAAGAACTAACCTATAAAATTCACTTTACTCTTTGAGCAAAGTGAAGAAGTAAATGTATTCCAAACAATCAGGAATATTTTTCAATGTAACCGCACTGTGAAACGTATGCAGTTGGGGAAAATGTTTCATACAATATGATGCACTTAAGTGTTTTTTCAACTATCTCCATAAAAGTGTTTAATTTATGTTGAATTTTTGACTCCCTGTCCTGTCTTTATCCCGGCCAAGTGAATTCACATTTTTTCCCCACATTTAAAATGTGCTCTATCCATTATTTCAATAAGTGAAAGTTTTAGGTAGTGCACACGGAACATTTTCTATTGACAACAAAATTGTAAGTCGCACGGCCGGGTTAGGTAAAAGGCAAACATTTTGTTTATCTTGGTTGCTTTGGACCATTGTCACATAGAAGAAAGACGTTTAACCGCCGAGAAAAAAACGATCTTTAAATTTGTGGTGAGTATATAATTTTACAGAAATGCGTTTTTTGAAAAAACAACTATATTATGTATATTTTAATTAAAAGTATGTTTCAATAAAAGGTTTTCATAATAATAATATATTTCAATATGGTCTTCTAGTTGTGACCTACGAACTTTTGTTTATCGTATTTTTTATAAGTGCGGGATATAAAAGCTTTCTTACATTTCTAAAATTCAACTTGGAATACTTGAATAACATTTTTTAATTTGGAACTTTTGTCTAGGCCAGGGGTCGGCAACCTTTTGAGTCGGAAGAGCCAAAAATTACAATTTACAAATTTCAAAGTTTTTCCTTGACTTATAGGTTGGTATGAGGCTGACCACCCATACTGTAAAAAATGGTTCACTTTGCCAATGTCACCCCTGTTTCAGGGAAGGTCGGCAAGAGTTGCAGGGCTTATGTTCATTGAAGATTGGGTTTTTATATTGTAGTTGGGGGGAGGGTGGGGGGTGAAAAGCGAGTACAAGTAGCGGAGAGATCGTTAATCGATTCAGAACGATTTAGTTTTTTTCGATCAGAAGTATAATTCTGTGTTTTTTTTATATTTGCGTATGAAGCTAAAGAGCCGTAACTTCACACCCAAAGAGCCGCATGTGGCTGGTGAGCCGCAGGTTGCTTACCCCTAACCAAACCGATATCGATCCACCATATTTGTAAAAAGTCCGGTCTATAGCTTAGTTGGTAGAGTAACTGCATTCCATGCCGAGATCTCGAGTTAGAATCCCACTGAAGTTGTCAGAAATTATTTCTCGTTTCAGTGTTTATTTCTAACCCAAAATAAAATACCGGCAAGGCTTACTCAGCCTTCATAAGAAATGAGTGTCAAGCCACTCAGGAGCTGAATAACATCCATTTCAAGTTGGCGTAAAGTAAAAGTTACTGGGTTGTTCATTTTAGATTTGGATTTTAAATTATGAGTAGGTACACATGCAGCATTTGTAAGCGTGAACTTACATGTGTCTACTTGTGAGCATGCATTTTATATGAATCTTTAATGTAAATGTATATTTGCAACTAAGATTATGTATTGTAGTTGAATATAATGGTCTTCTTCTATTGGGTGGTTTCAAAATTTACCGACCTCGTTGCTGAAATATTGAGAATTGAGAACCATTGTTTATTTGATCACCATCAAACTTCACACGATTCATTCTAAAAATATGTTACATGTTTCCTGAAAATTTCGTCAAAATCGGATGAGCGGTTTATGAGTATAGGGAACATACATACATACATACATACATACATACATACATACATACATACATACATACATACATACATACATACATACATACATACATACATACATACACACATCCTTCTTTATAGATTGCATTCCATGCCGAGATCTCGAGTTAGAATCCCACCGAAGTTGTCAGAAATTATTTCCCGTTTCAGTGTTTATTTTAAACCCAAAATAAAATACCGGCAAGGCTTACTCAGCCTTCATAAGAAATGAGTGTCAAGCCACTCAGGAGCTGAATAACATCCATTTCAAGTTAAGTAAAGTGGGTAAAGTGAAGTAAAATTTTCCCAACTTTTTTTTTTTCCCCATTTTTAGGTTAGGTTAGGTTTTTCCCGACTTTTGGGGAAAAAAAAAATTCCCCACTTTTGGGGAAATTTTCCCAACTTTTTTTTTTTTCCCCATTTTTAGGTTAGGTTAGGTTTTTCCCGACTTTTGGGGAAAAAAATTTTTCCCAACTTTTTTTTTTTTTTCCCAGATTTGAAAGTGGGAACCATGCGCAGGGGGATAAGTGGGAACAATGCGCAGGGGGAAATTTCCCAACTTTTTTTTTTTTCCCATTTTTAGGTTAGGTTAGGTTAGGTTAGGTTTTTCCCGACTTTTGGGGAAAAAAAAATTTCCCCACTTTTGGGGAAATTTCCCAACTTTTTTTTTTTTTTCCCATTTTTAGGTTAGGTTAGGTTAGGTTTTTCCCGACTTTTGGGGAAAAAATAATTTCCCCACTTTTGGGGAAATTTCCCAACTTTTTTTTTTTTTCCCATTTTTAGGTTAGGTTAGGTTAGGTTAGGTTTTTCCCGACTTTTGGGGAAAAAAAAATTTCCCCACTTTTGGGGAAATTACCCAACTTTTTTTTTTTTTCCCATTTTTAGGTTAGGTTAGGTTAGGTTTTTCCCGACTTTTGGGGAAAAAATAATTTCCCCACTTTTGGGGAAATTTCCCAACTTTTTTTTTTTTTCCCATTTTTAGGTTAGGTTAGGTTTTTCCCGACTTTTGGGGAAAAAAATTTTTCCCCACTTTTGGGGAAATTTTCCCAACTTTTTTTTTTTCCCCCATTTTTAGGTTAGGTTAGGTTTTTCCCGACTTTTGGGGAAAAAAAATTTTCCCAACTTTTTTTTTTTTTTCCCAGATTTGAAAGTGGGAACCATGCGCAGGGGGATAAGTGGGAACAATGCGCAGGGGGAAATTTCCCAACTTTTTTTTTTTTTTCCCATTTTTAGGTTAGGTTAGGTTAGGTTAGGTTTTTCCCGACTTTTGGGGAAAAAAAAAATTCCCCACATTTGGGGAAATTTCCCAACTTTTTTTTTTTTTTCCCATTTTTAGGCGTAAAGTAAAAGTTACTGGGTTGTTCATTTTAGATTTGGATTTTAAATTATGAGTGGGTACACATGCAGCATTTGTAAGCGTGAACTTACATGTGTCTACTTGTGAGCATGCATTTTATATGAATCTTTAATGTAAATGTATATTTGCAACTAAGATTGTGTATTGTAGTTGAATATAATGGTCTTCTTCTATTGGGTGGTTTCAAAATTTACCGACCTCGTTGCTGAAATATCGAGAATTGAGAACCACTGTTTATTTGATCACCATCAAACTTCACAGGATTCGTTCTAAGAATATGTTACATGTTTCCTGAAAATTTCGTCAAAATCGGATGAGCGGTTTATGAGTCTATAGGGGACATACATACATACATACATACATACATACATACATACATACATACATACATACATACATACATACATACACACATCCTTCTTTATATATAGATTAATGTTTTGATATTCAGGGAAAGTTCAACAAAACAAAAAGATAACATTGGGTCGGCAGGTAGACAACTGTGCCATTGTGCTCTATTTGGTTTCCCGTAAACACACTCCCTAGCCATCTGATGTCTCGCACAATTTTAAAATTTGAACTCAATTTTGTTTTGCTATTGTTTTATGTTTAATTGAAGGTACCTCCAGGATACTTACATCCGGCTAGCTCTCATCAGCATCACTCTCAGGGCGTGGGGTTCTTCCCTTGTGTTGCTTACTTGTATTCTGGGAAGGGTTGCATAATTAAAAGATAAGTTTAACATGAACAAATAAGGGTTTATTTACTTAAGTAATATGGGAGAAAAAGGGGAAATAAGGGAATGGCCCGACCTGCACCTTGTCACTAAAACACTCCCTACTCTGTTGACTGGAGTTCCGAGCTGAAGGCTTAAGGCAGCGGTGGCTCACAAGGCGGACGCCTCCACACGTTTGAGCCCCTGGGTGGGCGCTCCTATGAACCCGTCTCTGGTCCACTAGGCGGGTGCTTTGCTGGCAGGAAATCCAAGTAGATGGGGAGGAGGGAGCTCCGTGGTAATGCCTCCTCTTGCACCACTTGGTGCTTGGTCGCCGACGTCTGAATCTGTTCACATCTTGCCGAGAACTGAGGAGCGATGGCCCGATTAGATCGCACGGCGCAGTTCCGTTGCTTCCGTGGACGTTCGGCTCTGTTCGGCTCATGACACATAGGTACTGCACACTTCGAAAATGTTATTTAGGGCCGATTTTTCAATGGTCAGATAAACAATCAAATAGCTAACTGTCTATTAAATTTATCTGAGGTTTTAATGGACGAATAAAACTTTTCAATTTTTCAAACGCCAGATAACGGTTAGATAGTTATCTGACTGATTTTGTGTGACTAGCTCAGACAAGCTTCACACCATCTGCGAGAGCGAGACACGCTTATGAACGTTTTGTTACTTTAGAAAGAGATAGAGGACTTTGAAACTATGACGGCGTTGACCAAATAAAAACATAACCTTAAATTGTCGGCTTGGCTCCGTGTTACTATTTTCTTGTTTTTTTTTTAACTTTAATAGCTAATTTAAATATGTCAAAGATACTAATCTACCAATTTTAGTAAGAGCGAAGTGAGGTTGTTAACCGAATTAGTGGCGAATTATCGCACGATAATTGAAAATAAAGACGGATATAATTGAAAAGAAGAAAAGAAAAGGAAGCAGCTTTTAACAAAATTGCTTCATTATTTAATGCTGCTTCAGGCGTTAAATCTCAAATATGAAAGCATTTAAAAAGAAACGAAAAAATCAATGGCAACAGATATATAAAACTAGTGGCGGGCCCTCTTCAGGCCAGACAAAATCTTCGTTGCAATTCCTCATCGTCCCATACCTACAGACATATTATAGGTCTTTCTCTTACAACTCTGCATGAATTTAAAAAAATACCACTGTATAATCTTCTTATATTAGTTCATCGTCAATGAAATAAAAAAATATCCATATTTTTACAATGAAGGACTACGAAAACGAAGACAACCTACAAATATTAGACGCGCGCTGTGACAGAAATGCCAATTTATTCGACAGTTAGCGCGCTAACGGCGGAGTAAAGGGGCAGTTAAGTTTATTCGTCAGATAGGGAACTTAACGGGCCGATACAGCCTAACTGTCAATTGAAAAATTCAAAATCTTGTTAACTGTGGAATAAACCTTAACTGACTGTTTATCTGACCATTGAAAAATCGGCCCATAACATAACAATTGTTTTTCATTGTCGTATTGTAGTTTTGTTTTTTCCCAATGTTTCGATATCACGAAGGATGCTGGAAATATAAAAATAAGTATATTATTAATATGAAGGATATACAAATATCATTTATCTCCGTATACATCTAATTATTTTTCTATGAAAAATTTAAAATTTCCAATCAATAGTTTTCTACCCTCTACATTTTTCTGGGATGAATTCTTTACTGCCTTGTCAACGAAAGAGTAGCATTTTCACACGGAGCCTTTTTATTTTCATGGGTGAAAGAGACAGTTTTAGGCCAATTACATTCCTCAATGTGGGGTTTCAGTTTTGAGTGAAGACGTAAGTAGCCAGTCAAAAGATATTTTTGTACGTAAGTTTTGGTTTTCTATAGGTACATGAAAGGATGAAACTTCTACTTGCAGGAAACCAATGGCATTATTTTCTAGTTAAAATACCTACATATTTTATTTCAAGTGCTAGTACATCCCTTGTGCTATAGGTTGGTGCGAAGTTGACCACTCATGCTGTAAAAAATGGTTCAGATTTTTTCAATGTACCACGTGAACCAGGTAAGGTCAGCAAAAGTTGCAGGGCTTATTTTCATTTGACGTTTGGTTTTTAATTGTAAATGCACATGCATACACGCGTCTGTTTTTAGGCATGCATTTATTATGAATTTTAAATGTATATATATCTTTGCAACTAAGATTACAGATTATTATAGACCAATAGGTAAGCATGGAAGGGGAAAACCTAGGAAAGAATGGATTGATCAGATAAGTGAGATTGCAAATGAATTGAATCTACTCAGTGGAAACAAGAGAAGAGCGTGCATGAAAAGAGTGATGAAACTAGATGAGATGAAAGAAGTATGCAAGGGCAGAGTCAAGTGGAGGCATTTGTGTGGAGGTACTGGCCACCCCTAGAGTAAAGGCGGCAGGATACAAGACAAGACAAGACAAGACAAAAGACCGCGTCTATTGGTTTGAGCAGGGACTTTACATCCCTATCACTCTTTGATGCCTTGTAAGGATCCTGCTATTCTGAAATAGCACAGCTTTCTCTGCTGCCAATAGCGCCGTGTATAAAACAGCACACTTTACCGCAGATTCTATCGCAGAAATAACAAACAATGCTATCTCGCAGGGGATGCTAAATTTATTCACGTCATGGTGAATTAGTTGCTTATGAATGTATGGGCGGCCTCTATTCAAAACAATATTCTTGTAGCTATTAGAATAACTAGCTGTTAACGTAAATATAAACTTAATTTATTGCAGCATATTGTCTATCTATAATATAAGACCGGTCCGTAGTTCAGTGGTAACACTTCGGACTCTGAATGGGAAGGTTGTGGGTTCGATTCCCGGCGGAGCACAAAAAAATACCATTTATACTTTCAAATTTGCTCTTCGCTGGGTTGAAGAATTCAAAAAACCTTTACCAATGACCGGTCACCAAAGGTCACCGGTCCATCCAGCCTTATAGCAACTGGGTCTTGCTTGAGAATTGGTGCTTTGTAGCAACGACGACCAAGCTCGTTAAAAGGTCGATAACGCAATTGGTAGAATTCTTGCATTCCATGCCGAGAGCAAGGGTTCGATCTCAAAGGCTTACTCAGCTTTCACAAGAAATGATAACCAGCCCCCCCGGGAGCTGCGAAACCCGCACTTCAACTGAAAGTGGTTGGTGTGAGGCCCCCTTACCTGTAAAAATAAAAAGGTCCCGAAGCGCCACATGCGAACCCTTCGGGGAAACGCAGTCAAGAAGTTACACTATATGTGTAGCTTAGTTGCGTTGCGTTTGCGCTGCGTTGCGTAAGTTGATATTGTCGCGAACTTGAAATACGTGCGCTTATACACGCATGTACCTATGTACGTTAGGGTGGTCCAAACTAGTATGAAAAAAAAAAAGTTTAATTTTACCCGCTCCACAAGGCTTTTTTTGTTCCTTTATCTAAAAATAATAAGTGTACCAAAAATTACATTAATAGAAACACATTTAAAGGTCGCGATGAATTAAACGAAAAATTTATTTATCAAAATTACCTCCACTTCAACTGAAGTGGTTGGCGTAAGGCCGGCCCCCTTACCTGTAAAAATAAATAGGTTCAACTCGCCACATGCGACCCCTTCGGGGATAACGCGGCAAGAAGTTACACTATATGTGTAGCTTAGTTGCGTTTTACCAATTATCTAGCTAATGCTGAATTTTTATTTTAATTATCGATTATGAGCTTACCTTTCTTCTACTTCTACTTGCACTGACATCAAAATGCCAAAGAAAGTCTCACTTATACTTAACGAAGATGTTGTGACAACTATTTATCGAGTCAATCTATCTGATCGGAATACAATGTTTGTAATCGGGTCCGTGGCTCAGGCTTCGGGCACAGAAGTAGCAGATATATCTTTACCACGCAGCGCAATTCGCCGTAAGAGAAGTCAGGTACGTCAGGTTGTTTTGGAATCAGATATGGCAACATTCTCTCTGCAAAATCCTCTTGTTTTGCATTGACATAGTAAACTATTGCCTAACATAGTGGTGGAACTGAAAAAGTTGACAGAGTGGCCGTCCTTGCCGCTGGCGGTGGAACGGAAATACTTTTAGCAGTACTGCAAATCAAAAGGGGTACTGGACAAGAACAAACTGACGGTTGCTTGAAAGTTCTAGATGAGTGGGAATTAAAACCTCAAGTACATGGACTTTGCTTTGATACGACTGTTTTTAACACTGGTTTGAATATGGGCACATGCTTTTTCATTGAAAAAACCCTAGGGATTTCGAAGTGATCCTCTCTGATGTTTTCAAATCATTGTTTGGATCTAGTAGTGGACCAGATATCGGTTTATTGAAGCGTTTTCAACAGAAATGGCCGGAAATAGAGCAACATTTTTTTTTACTTGGTAATGACAATTTATTTGATGCTGCCAAACTCCGTCAACTCCGCGAAAAAAATTTCGCGCACCCGGTGCCTTACACCAGGCTCGTTGGATGGCAAAAGCTATCTTTTGTCTGAAAATGTATCTATTTCAAGAGCAATTCACTCTCACCGTGGCAGAAAAACGATCCATCACTGAATTGAGCCGGTTTGTGAGTCTCGTTTATGGACGTTATTGGAACGAGGCCCTATTGACAGAAAGAGCTCCTCTAAACGATGCAAATCTCTTTGCACTAATAAAATATTACCCCAACACGAATGTTATTACACTGCATTGAAAGCATTACGGCACCACCTTTGATAATGTTCCTAACCTTTTATTGGACTTTCATTGTTCGATTTTAGAGTAAGTCTCGAGTCCAAAAGAGAAATGGTACAAAGTATGCAGAAACCATCTAAACAAAAGGCTTGAAATAGACTAGATGGCAAAACTTGTGATTCTTATAGCTCGTTAGAGTATTTTTTCACACAACGGACGGCTATGCTGTTTGACTTATTGATTAATAATGGACGAAAAAAAATCAGCGGCATTTTTGGCTAAAGATCTGTCAGAATTGCCTACCGATGAAGTCTACATCGAAATAAGAGAGAAAGCTCGCCGAATGAAAGAAGCAAATGATTGTGCAGAGCGTGGAATTGCATTAATCACGAAACTCAATGCAAATATTACAAAAAACGAACAGCAGAAGCAGTATCTACTCCATGTGGTAGATCTACAAAGAAAAAAAATCCCTGTGGCTTCCAAATCCAACATTTTGAACATGTGTTTGGGAAATAAAGATGTGAACTTATTATATTCACCAATCTAAATTTATACATCATTTTAATTCATGAAATAAAATAAAAATCATCAGAGAGAAATTTGTTTCCGTATAAATCCCATATAAAAAAAATGACAAATCTTTTTTTTATTTTTCAAATTTTGCTGAGGGGTAGGTACCTGGAGCGATATAAAACAAAAAAAAGCCTTGTGGAGCACCAATATTCGAAAAAAAAATTTTTTGTACCACCCTAATGTACGTACTACAGAACCATCTAGGAGTAGTCTTGCATTGGCGTGACGTTCTAGTGATTGTGTGTGTACATAATGTTCTGGTGGGGAAATGATCTAGTCAGTGCGAGAAAAACCTCTCTGGTTCATTATAAAAGAGATCAAAACGGTATGGACATTTTAATTAAAAAGAAAATCCAGCAGGAAAACGTAACAATATATATTGATATTCTATAATCTATAATCTAAGTTGCAAGGATATATTCATTTAAAGCTCTCAAATGAATGCCCACAAACAAACACGTGTAGTTCGCGCTTACAAATGCTGAATGTGTACTTACAAATAAAATCCAACCCTCAATTTAACATAAGCCCTACAACTTTTGCCGACCTTCCCTGACACAGGGCTGACATTGGCAAAGTGAACCATTTTTTACAGTTTGATTGGTCAGCCTCATACCAACCTATAAGTCAACGAATATTAAATGATATTAAAGGCTCATATTTAAAGAATGCCCACAAGCAAGCTTACGAATGCTGCATGTGTACATACAAAATAAACCAAGCCTTACATGAACAAAATCATTGTAGCTCCTGCCACCTTTTCTGAAACCGGCGAGGCATTTGCTAATAGATTCACTATAGCGTAAACACAATTTTTTATTTATTAAAAACTGTTTTTTTGTTGTTAAAATCAATATTATGAGGCTTGCATGACTGCATAAAAACATTGTGATTGAATAAAAACCGACGTAATTTTTTTGTGCAAAATTGAAAATGGGTGAAACATTTTAAAATTCACGCTTTTTGGTGAACCGCACTAATGTTTAGCTACACCCCAAGTATGTATTTAACTTTACGATTAGGTTTTACAGAAAAATCTATGGAAACTTGAAGAGCCCCTCTAGTGAGCGTTAAGCATTACATGCATTTTGATACAACGTTGTGGTTGAGTTTAAACATATAATATGTTTTTGGTATGAGTGGTTTTGGCACGTATACCATTGCCAAATTTGTCGGCAATTTAGCCGCCATGGCTTTGTCCTATGTACTGCAAGTATACAACTTACATTAAAACTCAATCATAGTGTAAACCAAAAATGTATGGCAATTAAAACACCGATCCTAGTGATCGTTTTCGTTCATAAATATTTTTTTGTAAAACGCTACGTTTTAGTTGAGACGTACAGTTTTTTTCGTGGCATATTCTAAATACACGTTTCTGTGACGTGACTCACGCAAAACTTGAGTAAAGTAAAGTTAACGGCAATTATTAAAGAGCGGTTTTCCCCAAAATCTGCCGTTTTTGTTTGTTTGAACTTGATTTCCTTCATCAATGTAACTCTTTTGCTAAGACCATAAAGTGTAAGAAACAAAAACGGCAGATTGTGGGGAAAATCACTAAAAGAAGACCAGTTTGTAATTTGAAGACTATTTGAACCCTTAAAACAAAACAATATTTATATTGAAAACGACTCGTGAGGAAAAAATATGCCGGAAAGAAAATGCGAATCGTTTTTGATGTATTCAGCAAAAACCCATTTCGCCCCGCCGCTGGTGTGGTCAGTTGTGTAAAGTGTTTCAATCCTCGCTCCTAGATCCTCTCCCACAATATGCTAAAGCAAAAAGTTGCCTCAACAAATATTCTCCATAATATACGAGCTTAAGCTTTGTTTTCCGAGCATGTGGCGTCTAAAAAATGTAAGATTAAAATATTGCGTTCTCCGGTTGTTTTTCGTAATTTCATACCGCACATGGTGCCCCCCTCCACTCCCTCCCCTAACCATCTCTACATTGAATATTACTGAACAGGGGTTCAAATACATACCAAAGATTTTTTTTTAACAATACCGGAATGTTTTTTAAGAACATTTGGAGTGAGCTCACAAATTCCGGTCAACAGTCCGGTCGATAGGATTTTTTCTCATATTCAGTACCTATGTAACTATGTAATATTATACGTTTCTTTAAGGTTTCCTTAAAGCTTTTTTTTTTAATAATAAATTTATGAAGAGGAATGCAATTCAACCTAACCTATTCTGCCTGGTCAGAAACAGGTATTAATATTATCAATTAATAATCCATTATTGTTTATTTTAATAAATTATTAATTAATAATTACTCAATAACATCTGTTAATCAGGGTCAAAGTTATGGTCAAATGACCCAAGCGAGGATCGAACCAACGTTATTCTATTCCAAATACGCTAGAAATTTGTCCCCCTCGGCTGTAACACCGACGCGACGAATTCAAACCGTTCAAAAATAATTTCCCAGCTGCAGTTACTAGTGTGACATTTGGATTAAATTAATTTTTTTAAAGTTTTCATTGATATTTTCTGTTAAAATAACCTAGTACAACTTTCTAAGGTTTGTGCATTAAGCAAAATAAAATATTTTTAATTCTATTTAAAAATAACTTTTTTTATACAACACAGTTTTCTTTTCATATTTTTGAGTTTAAAATGCTTAAGGGCTATCAAAACTGTTAAAACCAATTTTGGAAACATAAATGAGTGACAATACTTTTACTGACACATCTCCCATAGTGTCAGTTTTTTTATTTCATTTAAAAAAATGTTTTTATTTAAGGGTAAAAGAAACCAACGACTGTAAGCAAGAAAATATGATGAAAATATGAAATCGACCGGCACCGTGAAAATAGTCGGTGTTATGGCCGCGGGGATCAAGTCGGGTTATTTGGAACCGGATAACGTTGGTTCGAATCCCGCGACGATAACTTCGACCCTGATTCAACAGATGCCGTTGCATGCACACAAGCTTCTGCTTTCGCATGAAGACAACTGGCCAGGCAAAATAGGTTGGTAGATTGCATTCCTTTCCACAAATCTATTTAAACAAAATAAAAAAATCGTTATACTTTTATTTTCACCGGAATTTTCAAGTTTTTTTTTTATACCGGGCCCAAACTCGTTTCGGAAAACCGGGATCAATATTATTTTTTTCATGCACCAAACGTGGCAGCCCTGTTTCCGGCCTATATCAGTGTATCGGCCGCAGTAAAAAATGGAATAACGCGGGAAACTTGAGAGCAAGCAAAACATATTTTTTTAATGGCGCCTAACCGAAACTTGTGTTAAGACATTCCCACTAACTGCAAACGCTGAGCGCGCACTTTGCATAATGGAAACTTCATCTTTTGGTATAACTGTTATGCTGGACTTTTTTCACTGCATGATAAAAATTGTGCAGAAAGAAGTTTCTGGAAAAAACGCGAATGAACTCAAGGTCTATCTATCTATAATCTAAGTTGCAAGGATATATTCATTTAAAGCTCTCAGATGTATGCCCACAAACAAACATGCTGATTGTGTACTTACAAATAAAATCCAAACCTCAAATGAACATAAGCCCTGCAACTCTTGCCGACATTCCCTGAAACAGGGGTGACATTGGCAAAGTGAACCATTTTTTACAGGATGGGTGGTCAGCCAGTGATTAGTTTATGTTTGGCTGATACATTGGAGTCTGAATAAACGCAACTAAGTTACACATATAGTGCCAACTCTTGCCGCGTTATCCCCTAATGAGGCTATTATTAGACATTTTAGTCGTCGGTTGAGCCGACGCTTTGACAAACTATAGGTGCCTGAGCTAGAAGTTTCATCAGCACGGTCATACTTACCTACCGAATTTTGGTAATATTTGTATGAAAACTTATCGGCTGTTTACTTGCGGCCATCTTGGATTTACAGTTCTTCATACAAATGCATCATAAGCTTGTCAAAACGTGGGCTCAACCGACGACTAAAATGTCTAAGAATTGCCCTGTAACGGTTTTGCATGTGGCGAGTGAAACCTATTTATTTTTATAGATAAGAGGGCCGGCATATCGCCAGTTCAGTTGAAGTGGGAGTTTTCCAGCTCCCGAGGGGGCTGTACTCATTTCTTGTGAAGGCTAAGTTAGCCTTGGCGGTATTTCATTTTTGTTTTTTTATATTTACACCGAAACGGGAAATTATTTCTGACACCTTCGGTGGGTTTCAAACCCGAGCTCTCAGCATGGAATGCGATCTTTCTACTAACTGAGCTATCGACCGGAATTTGTGTTTACTCCATATATTCTTTATTATTTTTTAATTTATTTATTCTCGGCGTACAAACATTACAGGTGTCTTCTTTTCTGCCTAAGGTCTTTAGTGATAGAACAAAATATTAGTTAGCCCATTCCCGAGCAACTTATCCGTTTGACTACACATTTTTTTTCGTTTATGCCACTTGTGCAGGCTTCATGGTACCTTAGTGATCCGAATCAATTGAATACAGTAGATAAAAATCTGCCTAAAAGGTTTATACACAGCCACAACAATTAGTTCTTACTTAATAAGTTACAAAAAAAATCGAAAAGCGCTCATAACTGAAAACTTTTTCAGCAAAACACTCAGTCTACAATGTTTTACGTAAATTACATTAAATTTTTCAGGTAAAAATGTACAAAAGTAAACATAAATATTTATCATAAATCAGAACAATTGAGACACATTTTGACATATCCGCTACAGCTGTCTACCCATGTACTTGATTGTTCAAAATAACAAAGACATTTTTTATGAGAAAAAAAATGCTTTAAAATTTTTTAACATTGCTTTTACGCTACTCGTTTATATTTTGTTATGATTGTCAACTGATTTGGGTACGTACACAATTTTTTTCTGTACAAAGAAATTCTGATTTAAAAACATTTCCTTAAAAAATATAACGGGAAGCTTGAAGGTTGTCTCAAGCAAGAGCTAGTTGCTGTCTAAAATAATAATAGTATAAAATATATATTATGAGTTGCAAAGATATATTAACATTGAAATTCGTGTTAAATTTATGCCTACAATCAGATACTTGTAAATCCACGCTTACAAATGCTGAATACGTGCTTATAATTAATGCATGTAAACTAAACCTCAAATGAATAAAAGCCTTACACTGCGCTCGGCTGAGACTGGAGCCAAATCAAGGATTGAAGAACCTATAAGAAGAGTTAACACAATATTTGGAGAGCGTGCATTTGCAGTTGCTGGCCTTCTGGCCTGGAACCACCTGCCACATCATGTGAGAGAGCTAGAGGACCATGGAAAGTTCCGGAATGCACTGAAGACAACCAAATTTCTGGCATCGTTTGCACCAGCGCCCTTGGAGTGACTACATCACGAAACGGCGCTATAAAGAAATCATCAACTCATCATCATCATCATCATCAAGCCCTGCAACTTTTTCTAACCTTCTCTGAAACAGGGTGACATTGGCATAGTGAACCATTTTCACAGTATGGGTGGCCAGCTTCTTACGAACCTATGTATAAGTCAAAGAATGTAAGGCTCGATAAACTTGTGTTACTGGTTTTGAAAATGATTTAAAAAAATCCCGCGCATTGCTGAAAAATCAATTGACGTTTTGTGCAGCCCTGCAGGAATTCGAACCAGGTGTTTTTTTATAGAAGGATACATTTAACTTTATATCAGTTTATTATTAGACAGATGAATTCATTACAAATAATGTTTTTTGTCTGTTCCTGAAAACGTAGATTTCTATCTCTTTTGAGGGGTGAGTATACCTTGACGATCATAAAAATTACGTAAGCAGAAATAAATTAACTAGAAACCATGTTGAACGCTCTCATATTTGAATACAACTTTTTTAAAACAAAGCGCAGGTGTTCTACTATATTAACCATGGGCCATACCCATGAAGATAAATTAAGAATGATTTTTAGGTATTCTGGGTATTTAAACGGTCCGTAGACTAGTGGTTAACACTTTTGACTCGGAGATGGAAGATTTTAGGTTCGAATCCCGGCGGAGCACAACAAATATAACTAATTAAAATACTTTTTTAACTTTGTTACAATTCCCTTGAGTTTTATTTTTTAAAAAACACAACCAGTTTCGGGAGAAGCAGTACCTCCCATCTTCAGGTGTAAATATCAACTAACATAAAATACAAAATTACCAAATTAAGCAAGGATTTAATTTGTAGTACTGGTGGGGGTAAGTGGGGGGCGGGGCTTAATTGGAAACAAAGAAAGTAATGGCGAATTTCTTTGTTTCCAATTAAGCCCCGCCCCCCACTTACCCCCACCAGTACTACAAATTAAATCCTTGCTTAATTTGGTAATTTTGTATTTTATGTTAGTTGATATTTACACCTGAAGATGGGAGGTACTGCTTCTCCCGAAACTGGTTGTGTTTTTTAAAAAATAAAACTCAAGTGAATTGTAACAAAGTTAAAAAAGTATTTTAATTAATTAAAATGTGCTTTCACAAAGTTACTGCCCAAAATCTAAATAATATAACAAATATAACATTTACATTTTCAAATATGGTCATCGCTAGGTAAAAAAAATCATATACCTTTACCAAAGACCGGTTACGAATGGTCCATCCAGCCTTACAACATAAGTCTTTCTTAAGAATGGGCGCTTTGTACAACGACAACCACGCAGGCAGAGGGCTCTTGAGGTGTGATTCACACAAAAACAGAGCATACCAAATAAATTATCCGAATATAATAATTATTGAAGCAGGAAACATTTTACTAGAAGTTGAAAGCGTTAACCACTAAACTACATGTACCCTTATTACATACATACGTACATACGTACATCAGTTTCATTACATAAATTTTATATAAAACTAGCAGTACCCGGCGTGTTTCACTACGCCATTTGGGCATGTGGTATCAATTTTTTTCTACAGATAAAAGAGGAAACAACAGGATCAAAAAAAAAAGTGTGCTAATCGGAATCAAGCTTCACACAATTTATCTCTAGGTTAATCTTCACGTTTTCTAAAAAAAAAGGTCTAGGTACAACTGTTAAGCAGCAGAGCCAAGCATAGGGAAAATCGATTGCGGTGCTCCATTTATATTTAAGATAAAAAAAATCGGCTATGTAACGTCACTCATCTAATCTATTCTAAGTTGCATGGATATAATTGTTACATTTGGAATTCACATTAAGTGCATGCCCACAAGCAGACACGTATAAGTTCACACTTGCACATTCTGCGTGTGAACCTACAACATAAAAATCCAAATCTCAAATGAACATACACCCTGCAACTCTTTGCTGACCTTCCCTGAAACAGGGGTGACATTGGCAGAGTGAACCATTTTCTATTTATAGTTGGTCAGATGCATATTGACCTATACTAATCTAATCTAATCTAATCTAAGCTGCAAAGATATATATCATTTAAGATTTATACTAAATGCATTCCCACAAGCAGATATGTATAATTTCGCGCTAACACATGCCGCATGTGGACCTACAATATAAAAACCCAATCTCAAATGAACATAAGCCTTGCAACTCTTGCCGTCCTTCCCTGAAACAGGGGTGACATTGGCAAAGTGAACCAATTTTTATATGATGGGTGGTCAGCCGCATAACAACCTATAAGTCAAGGAACGAGAAAAGAATATAAAGAAAAGAATATAAACAATACATTAAATTTTATAATCATACAATTAAAGAACTAATCTATAAAATTCACTATACTCTTTGAGCAAAGTGAAGAAATAAATGTATTCCAAACAATCAGGAATATTTTTCAATGTAACCGCACTGTGAAACGTATGCAGTTGGGGAAAATGCTTCATACAATATGATGCACTTAAGTGTTTTTTCAACTATCTCCATGAAAGTGTTTAATTTATGTTGAATTTTTGACTCCCTGTCCTGTCTTTATCCCGGCCAAGTGAATTCACATTTTTTCCCCACATTTAAAATGTGCTCTATCCATTATTTCAATAAGTGAAAGTTTTAGGTAGTGCACACGGAACATTTTCTATTGACAACAAAATTGTAAGTCGCACGGCCGGGTTAGGTAAAAGGCAAACATTTTGTTTATCTTGGTTGCTTTGGACCATTGTCACATAGAAGAAAGACGTTTAACCGCCGAGAAAAAAACGATCTTTAAATTTGTGGTGAGTATATAATTTTACAGAAATGCGTTTTTTGAAAAAACAACTATATTATGTATATTTTAATTAAAAGTATGTTTCAATAAAAGGTTTTCATAATAATAATATATTTCAATATGGTCTTCTAGTTGTGACCTACGAACTTTTGTTTATCGTATTTTTTATAAGTGCGGGATATAAAAGCTTTCTTACATTTCTAAAATTCAACTTGGAATACTTGAATAACATTTTTTAATTTGGAACTTTTGTCTAGGCCAGGGGTCGGCAACCTTTTGAGTCGGAAGAGCCAAAAATTACAATTTACAAATTTCAAAGTTTTTCCTTGACTTATAGGTTGGTATGAGGCTGACCACCCATACTGTAAAAAATGGTTCACTTTGCCAATGTCACCCCTGTTTCAGGGAAGGTCGGCAAGAGTTGCAGGGCTTATGTTCATTGAAGATTGGGTTTTTATATTGTAGTTGGGGGGAGGGTGGGGGGTGAAAAGCGAGTACAAGTAGCGGAGAGATCGTTAATCGATTCAGAACGATTTAGTTTTTTTCGATCAGAAGTATAATTCTGTGTTTTTTTTATATTTGCGTATGAAGCTAAAGAGCCGTAACTTCACACCCAAAGAGCCGCATGTGGCTGGTGAGCCGCAGGTTGCTTACCCCTAACCAAACCGATATCGATCCACCATATTTGTAAAAAGTCCGGTCTATAGCTTAGTTGGTAGAGTAACTGCATTCCATGCCGAGATCTCGAGTTAGAATCCCACTGAAGTTGTCAGAAATTATTTCTCGTTTCAGTGTTTATTTCTAACCCAAAATAAAATACCGGCAAGGCTTACTCAGCCTTCATAAGAAATAAGTGTCAAGCCACTCAGGAGCTGAATAACACCCATTTCAAGTTGGCGTAAAGTAAAAGTTACTGGGTTGTTCATTTTAGATTTGGATTTTAAATTATGAGTAGGTACACATGCAGCATTTGTAAGCGTGAACTTACATGAGTCTACTTGTGAGCATGCATTTTATATGAATCTTTAATGTAAATGTATATTTGCAACTAAGATTATGTATTGTAGTTGAATATAATGGTCTTCTTCTATTGGGTGGTTTCAAAATTTACCGACCTCGTTGCTGAAATATTGAGAATTGAGAACCATTGTTTATTTGATCACCATCAAACTTCACACGATTCATTCTAAAAATATGTTACATGTTTCCTGAAAATTTCGTCAAAATCGGATGAGCGGTTTATGAGTATAGGGAACATACATACATACATACATACATACATACATACATACATACATACATACATACATACATACATACATACATACATACATACATACATACATACATACATACATACATACATACATACATACATACATACATACATACATACATACATACATACATACATACATACATACATACATACATACATACATACATACATACACACATCCTTCTTTATAGATTGCATTCCATGCCGAGATCTCGAGTTAGAATCCCACCGAAGTTGTCAGAAATTATTTCCCGTTTCAGTGTTTATTTTAAACCCAAAATAAAATACCGGCAAGGCTTACTCAGCCTTCATAAGAAATGAGTGTCAAGCCACTCAGGAGCTGAATAACATCCATTTCAAGTTAAGTAAAGTGGGTAAAGTTAAGTAAAATTTTCCCAACTTTTTTTTTTTCCCCATTTTTAGGTTAGGTTAGGTTTTTCCCGACTTTTGGGGGAAAAAAAATTTCCCCACTTTTGGGGAAATTTTCCCAACTTTTTTTTTTTTCCCCATTTTTAGGTTAGGTTAGGTTTTTCCCGACTTTTGGGGAAAAAAAAATTTCCCAACTTTTTTTTTTTTTCCCAGATTTGAAAGTGGGAACCATGCGCAGGGGGATAAGTGGGAACAATGCGCAGGGGGAAATTTCCCAACTTTTTTTTTTTTTCCCATTTTTAGGTTAGGTTAGGTTAGGTTAGGTTTTTCCCGACTTTTGGGGAAAAAAAAATTTCCCCACTTTTGGGGAAATTTCCCAACTTTTTTTTTTTTTCCCATTTTTAGGTTAGGTTAGGTTAGGTTTTTCCCGACTTTTGGGGAAAAAATAATTTCCCCACTTTTGGGGAAATTTCCCAACTTTTTTTTTTTTTCCCATTTTTAGGTTAGGTTAGGTTAGGTTTTTCCCGACTTTTGGGGAAAAAATAATTTCCCAACTTTTTTTTTTTTTCCCAGATTTGAAAGTGGGAACCATGCGCAGGGGGATAAGTGGGAACAATGCGCAGGGGGAAATTTCCCAACTTTTTTTTTTTTTCCCATTTTTAGGTTAGGTTAGGTTAGGTTTTTCCCGACTTTTGGGGAAAAAATAATTTCCCCACTTTTGGGGAAATTTCCCAACTTTTTTTTTTTTTCCCATTTTTAGGTTAGGTTAGGTTAGGTTTTTCCCGACTTTTGGGGAAAAAATAATTTCCCCGCTTTTGGGGAAATTTTCCCAACTTTTTTTTTTTTTCCCCATTTTTAGGTTAGGTTAGGTTTTTCCCGACTTTTAAGGAAAAAAAAATTTCCCAACTTTTTTTTTTTTTTCCCAGATTTGAAAGTGGGAACCATGCGCAGGGGGATAAGTGGGAACAATGCGCAGGGGGAAATTTCCCAATTTTTTTTTTTTTTTTCCCATTTTTAGGTTAGGTTAGGTTAGGTTAGGTTTTTCCCGACTTTTGGGGAAAAAAAAAATTCCCCACTTTTGGGGAAATTTCCCAACTTTTTTTTTTTTTTCCCATTTTTAGGCGTAAAGTAAAAGTTACTGGGTTGTTCATTTTAGATTTGGATTTTAAATTATGAGTGGGTACACATGCAGCATTTGTAAGCGTGAACTTACATGTGTCTACTTGTGAGCATGCATTTTATATGAATCTTTAATGTAAATGTATATTTGCAACTAAGATTATGTATTGTAGTTGAATATAATGGTCTTCTTCTATTGGGTGGTTTCAAAATTTACCGACCTCGTTGCTGAAATATCGAGAATTGAGAACCACTGTTTATTTGATCACCATCAAACTTCACAGGATTCGTTCTAAGAATATGTTACATGTTTCCTGAAAATTTCGTCAAAATCGGATGAGCGGTTTATGAGTCTATAGGGGACATACATACATACATACATACATACATACATACATACATACATACATACATACATACATACATACATACATACATACACACATCCTTCTTTATAGATATAGATATTATAAAAAAGTCAGTATATAATGAACAAAAATCGTTTTGGCAATATCATGTACCTATTCGTATTATACATAAAGAAGAGTGTACACCTCTCCAATTAGTTGAATAATTTTCTCATCCCGAGCAGTGATGACTATTATATCCAGTCTGGACACTTCCGGAGTCATTGCAGAGGGGCCGCCACGTGATGTTCAGACCAGAGAAACAAGCAAGTAGACAGTAGACAGTCTATTTTTCTTTCACGGAGCATCTTCTTACACACAATGCTTGTTTGGCTCATATGCCATCTGTTTCAAAGATGACCTTTCAATTAAATTGTCTTAAGAATCACATTTTACACAATCTGAGCTAAGAAAAATGGAAGACACGATAATGTGAGACTTGTTTTGAATATCTTTAAAATCAATTTCTAGTTTTCATGAGACGCATTTGTCCAGTACACATACAAACATTGCTCATGTGAAATTACCTCTGATAGACAAAAGACAAATAAGCACTAAGGGGACGATATGACTCTACTGTCTTACAAATGTTCACCGAGCTTCATTATAATCGATAATACAAGTTGCAAAGATATTTGTACATTCAAAACTCATATCAAATACACATTTTTGTTTGTTTTTGTAGTGGTTTTCAATTAAATGGTCAAAGTATTTTGAGTACTTTGAGGTACTCAATTTGTTCAAGTCTAACCGGTCCAAAGTTCAGTGGTAACACTTCGAACTCTGAATGGAAGGTTGTGGGTTTGAATCCTGGTGGAGCACAAAAAATATACCATTTAAGTTTTCAAAATTTCTCTTCGCTGGGTTGAAAAATTCATAAACTTTTACCAATGACCGGTCCCCAAAGGTCCATCCAGACTTACAGCAAGTGGGTCTTGCTTGAGAATTGGCGCTTTGTAGCGACGACGACCAAGCTCGTAAAAAGGTCGATAGCTCAATTGTGTAGAATGCTTGCATTCCATGCCAAGAGCAAGGGTTCGATTTCAAGGCTTACTCAGCCTTGAGAACCAGCCCCCTCGGGAGCTGGAAAACTCCCACTTCAACATAAAGTGTTTAGTGTGAGGCCGGCCCCCTTCCCGTAAAAAATAAATAGGTCCCGAATCGCCACATGCGACCCCTTCGGGGATAACGCAGGCAAGAACTTACACCATATGCTTAGCTCAGTTGCTACGCCTAGAGACTTTAGTCTACCACTATCCAACTGTCGCAAATAAATTTAACGGAGGTACACTGTCCCGGTTAGAAAAGGTATAACGGACATTGGGATACGGTCACTAGACAACTCGCGCCGGTTTGTCTGGCCGCACAGACAGTATGGCGGCCGCATGTCTATTGTAATAACATATAGGTGTGCTACTGGCTGCATACAGCTAGACACAATGTAGACTTTCATTCTAGCATACAATATTCAAAGGTAATTTCAATGGATACTCGTTTTAAAGTAGATATAAACTCCTCTTCGGTAAGAAAATTGTTTTTGCAGAATTTTGATGTGCAATCTTCTTGATTTGTGTTGTAACGAATAAAATGGTGAAATTGATATCACACACATAATTTAATAAGGAAACATAATACTCTACATTTTTGCCGTTGGAGAAGATAAAACTTGTACTATCAGGTATAACATAATAAATATCATATTATATGATCCGACTGCACCTACCTTATCTGCCATTTGATTTAAACATGGCCTTTCAAAAAAACGTCTTAAAAATCACATTCTACACAATCTGAGCTGAGAAAAAAACGTTAAACACAAAAGTGTGAGTGTTTTTAAATATATTTTTATATATATTTCCAATATACATACACTAGACACATTCCAGTACACATAAAAGCATCGCACATGTGAAAAAACCTCTAATGGACATTGGACATAGGACATACAAGCACTAAGGGAACGATGTGTGTTGGATTTAATAGCCTAGTTACTAAAGGCTGAATTACTATTGAAGGCTTTTTCTATAATCAATAATCTAGATATACGAGTTTCGGCATTTAAGGCTCATATGTATTTAATGCATGCTCATACAATATGAAGGGGCATGTAAGATTGCTTGCATTCCATGGCGAGAGCTCGGGTTCGAATTTCTCCAAAAGTGCCAATTTCATGTTATTATCGAAATTCAAATTAATATACCGGCAATGTTTACTTAGCCTTCACAAAAATTGAGTAACAGCACCCTCGGGAGCTGGGAAACTCCCATTTCAACTGAAATAGTATTGGTGTAAGTTTACCTGTGAAAATAAATAGTTTTCACTAGCCACATTTGAAACACTTCAAAAAAAGAAATTACATTATATGTGTAGCTTATTTGCGTTTGCGTTGGGAGTTATAAAATCCACGTTTGTTATAGAATTACAACAATAAATAAATTGGATGGACCCTTTTCATGACCGGTCATTGGTAAAGATGTATGAATTTTTCAACCCAGCGACGAGCAACTTTGAAAATATAAATGGTATATTTTTTGTGCTCCGCCGGGATTCGAACCCACAACTTTCCATTTACGAGTCCGAAGTGTTACCACTGGACTACGGACCAGTCTAATTTCCAAACAAAGATAAAATTACAATCTAAATGTTGTACAGTGTTTTTGTTTGAATGTAGGAATCTCACATTTTCAAAAATACCCGCGAATTGCCAGACTCGGATAACGAGTGTAATCGATATTATCTGCAGATAATTTAAAATCATCCGCCTTAATTATCTCGATTGCGTAATCGTATTTGATTTCAACTGGAGCAGAGAGAGATAACATTAAGTCGAGAGTCGAAAAAATAAACAAAAGCAGAGACGGGCTTCGCATAAACAGCGGATCCTATGTATCAAATTTCCTCGAGGCGAAAATGTGCGTAGGGAAGTTTTCTTTTTGCTCTTTCCCTCTTGAGCCTTCGTAAAGCCTCGTTCTCAGTACAAATGCGGTTTTAAGATATGTATAGGACTTACGCAACAGTGTAGAAATACTAAGCAAAATTTGGTCAAGCAAACGTAACGGTTATTTTCTATTATGTATGTAGTCAGATCCATCTTACGACAGTCCAGTCTTCTCTTTCTTCTTATACAGCCATCTTCATCCACTGCTGGACATAAGCCTACCCCATGTCTCTCTATCCATCTGTGTATTGCGCTTTTTGAATCCAATCTCCAGCAAGCCTTCTTATATCATCCGACCATCTCGTGGGAGGTCTCCCTCTGCTTCTCTTATCTTCTCGAGGTCTCCACTCTACCAATCTCTTCGTCCATCTCTGGTCGGTGGTTCTAGCAACATGCCCCGCAAAGGATCATTTTAGTTTTGCTACTCTCTCTACGACATCGGTTACTCCCGACCTTATCCGTAGTTCTGTGTTGACAGTTCTTATCCAGAATAAAATGATTCTTCACACGGGTTCATACGCTTCTCTAATGCCGCCACTTTATAAAATAGCACAAGCACTTCAAACACATCACTTTCTCTTTATTTAAACTTACAATTTGTTACAAATACACACATATAATTATTCTTACAAATTAACAATTCTAACACGACGCGACGGCTTGCATTTCCGTCCCCCTTCTTTCTCCCTTTTTTTTCAACCCCCTTTTCTGCGTTCCTTTGTTTTTTTTAATTCAGATTCAAATTCAATTTTTTACATGTTCCATTCTACCTATATAACCAATTCATCTCGTTACACCAATTAGGAACATATTTTTAATACAATAGTTTTTTACTGTGACTGCTATAAGCAATTATTTGTTTTAATGGATTGTAGAGGCATTTACTTTGTAATGTTTCATCTTACATTCAAAATATAATGACACGATGGTACTCTTTTTTTTATTGTAGCAAAATAATGCTAATTTAAACAATTACATATCAAGTCAAAACCAAAACAGGTATTTTATGTAAGAGGCGCTGTGCAAGTAGGAACCTTACAGCTTTCTCCTTTTTTTCTCTTTTGATTCTTTGATCTTAATGATTGATTCCGTATCTTGACCATTTGTAAGTATATAGCCACCTGAGGATGCAAACTCTTTGTGTGCAAAACCGGTCGTGGAACTAAATATACTCACAGTTATAAAAAAAAAAACAGTACTTTTATTTGTAATCTTGTAATTCACTGTTTTACTCACAGCATTCGCTATGAGCTCAGCTTTACTCGCTCTTGTTTAGCGAGAGACTGACAAGGAGAATTTTCGCGACAGAGAGCGCGCTACGGAGGGAAATGAATAATTCAGCAGGGCATTATGCAAGCCTGAGCCAGACACTTACTGTGGCTCGCGCGTTATGGAATTATACCGCAAATAAGCAACTCAAATTGCATTACTTGCCGGCGACGCGACGGGCGCAAGCCCTCGGACAACAGATACGCCCTGCTCCGCGCAACATCGCTCCTCAAAATGTTCAGTGTTACTCATTGCCAACGACGATACCATGTTGAAAGCACCGGTTCTTATCAGATCACCGAAGTAAAGCAACATTGGGCGCGGATGCTACTTGGATGGGTGGCCGCTCAGGTACACCGCGAGTCGTTGGCATTTCTTGGACCGTCCCGTAGTCCACTGGATACACTTCGGACTTGTAAATGGAAGGTTGTGGATTCGGATTCCAGTGGAGTACAAAAAAATATACAATTTATATTTCCAAATATGCTCTTCGCTGGGTTGAAAAAATTCATAAAACCTTTACCAAAGACCGGTCACTAAAAGGTCCATCAAGCCTTACAGCACCTGAGTCTTGCTTGAGTATTGGCGCTGTAGCGACAACCAAGCTCGTACACCTCTGCGGCACTACAATAAGTGTCATAGACTCCTAGAGTCTCTAGAATCTAGGGAGTCCGATATTTTGCCTTATACCCACTTTACGTAATTTTCGTTGCTCATCTTTGGCGTATATCCATTTTAAAACGTTTTTTTTAGTATTAAACGTAAAATTATAATGATTTGTATGAATTATTATAATGCCAGACCTACAGTACTTTCGGTAAAATAGGTAATTGAATCACGATTTTGTCAATTACAATAAAAAAACACAAAAAATTGCGTCTGTAAAATTTGCTTAATGGTCTGTATAGATAGGCAAACAAGAACTAAGGCAGCGTCCTATAAATGTTTGAGAAGCCCCGCACCGCACAGGCTGTCTCTACTCTTTACTTTTCGCTCTACAATGGCGGCGATTAAAAGTGCTTTTCAGCGAAAGGCTGTTGCGAAATTAAGCACACACTTGCGCGCGGCGCCATATTAAAACTGGATATCTCCGCGGTATCTGCATAGGTACTCTTGAAAAACATGAAAACCACACCACTATTGTGTGCAAACCAGAATGGGGATATTACAATAATGACAATGGAAGGATTTAGAGAAATGTTTCATTAATGTTGTTTGCCATTTTGCTTTATGATGTGTAGGATACACATAAAGTTTTTCTTAGAAGTATATTTAAACATATTTTTACGTTGATTTTTTTCTTTTCACAATACATTGTAGTGTTTTTGGGTTCAAATAGTCTCTAAATTAAAACAACAGGTCTTATTTCTGGATATTTATTTTCACTTAATTTATTTTACAATTTATATTTATTTTTAACACTTTTAGCAACTCACAGTTCAGCACCGCACACACTCTTCAATCAAAGGCGACTATCTAACTGCCCTGGTGCACTCAATTTTGCTCCTTATATACTTCAGAGACAGAAGTCTCTAGTGACTAAGTTGCCAACAAACTCTCGAACGTTCTACCAGCTCCAAAAGTACAAAGGGATTATTAAATTTCTAGATTTCTTAGGCCTATAATTATTGCTACCTACGATGTACTTATCATCTTCCAACAAGACGATCGAAAACGTTCAACTGAAGTGCCGGCCCCCTTACCTGTAAAAATAAATAGGTTCCACTCGCCAGATGCGACCATTTCGAGGATAACGCGGCAAGAAGTAAACAATAACACTAAACACTGTTTAATCCTACTGATATTTTAATTTGATAATTGAGTTTTGACCGGTTTCGTTTTCATGTTTATTTTTTTAAATGGACATTTTCCTTGACTTATAGGTTGGTATGAAGCTGACCACCCATACTTGAAACAAATGGTTCACTATTGTCAATGCCCGGGGCAAAAGTTGCTGGGCTTATTCTTTTTCTTCGTTTCAGCTTCACACCGTATTGGCCCAGTAACGAGCATTGTCTACAGCTCTTTGGTTTCCCGCAAAGAGATCATCCATGGAGCAGCTTGTCGGACAGGAGGGACAACATCGCAGGTGCTTCATAGTTTGCTGAGCTCCACTCTCACATAGTGTAGAGTCCTCCCTCCCTAGAAATCCCCAGGTCAACATGTTGGCCCGGGCTCTTCTAACATTGGTCCTCAATCTGTTCATAG